>JAKSZT010031534.1:601595-638749 GCA_026826555.1 Tolypeutes matacus | reverse complement strand
CTCTCTCTCTCTCTCTCTCTCTCTCTCTCTCTCTCTCTCTCTCTCTCACATCTGCTTCTCTCTTCACACACACTTCTCCCTCCTCCCCTCTCTATTGTCTGCTTCTCTCTTCACATCTGCTCTTTCTCTGCAGAACTCTTTTCTCTGTTCCACAATCCTCATGGCCAAAGATAGCTGTATCATAACTTCTGAGCTTATTTACACGCTACAATTCCAGTACTAACAGAGATGAGCTCTTTTTCGGTCCCAGTTCAGATTTCCTGGACAAGAGCAACCTTTTAGGAGTGGCAGCCATTTGCCCCAAATGGGACAGATGCTTCTGGGCAGACTCTGTTGCTTCAGGAATTGCTTTAACCGGAAGGAAGTTGTGTCTGAAAGAGGAGGGCTGAAACCCCGTGGGAGCCATGTCAGTTCCTGGCTGGCTTTCAGAGCAGCTGTAAGACATTGCTTTGACCTCATCTATATTTTTGTTCTTAGCAATCGAACCAGCTTTCTCTCTCCAGAAAGAAATGGTATTAATTCTGCAAGACTTTTTCCCAATCCTGTTTCAAGAGAAGAGGAAGAAAGCTACATCCAAATGGTAACCCTATATTTTGCACACTGTTTTTATTCTTCATACCAATTTATACCCTTATGACTTCATTTTGAGGGAAACATATCCTTCAGAAGATGCTATGCAATTTCAAAACAATCACTTGACTGTAAAACCAGGCCACAAGGTTTTTTAGTCTGGGAACAAATGGATTTGAAGCTAGTTTCCTTTCCTGCAGTTTTCAGTAGCTTGTACTATTTTGAGGACACAGTATTTCAAGAGAGCCTAGAGTGGAGGCATGTGTAATGGTGGAAATGCCAGTAATTTTTTTTACCAGGGCTGTGATGTCCTGTTTGACCCCAATAGGTTTGCAGTTTCTTGGATGTCTACTGTGTGAGAACTCACACATTGGATGCCTCACTTCTACCAGATCACCAAATTACTGTCCTAGTGGCCCTGCCTCTGAATGTTCCTGAAGGATGGGCTATGGGCTATGGGGTGACCTCAGTGCCCCAGGCTGCGGGTGTGTGGGTATGTCTTAGGCCCTGGAGACTCCAGTTATAGGTTCTTTCTATAAACCTGAGTGGATAGAGACCTAACATCTCTCCTTTCATTAGCCATGTACAGTGCAAGAAACCTAATTTTTCCTTTTTGCCCTTTGTTGCCCCTTCTATTCTCTTCACCTTGGATTATATTGAGAGCATGGGATTCTGAGGAGGGAGAGGGGATTTTATAGCACCTTTGGCAATTATCAGGCACTTGAGTTAGAATTGTGCCCATATAGAAATGTAGGGAACTCTAGAGAGAGCTTGCACTTGACTTATGAAATTTTTGAAGAGGTCCTAGAAGGACAACATTCAAGGCATGTGACTATATAATGTTGAGCAGAGAAATCAGCCCTCTCATACAAGACAGTAATCTCCAGTAAAAGCAATAATTAAATACTTCATTTTGCCTTTTTATTTGCTAAAAATTGTTCTGTAAGTGCATTTAACCATATGCAGATGGGAAGTGACTCATATACAAATCTTCTGTGGCCTTCTCAATGTTTCTCACACTTAGTAATGACCCTTGGGAAGCTTCTAGAAGAAAACACTCTTATAAAGGTTGCTGAACAGCTGTGCTCTGTCTCCAGAGAACAGAAATGGGAAGTGAATCTAAAGCCTAACGGAAGTGAGAGCAGAGTCCTTCCAGGCACTAGCAGTTCATTTCTGTCTTTCGTTAACAACTACATGGTTAAGGACTGATTACTCGCCTAAATTTATCATCATTGGCCAGTGACCACCTCTGTGCATTCCTAGGCAGTGTGATGCAGTAGATCAAGAGCCCAGAGTACTGGCTAAAGGAAGGAACCTGTGAGGGAACTATCACATAAGTCTATTTAAAAGCTCTCGTATTTTATTCATTTAAAAAAATGTTTTGCCAATATTATCTTTTCAAATTATTTTGATTTACATTATTTTGCTTGTTCCACACAACAACCTATACAGTAGACAGAAAAAAATACGCTTTTGTTTTTGCACATAATCATATGTGTTAATTTTTTTCTCTTTGAAGACAAGTTCTGATAATGAACTAACAAAAAATTTAGACTGGGGCTGCAATACAAGTTTTGTTTAATTTAAGTTATGTATCCTTCTTTAGTTACTTAAAATATTTGTGGAATTATAGTCAATTTAAACAAATGAACATCACGTTAATTTATGTGATTTCTTCTCTGTGTTTTTCAAAACTTTTAATTTCAACAACTTTGTGAGGCTTTTAGAGTAGAATTCTAGACTCTCTAAAATCTCACATTAAACTTTTTTTGGTATTATAATACCTTTTAAAAATGTACCATACAGTTCAATGAGTTTTCAGCATTTCCGTCACCCCCAAATCCTCCCCTGTGCTGCCACTCTGGGCACAACCTCACCACCCCTAACCCTGGCAGCCACTGATCTATCCTGCAGCACTATAGTTTTGACTTTTCAAGAATTTCATATAAATGGAATTATAAGGTATATAACTTTTTGAGAAGCTTCTTTTGCTCAACTTAACATCTGTCAGATTCTTCCTAATTGTTACATGTATCAGTAGCCGGTTCTGTTTTATTGCTAAGTAATAAGACAAGTATATGGATGTACCAGTTTGTTTATCCACTCACCCACTGAAGGCATTTGTTTCAAGTGTTTGGAAGTTATGACTAGAACTCTCATAAACATTCCTTTACAGGTTTTTGGGTGGACATGTTTTCATTTTGCTAGGGCTGTAGTTCCCAATGAGGGGTGATTTTGCCTCCCGAGAGACATTTGGCAATGTCCAGAGACATTTTTTGTCATCACAACCTGGGGCATCTGCTGATGCAGAGGCCAGGACTGCTGCTAAACGTTCTCCAATACTCAGGACAATTATCTGGACCCAAATGTAAATAGTTCTGCTGTTGAAAAGCCCTGCTCTAGAGTAAATACCCAGAAGCGAGGTTGCGGTTTATATGGTAACTGTAGTTTAACTTTGCAAGTAACTTTTGAACAGCAATGTATGAGAGTTCTAGTTGCTCCACATCCTCACCAACAGGCTTCGTATTGTCAGTTTTTAAAAATTGTAGACATTCTAATAGGTATGTAGTAACATCTCTTTGTGGTTTTAATTTGTATTTCCCTAATGGTGAATGATGTTAAATATATTTTCATGTGCTTACTTGGCATCCACATATCCTCTTTAGTGGAGTGTCTGTTCAAGTCTTTTGCCCAGTTTTTGACTGGGTTATTTGTTTTCTTCCTGTTGAGATTTGAGAATCCTTTCTATGTACTGTATACAAGGTCTTTGATAGCTGTGTCATTTGCAAATATTTTCTTTGTGTCTGCAGCTTGTATTTTCATTCTCTTCTGTCTTTAGAAGTACAAAATTTAATTTTAATGAAGGTCAGTTAACTACTTTTTTTCTCACATGGATTATTATCATGTCTAAGAAATCTTCACATAACCCCAGAACATGAGGATTTTCTCCTGTTTTCTTCTAAAAGTATTACGGTTTTATGTTTTACATTTAGGTCAGTGATCCATTTTGAGTTAATTTTTGTAAAAGGTATGAAGTGTAGTTGAGGTTGAATTTTTACTATGGATGCCCAAATATTCCAGCACCATATGCTGAAAAAGCAATCCTTTCTCCATCAAATTGCCTTTGTACCTTTGTAAAAATCAGTTGGGCATATTTGTGCAGACTCTGTTCTGTTGCATTAATTTATGTCTATCCCTTTTTCTATACTACACAGTCTTGATTATTGTATCTTTATAGTAAGTCTTAAATTCAGGTAGTATATTTTCTCCAACTTCATTCTTCTTTTTCAAAATTATTTTTGCTATATGTAAATTTTAGAATCAGCTTTTCTTTTATCTACAAAAATATCCTGTTGAGATTTTGTTTGGAATTGCATTAAGTCTATAAATTTGGGGGAGAATTGACGTCTTCACTATGCTGAGTCTTTCAATTCATGAACACAGCATGTCTCTTTATTCATTCAGATTTTCTTTGATTTCTTTTCTCAGAATTTGGGAGTTTAAACATATAGATCTTAGGCATGTTTTTATTATATTTATATCTAAGTATTTCATTTGTTAGAGCTATTATAAATGGTATTGTTTTTGTAAGTTTCCAATTGGCCATTGGTAGCATAGATAAATAGGATTGATTTTTGTGTGCTGACCTTATATCCTACAACCTTGCTTAAATCAACTTATTAATTATAGGATTTTTTCCCTTTAGATTCCTTGTGATTTTCTGTTTATGCAATCATGCTGTCTGTGAATGTAGTGTTTTATTTCTTCCTTTCCAATCTGTATGCCTTTTATTTCTTTTTCTTTTTTTTTCCCTTTATTACACAGGTAAGACTTCCAATGTGATATTGAATAAATGTATTGAGAGTGAATCTCCCTGACTTGTTCCCCATCTTTGGGGGAAAGCATTCAGTCTTTCACTGTTATGTTTGATGTTAGCTAGCGGTAGCTTATAGATGTTCTTTATCAGGTTAAGGAAGTTTCCTTCTATTCTTACTTTGCTGAGAGGTTTTTTTTTTAATTTTTTAATCATGAGTAGATGTTGAATTTTGTCAAATGTTTTTTCTGCTTTAATTACTATGATCATTTAGTTTAGTTCTTTAGACTGTTATGGTGGATTACATTGATTTATTATTGAATATTATATCAGTCTTGCAGTCACTGAATAAACCCCATTTGGTCTTTGTGTATTACTTTTTTATATGTTGCTAGATTTGATTTGCCAATATTTTGTTGAGGATTTTATGTCTGCGCTCATGATGGGATGTTGATCTGTAGTTTTCTTTTTTGGTAGTGTTTTTGCCTGGTTTTGTTATCAAGGTGTTTTATTTAGTTTTCTAGGATGCTCAAACAAATATTATAAAACAGGTTGACTTAAACAATGGAAATTTATGAGCTTATGGTTTTGAGGCTAAAAGAAAGTCAAACTCAAGGCATCATCAATGTGAGTGATGCTTTCTCCTCAGGAACTCGCTCTGTCACATGGCAAGGCACATGGTGGCATCACCTGGTCTCTCCTTTCTCTTCAAGCTTCCGTTGATATCCGGCCTCTTGCTTCCTGTGGCTTGCTCTCTTTCTGTCTGTCTCTCTCTCTGTCTGTCTCTCTCTCTCTCATGTTTGAATTCATTCCACTTATAAAGGACTCCAGTAATAGGATTAAGGCCCATCCTGATTGGACTCGGCCACACACAGCTTAACTGAAATAAACCCATCAAAAGGTCCTCCTTAAAATGGTTCCTACCCACAGGAATGGATTAAATTTAAGAACATGTTTTTCTGGGGCACATTAGCTTCAAACCACCATACAAAGTAATGCTGGGCTCCTCCAGACGTGTTCCTTCCTCTTCTATTTTCTGGAACAGATTATGTAGAATTAGTGCTATTTTTTCTTTAACTGTTTGGTATAATTCATCAGTGAAACCATCTGGATGAGTTCAATTTCTTTAATAGTTTTAGGACGATTCACATTATCCATTTCATCTTGGGATGAGTTTTGGTATGATGTGATTTTTGAGGACCATCTCATTGGGGTTTTGATTTTTTTATTCCATTTCATCAAAGCTGTCAAATGTATATATGTAAAGTTTATTGGCTATTTGGATGTCCTCTTTTTTGAAGTGTCTGTTCATTTCTCTTGTCCATTTTTCTATTGTCAAATTTTTGTTCTTGGGAAGCGGCTGTGGCTCAATCAGTAGGGCTCCCGTTTACCATATGGGAGGCCCCGGGTTCGGTTCCCGGGGCCTCCTGGTGTTAGCTGACCCAGCGAGCACAAGCAGCAAGGGGGGGATAAATGAATAAATAAATAAAATCTTTAAAAAAAAAAAATTTTTGTTCTTGATTTGTATGTTTTCATTATATATTCTGAATATGATCCTTTGTTAGATACATGTACTGCAAATATCGTTTCTCACCCTGTGGTTTGTCTTTTCAACCTCTTTATGATGCTTTTGATGCACAGAAGTTGTTAATTTAATGTAGTCCAATTTATCCTTTTTTCTTTATCATTAGTGCTGTTTTGGAAATCTTTGCCTACCCCAAGGTTATAAAGATATTCTATGTTATTTTCTAGAAGCTTTATAGTTTTACCTTTCACAATCAGATCTACATGGCACCTGGAATTGATTTTTGGGTATGATGTGAGGTAGGGCTCAAGTTTCATTTTTTCCCATATGTTTATCTGATTGATCTGGCACCATTTATTTTAAAAGAATAAAATGAAAAAATAGAAAAGAAAAAATTTTTAAAGGAATATAATTTACCAACTATTGTGCAGTGTCACCTTTGTCATAAATGAAGTGTCCACATGTGCATGGGTCTTTTTATGGACTCTCAATTCTGTTCCATTGCTTTACATGTCTATCCTTGGACAATGCCACACTTAGTCTATCTTAGTTACTATAGCTTTCTACATCTCAATATCTAGAAAAGTAAGTCCCCCTACTTTGTTTATCTTTCTCAAGGTTTCTTTAGCCATTCTTGGCCCTTTCTAATTTCCATAAAAATTTTAGAAACAACTTGTCAGTTTTTACCAAAGAAAGGAGGGAGAAACTATTTTACTTAGCAGGAAGATTGGTAAAAATTACTTAATCTTCCATTATTCAAAGTGGAATTGTATGTATTTTATTTTTGAAAAATTGATAAGGGTACATGCTTTGGTAGGCAAAACACCCCTCATATAAAACACCTTAAAATTGTAAAGAAAATATTTCTAAATTACATTTTTAAAATTCAAAGCTTATCTGATAAGAAAAGAAGAGAAATCTCTGGGGCCAAACACATTGAGAAATTACAAATCCAGAGAATCAGTAGAAATTACAAACAATAAAATCAAACATGGAAGTAAGCAGATATTGGAAATATTGGATTTTGTATATAAAAATAAGTGTGATATATTTCAAGAAATTAGATGAAGAATTGAAAGTTGGACTGAGTATCAAGATACTGCTAAAAATGAGACTTAGGAAAGAACCATTTAGAACTTCTAGACATAAAAATATGAATGAAATTAGAAACCCAGTGGATGAGTTAAACAGATTAAACACAAAGAGAGATTTAGTGAGCTGGAAGATAGATATGAAGAAGTTACTAATAAATCAGGATAAGGAGAGTAAAACATGGAGAATATGAAAGAAAAGTTGAAACATGGAAAATAGGATGAAAAAGTCAAACATGTTTAGTCAGAGTTGCAGAAGGAGGTAATAGAAAAAATAGGAGAGGAGCAATATGTAAAGGGATATGACAGAGGCTTCTAGAATTCATGAAAGACACCAATCCTCAAAAAAGCCAATGAATAACAAGCAGATTAAATTTTACATTGTAGTAAACCCAAAGAACAGCAAAGACAAAGAAAAGGTCTTAAAAGTAACGAGAATTAAAAAAGCATGCCAGTTAAACTGACAACCAAATTCTTAAAAGTAACAATGGAAGCAAGAAGAGAGTGAATAATCATTCCAAAGTACTGGAAGAAAATAACTCTCATCTAAAAGCACATACCCAGCAAACATACATTTCAGGAACAATGAGGGGACATAATGATGTTTTCGGACCCCCCAAAATCCAGAGATTTTTAAAATAGGAATTTATAAAGGATGTACTTTAAGAATGATGCAGGAAAGAATGATGAGCAACTAAAATGTGGGTAAAAAATAAACAAACATTGACAACATGGAATAACAAAAATAACATCTAATATATGGTGTTAAGAAAAAGAAGATATAGTTAAAATACTGAGCAACTGCTTTTATGTGAGGAGGGTGTGATGAATTAAAGTATTTAAAATATTTGTATTGTATAGAAGGGCATACGTGTTAACTTTAGATATTATTAAATTAAATATGTACATTATAAGCCATACCTGGAGCTAGCAAACTATGGCCCATGGGCCAAAGCTGCCCTGCCACCTGTTTTTATAAAATATATTGGAACACAGCACTGCCCGTTTGTTTGCGTAGTGACCATGGCTGCTTCTGCATTACGTGGTGACAAAGACCGTATGAGCTACAAAGCATACAATATTTAAAGTTCGCTGATCCCTGATTTATAGGGTAACCATTTAAAGAATAGAATTGAAATATGTAACTAATAAGCTAGTAGGTAGTAGAGGGCTAAAAAATTAATCAATACAAGAAAAAGAAAAGAGAAACAGAAAAATCAGGACAAATATAATGCATAGACCTTTTTAAAAGTATTCATCTATATCAGTAATAATTATTAAAGTCAGAAGACTAAACTCTCCAGTTAAAAGAGAAAGATCTGTAGAATGATTTTTAAAACAATCCAACTCTATGCTTTTTACAGGAGATATGCCCAAAACATAAGGGCACAGAAAGTTGAAAGTAAACAGATAGAAAATATATATCACGCAAATACTCATAAAAGAAAGTTGATGTATTAGTTTTATTGGTATTAGACATAATAGGTTTTCAGACAGTTTCTCAGTCTCAACAGGATAGACATTTGGGGACACGTAATTCTTTTGGCAACATACATGGACTCCACAGCCAAATGCCAGTAGCTCCCCTCCCTAACTTGTGCCAGTCAAAAATGTCTCCAAACTTAGCCAAATATCCCCCTAAGGGCCAAAATTGCTCCAATTGATCTATATGTGGGGGAAAAAAGCATTCTTAGAGATGGTTCTTCATATTGATAAAACTTTTAATTCACCTGGGAGATATTAAAAACCCCTAATAACATAGCTTCAAATTGCATGAGGCAAAAAATTGACATGAAACCCAGGGAAATTGACCAATCAACCGTTATAGTAGGAGATTTTAATGCACCTTGCTCAGTAAGTGATTCATCAAGTAGACAAAAAATCAGTAATGAGAGAGTTTGTACAACAAAAATAGCAAGCTTGATGTAATTGATCTGTATAGAACACTGCATCCAACAATTGGAGAATTTGCATTCTTTCTAAGGACATACAGAATGTATAAAAATTAACCACATATCGGGCCATAAATTAAGTCTTAACAAATTTTAAATTGTTAGTATCATGTAGATAATAATAGTATAACTAATTTGGAAATAAATAACAAAAGGTTGATCTCCCAACCTCCTGTATATTGGGAAATTCTTTTAACTTATCAGTCAGAAAAGAAATTCTGTAAATTAGAAAATACTTAGAAGTGCTTGATAATAAAAAAATATATTTCTTATTGATGCACGGAGGCTTCAGCTAAAGTGATGCCTAAATGCTTATATTAGAAAACAAGAAAAGCTTAAAATTATGATCTATGTATTCAACTTATATTATAAAAAGAACAAAAAAATTAAATAAACCCCAAGAGAATATCCAAGGAATTCTGCTTCTAACATGGCTGAGTAAACTTCTACTGGATATGACCCTTCCATAGATAACAGCTATAAACTCTGGACTAAATAAATACACACAAAAAATAATAAAGAGGCCATAAGGCACTGGAGAGTGAACAAAAGCAGGGAGATTATGGAGGACAGTTGATACCTGGAAGAAAGGGATGACCCCGCATAAGTTATCCTCTGTATGTATGTGTGGGTTTTTTTTTTCTTCTCTTTTTTCCTTTCAGTTTTGAACTGGGGGGCAAGCCAAAGTATTGGGTGGCTGAAACTCTGATAGAAAATCCATTCTTTCTGGCCTGAAGAACCAGAAGAGAGAGTTTGGACAATCACAGTTGCTGGAAACTAAGGGGAGAATTCTGAAAAGATGAGCCAGAGAAAGGGAACAAATTTTGTGTATAAATTCTGCTCAGATCTCTGGCCATGCATGTACAGGACAGAATCCAGCTAAGAATAAAGAATTGAGCTGAAATTTGATCTGCTATGTAAGACACAGTTTGTAGTTTTAGTACAACCAAGTTAATTGCCTGCTAAAACTAAACAAATGCAAAATTCTTCAAAAAAACATGATAGAATCCGGAGTCTCATCAGCATAACATTTACAGTATCTAGAATAAAATCCAAAACTTCTTAACAAACAAAGGATCAGGAAAATATGAGCCATTCTCAAGAGAATTTCCTAAGTAAAGGTGTGGGTTATATAGCTATATGTTCTCATGAAAACCGAGTGAGGGTGCACATGTGATTTGTACCTTTAATTGTAGGTAAATTTTACACAAAACATAAAAAAGTATTGACCTTTAGTTAAGGGTATGCATGCTGAAATAGTTAAGTGGATGTGTATAAACAATTCAAAGTGCTCCAAAAAAAAAAAAAAAACAAAGATTGATTAAAGGACATATAGAGGGATGGATAGATAGGTGATAAAGCAAGTATAGTAAAATGTTAGTGGTAGACTACAGATGACGTGGGGATGTGGGTGTTTGCTGTATATTTTCTTCAATTTGGCTGTTTGAAAATTCTCATAATAAGTTGAAAAAAAAAACCCTAAGAAAATTAAATGAAAAAAAGTAAGAACAGAGATTAACAAAATGATAAAATTAGAGGGATCAATATAGCCGTAATTGGCTCTTTAAAAAATACGGTTGAACAAAACCAGTCAAGAAAAAAGTAACAGAAGGTATAAATAAACAATATTAAGAATGAAAAAGAGGTCATTGAAAAGGATTGCAGATACATCAGAGTAATTACATAGAATGTTGTGAATAATTTCATACCAATTAATTTGAAAACTTTGGTGAAAATGAATAAATTCTCAGAAAAATATTTTAAAAAACTGATAAGAAGAGATAGAAAACACAAGTGGTTATATAACCAAATTCAAGAAATTAAATCAGTACGGAAAATTTTACTACAAAGAATCACTAGCCTAGAAAACTTTAGATAGAAACAGGTGATTACAATCTTATATAAATAAATACCTCCAGGGAATGAAGAAAGAGTGATTCTTCCCCACTTTATTTTATGAGGGGAACTTCATAACTTTGGTATCATAACTTGATACCAAAACAAACAGTGACAGTATAAGTAAGAAAAGTCTAGGTCATTCTCACTCATGAATTCAGAATAAAAATTCCTAAGGAAGAATATGTCCACCCAAATACTTCCACGAGAGTATTCATTGCAGCATTTTTCATAATAGCCAAATTAAGAAAATATTGAAGTCATACCATGTTTATTCTCTGAGCACAACAGAATGAAACTAGAAATCAAAAACAGAAGGAGAAAGGGAAAATTTGCAAATATGTAGAAATTAAATAACACTCTTTTTAAAAATATACTTTTAATTTTTTAAAAAAGATACTTAGATTGCATAAATGTTACATAAAAAAATATAGGGGATTCCCATATGCTTCGCTCCCTACCCCTCCCACATTTTCCCACATTAACAACATACTTCATTAGTGCAGTACATTTGTTAAAGTTGAATACATTTTGGAGCATTGCCACTAAGTGTGGATTATAGTTTGCATTGTAGTTTACACTCTCTCCTGCACAATTTTGTTAGTCATGGCAAGATATATAATGGCCTGTATCTGTTGTTGTAATGTCATTCAGAACAATTCCCAAGTCCTGAAAATGCTCCCATAGTACACCTATTTTTTCCCTCTCCCTCTCCTCAGAACCTCCAGTGGCCGCTGCCTCCACACCAATGATAAAAGTTCTTTCATTGCTAGGATCACAACAAGTCTACAGTAGAACAACTGTAAGTCTGCTCTAGTCCATCATTCATTCCCCAATCCTGAGGATTCTGTGATGGTGATGCCCACTCCACCTCTAATTGAGAGGGGGCTTAGATCCCATGGGGCAGATGGATGGGACTTTCTTGCTTGCAGTTGCAGACTCTCTCTGTTCCTTGAGATGGTCATTGTCAGTCATCATCTCCTTGTTAGTTGTCCTGGGTGAGTCCAATGAACTGGAGAGTGGGTGTTGCAAGTCTGTTGAGATTCAGGGCCCAGCAGGCACAAGGACAGCCCAAAGATTTAAGTCTCTTGGACATACACCTATCAAGTCTAGCACTAACTATAGGTTCAAATAGAAGGGGCAGAAGAGCCATGTGTAGGGAAACCACAACTGAGTCCAACTCTGTCACACTGAGGAGCACAAATTCCAAAGTAGGGTCCACTGGCAGGGCACCAAACTCCTGAGCTGTCTGCCCCCGCCCCCCCCCCCCTGCCCCTAGTGTCTGGATGTCTCCAGAGCCCTCAGGAGCCCTGCTATTTAAGGCACTGTTTACTATGGCAGTCAATGGGATCCTGCTGAGACGTGCATAAGCATAACCTCTGGGATGACCTCCCAACTCCCTTTGAAGTCTCTTAGCCATATAAACTCATTTGTCTTTACCCTTTCCCCCTTTTGGTCAAGGTCTTTTTCCTGTTGCATTGCTAGTAAACAACATACTCTTAACTGATGGTTTAAAGAGGAAATCAGAAGTGAATTTAGGAAATATATTCAGATGTATGAAAATGAAAATACAACATACCAACACTTATGGGATGAAGCGAAGGCAGTGCTGAGAGGGGAAATTTACAGCTCTAAATGTTTACATTAAGAAAGGAGGAGGATTGTGGGAAGATGGCGATGGTCTGACAGGCAGAGCTGAATGCTCTCATAAAAGCAACAGAGAAAGAGCTAAAAGCTGTCCGAGGGACCTGCTTCGGGGGTCAGCAGACCAGGACAGTGCTACACAACTCCCAGGAGGGTGAGGCTCAGAGAGAAGAAGCCGAAAACACAAATGTGAGTTACCAAGCCCCCATGGCGGCCAGGAAGGGCTCCCCTCCCTCACTCCCACGATACTAAGCTGGGGTAAAAGCCCTGGCTCACTGCAGCTGACTGACAGAGGAACAGACATTTCCTTTCTGTCAGCTGTTTCAAGGGAAAAGGGAGGGGAGGTCGGGGTGCATTTCTTCAATGAATTCTGCCAGCAAAGGCTGCTTTGAATCTCCAATCTGGAGGTTTCAACACAGGAAGACAGAAAGCCAAGACTGAAACACCTCCATGGAAAGGTTCATTGACAACCGCCATCTGCTGGCCTATCTGGAAAGTGCACGGACAAAAACTGCTTGCGCGCTCTGTATCCAACCCCTGGGAGAAAATCTGTGCCCCATAGTGAGTCCCTGGCCCAATTTTGAAAATTTAAGCTGGGAAATTTTATTTTATTTTTTAAAGAGATTTATTTATTTATTTAATCCATTTAAACTCCTCCCCCCGTTTTTGCTGTTTGTGTGTCCATTCATGGGGCAACTCTCTGTGTCTGTTTCCTGCCCTCTCTTCTCATCCTTCTCCTCCTGTCTTCACCAGGATTCTATCCTGGGGACCTCCGATGTGGGAGAGAGGCATCCTACCACCTGCGCCACCTTAGTTCCTGGTTGTTGGGTTTTTTCCGACATGTCTCATCTTGGCTCTCCCCTGTGTCTCTCTCCTGTTACGTCATTATCTTGCTGCGTGGCTTGGCAGAGCCTGGCTCACCCACGTGCCTTCTATATTTTTCTGGGAGGTCCCGGGGATTGAACCCAGGTCCCTCCGTATGGCAGACGGACGCCCAACCATTTGAGCCACATCCGCCCCCTGGGAAATTTTATTTTATTTATTTTTTCTTTTTTTTTTTAAGATTTTATTTATTTATTCATTTATCCCCTCCTTGCTGCTTGTGCTCGCTGGGTCAGCCAACCACGCCGTGCGGGCGGGCCCGCCCTCACCAGGAGGCCCCGGGAACCGAACCCGGGGCCTCCCATATGGTAAACGGGAGCCCCACTGATTGAGCCACAGCCGCCTCCCCCCTGGGAAATTTTAAAGACTGAGAATAAGTTGAACCAAATCAAAGCACAGCTGTGGGGAAAAAAAAAAAAAAAAAAAAACAATAGGCAAGAGAGAAATTAGCCATCAGAGTAAATACACCAACATATTCAGGTACCTAGACATCAGCAAAAAATTACAAGCCATACTAGGAAACAGGAAGAGATGGCCCAGCCAAAAGAACAATCCAAATATCCTAAAGAGATATAGGATATAATACAATTAATCAGTGATAATCACACAACTCTCCTAAATCACTTCAAAGAATTTAAAGAAAATATGACTAAATAAATAAAGGATATTAAGAGGACACTGGGGGAAGCAGATGTGGCTCAAGTGATTGAGCTCCCACCTACCACATGGGAGGTCCTGGGTTCGGTTTCCGGTGCCGCCTGGAGAAGACAAGCAAGACAGCAAGCTGGCGCAACAAGATGATGTAACAAGAGACACAAAGAGGAAAGACAATGAGATAGACAACAAAACGGAGCGGAGATGGCTCAAGTGATTGAGCGCCTCTCTCCCACGTGAGAGGTCCCTGGTTCAGTTCCTGGTGCCTCCTAAAGAGAAGACGAGCAGACAGAGAGCACACAGCGAATGGACATGGAGAACAGACAGCGCAAACAACGGAGGGGGGGGTAAAAAATAAAATAAATATTTTTTAAAAAGACACTGGGAGAACATAAAGAACTATTTGAAAGCTTGCAAAGAAAAGTAACAGACCTTATGGGAATGAAAGACATGCTGGATGGGATTAAAAATACATTAGAGACACATAAGAGCAGATTTGAATTGCTTGAAGACAGAATTAGTGATTTCGAAGACAGAACATCTGAACTGCAAAAGACAGGAGAACAGAAAGAGAAGAGAAAGGGAAAAATGGAACAGGGTCTCAGGGAATTTAAAGACAAGGTGAAATACATAAACATTCGCATTATTGGTGTCCCAGAAGGAGAAGAGAATGGAAAAGGGGCAGGAAGAATATTTGAGGAAATAATGACTGAGAGCTTCCCCACCCTTATGAAGGGCATAAATACCAATATCCAAGAAGACAACGCACCCCAAACAGAATAAATCTGAATAGACCTACTCTGAGACACCTACTATTCAGAATGACAAATATCAGCGATAAAGAGAGGATACTGAAAGCAGCAAGAGAAAAGCAAAGCATCACATGAAAGAGAAACTCGATAAGATTAAGTGCCGACCTCTCATCAGAAACCATGGAGGAGAGAAGAAAGTGGTATGATGTATTTAAGGTACTGAAGGAGAAAAACTGCCAGCCAAGAATTCTGTATCCAGCAAAGCTGTCCTTCAAAAATGAGGGGGAGTTCAAAGTCTTCACAGACAGAGACTGATAGAATATGTTACCAAATGACCAGAATTGCAAGAGATACCAAAGGGGGTGCTGCAGCCTGAAAGGAAAAAACAAGGGCGAGAGATTTGGAGAAGAGTTTATCAAAGCCTGATGAAGGAAAATGCATAGCATGAATTATTTGAATCTGTCTTTCTTGATTATCATTTTAGTTTTAGACACAGGGACATTTATTCTGGAGAAACAGGGGAAAACTCCTGTTTGTAAGATAAATCTTTCAGATGAAGCATATAAATCTAAATGGTAGCATTATTGTATAGTATTTGGACTGTGCTTTGATAAGTTATGGTTTATATTTAAGATTAGAATTCTGAGCATGTTTTTGATGTATAAACTTAATTTAATCCAAATATATGGATGGATACATTTTAAAGATAACTTGAAAAGCAAATTCTTGAATAGAAAATAACTTGGTCAGTGTTATTAAAATGCCGACTCATTGACTTTTGTTTTATGATAAAGGAAATAAGTGATCGCTTTCTCTCCTAGAAATATACTGCTGTTACTATTCACTCCGTTTTCCTTGCTTCTGTAGAGTAAGTTTTTCACAAGGCTTAAATGTTTTTAATAGTCATTTTGATTCAAAGTTGTGGTTTTGTTATAAGTGGAATCTTTGAAACTTCAGCCAAATGTGCATGCAAATGTGAACTTTCTGAAGTTTCTCTTAATTCTGATTTGTGCTTAAGTTTTTGGCTTTAAAGAAGTTGTGACAATGGTAGTTGCCTCTTTCAGTATTTGTTAGATGTGTGAAGTGCTGATAAATGTCACAGTGATGTTTTTAATTTTTAGATTATCACTGTAGGTAGGTTAGTCCTTACCACAAATGAGTCATTTTTTTTTTATGTGCATTTTTTTTAATGAGCAGATTTTACAGATACATCATAATAAAGTGTACGGCTACATTTTAAAAAATTAGGGGATGATGTGGGAGAGGGAGGGAGTACATGGGAATCCCTCATAATTTCGATATAACTTTTCTGTAATCTAAAACCTCTTTAAAAATAGTTTATTATATTAAAAAAGAAGAAGAAAGCCTTCAAATCTTTATCATGAAAGTAAAAAGACAATCTGCACAATGGGAGAAAATATTTGGAAACCACATACCCAATAAAAGGTTAATATCCAGTATATATAAAGAAATCCTTCAACTTAACAACAAAAAGACAAACAACCCAATTTAAAAATAGGCAAAAGACTTGAACAGACATTTCTCCAAAGAAGATATGCAAATGGCCAGAAAGCACATGAAAAGATGCTCAACATCATTAGCCATCAGTGCAATGTAAGTGAAAACCACAATAAGATGCCATTTCATACCCATTAGAATGGCTGCTCTTTTTAAAAACAGAAAATAACAAGTGTTGAACAGGATGTGGAGAAATAGGAACACTCATCCATTGCTGGTGGCAATGTAAAATGGTGCAGCCACTGTGGAAGGCTGTATGGCGGTTCCTCAGAATGCTAAGTAGAGAACTACCATATGACCTGGCAATCCCACTTCTAGGTATATACCAAAAATGATTGAAAGCAGGGACTCAAACAGATCTTTTCACACTGATGTCCATAGTGGCATTATTCCCAATTGCCAAAAGCTGGAAGCAACCCAAGTGTCCATCAGCTGATGAATGAATTTAAATAAAATGTGGTATATTCATACAATGGAATATTATTCAGCCATAAACAGGAATGACGTCCTGAGACATGTGACAATATGGACGAACCTTGAAGACATCATGTTGAGTGAAATAAACCAGACACTAAAGGCCAAATATTGTATGATCTCACTGATTTGAAACAATTAGAACAAGCAAACTCATAGAGTTAGAATCTAGAATAAAGATTACCAGGGGACAGGATGGAGATAGGGAATAAGAAGTTAAGGCTTCAAGTGTACAGGCTCCTATTTGGAAGGATGGAAATGTTTTGGTAACGGATGGTGGTGATGGAAGCACAGCATTATGAATGTATAGCACTGGAATAGATATCTAAATGCTATTAAAAGGGAAAATGTTAGATTGTGTATATGATAACAGAATACTTTTTTTTTTTTAAACCCATGGAACTACACTTCACAGTGAACCCTAAGTTAAACCATGGACTTTAATTAATAGTACATTTTTTAAAAGATGCTGTCATCAGTTGTAACAAATGTTCCGCACCAATGCAAGCTGCTGGTGGTGGGGTGGTATATGAGAATCCTGTATTTTATGCATGATTGATCTGTAAACCCACAACTTTGCTGATAAAGAAAAAATTTTCCTTGAGAAAAATACTGTTAAGAGAATGAAAAGACAAACCACAGACTGGGTTGGGCTGTTTGCAATGCACATAACCAAGAAATGATTGCTGTCCAGCATATATGAAGAACTGCTAAGTATAAGCAAGAAAGATACAAATGATGTGATATAAAAGTTGCCAAAAATAATGAACAAATATTTTATAGTAGAGAAAAAGTAAATGGCCCTTTAATAAATGAAGTGATGCTAATTAATAATCAGGGAAATGGAAAATAAAACTACAACAAGATATCATTTTAAACCTATCAGTGGTCTCACCCAGGACAACTAACAAGGAGGTGATGATGGACAACCACCATACCAAGGAACCGAGAGAGTCTACAACTGCAAGCAAGAGAGTCCCATCCATCAGCCCTATGGGATCACAGCCCCCTCTCAATCAGAGGTGGAGTGGACATCCCAGAATCCTCAGGATTGGGAAATTAAGTATGGACTAAAGTAGACTTACTGTCATTCTAGCAATGGAAGAACTTTTATCATTGATGTGGAGGCAGTGGCCACTGGAGGTTCTGAGGGGAGGGAGAGAGAAGGGCAGGTGGTAATATGGGGGCATTTTTGGGGCTTGGGAATTGTCCTGAATGATATTGCAACGACAGACACATGCCATTATAAATCTTGCCATAACCTACAGAATTGGGTGGGAGAGAGTGTAAACTACAATGTAGACTTTAGTCCACACTTAGTGGCAATGCTCCAAGGTGTGTTCATCAGTTGCAATGAATGTACCTCACTGGTGGGGAATGTTTTCAATGTGGGAAAATGTGGGAGGTGTGGGGAGCAGGGCATATGGGAATCTCCTATATTTTTTGTGTGACATTTGTATAATCTACGTATCTTTTAAAAACTAAGAGAAAAAAACATTTCATATACTCCATTAATCTATTATTTTGTTCAAAGCTTACAGCACACATTTAAATCAAAAATCACATCAAGGTTTCAGAAGTAATTTGGATGCTTATCTGTGGCAATTAAAGATTGAAAACATAAAGTAACTTCACAATTATCTGATACGTTCAACTAGTGATCAAGTGAACAAAACTTTATAAGTTCATTTCTGAAATTCCAGCTGACTCTGAATTTATTTTATGAACCGTTTCCCAAGCACCACTCTCTCGCTCCTCAACATGTGAATTATAGAATGGCATCAAATTTTTAATAAAAATCTAAAGTATTAAAAAAAAGTCTGTCAGGTCTGCAAAGCAATTTTAAGACATTTTAGTCTGACAATAGCAAGTATTGGCCGGGTGTGGGGCAGTAAGAGGTCTTACACACTTGGTGCATATATAGATCAGTGCAACTGCTTTGGAAAAGAGATTGGTATTATTTAGTAAATTGAAGTTGCACACATCATGTAAGCTAGCAATTCTCTTCCAAGGTCAATACCTGCACTTGTGTAAGTATATATCTGCTGGGTGGGGTGGTACATAAAATGGGTGTGTGTTGCATATATAAGTCTTTGTGTGTTTGAAATATCTTTAAATGCATTTGGGATGCCTTTACTAGAACTTTAATAAGTAGTTGATATTTTCAAGATTTAATCTCAAAAGTATTACTGGGCCTGTCTGATCCAACAATCTAATACTCTTTTGAGGCAATTTTGGCAAACTGTTTCCATGGTGACTAATGGTCTAATTTCACGATGAGGGCCAAATTGGCTATATTGTGTTATAAATTCTAGCTCTTGCCCAGGTATGCAGCGTGACCTACTCAATTGTGATCTATGGCAGCTGCTCAAATGGAGACACTCACGTAACTCTCCTTCCCTTGTGCTGTTGGTTCCTAGCAGGAGCACAGACAAGCCAGCTCCCTGAGCAGTGCTGCTTTGACTTGGACAAAGAAATTCAGCCTGGATTATTTAGCCTTGGACTTTAATAATTCAGCATCATCAGCCCCTGTACAGAAGGTATGACTTTTGTGCCTGAGAATTCCTGGGTGATTATATTTCTGTTTAGATTTTTCTGATTATTAAAGTCACACATGTTTGCTTTAGAAAGTCCTTCAATTACAGACACAAATGATGAAGAATATTTAAATCAGCCATAATCCTGCCACCCAGAGAGAATGACATTCTGGTGTGTTTCTTCCTAGGGTATTTTCTTTTTTTGTTCATGTATAAATGTATGTTATAATATCATTTACTTCAAGATTTGGACCATAACGTTAATGGAAAAATTTCTTCGGCCCAGATAGTGTGGGGTAAAGGGCCCTCTGGGCGAAGGAGGAGCCTGTTTAGGGAACGACCTACCTCAGCCTAGTTTGGTTAGAGTTAAGGGAATGGTGAAAGGCGCTCTGTGTTTGGAGTAGAACCACTTAGTAAAGGGCCTTGAATGCCAGGCTAGACAGTTTCTCCTTGTCTGGGTAGTTTCTCCTTGTACAGGCACCCAGACTGCTGCCGTGAGGATTAAATGAGTAATGCATGACACTGATCACAGCTGTTATCTGGTGTCACCACTGCACAGTGTAAGCCATTGGATGGATGAATGGTAAGCAGTGGGCAACAAATAAATATTTTTGAGCCAGGATGGTCATAATCAAAATTGTGTCTAACAACATCTTTTTTGGTGAAAAAAAAAATCACAGAAGAGAATGTACAGTATGGTTACATTAAAAAGAAAACAAATCCTCCCCTTTTGCTGAATTAACTCATGCTTCTCCTTCAGCTTTAATTTCATTCCAAAAACCTGTAATGCAACTCCAGAAAACCTGGTCAGAAGGGTGAGATGAGCAAGTACAAAAGGTGCCTTAGTCAGTTTTGCTAGACTATGCAGTCAAAACAAACAGCCCCAAATCACAGTGGCTTACAACAACTAAGATGTTTTCAGTTTTTGCTCATGTTACCCTCCCTTGCAGGCTGGGGCAGTTCTGCTGCATGTCATCTTCAGTCCTGAACCAGAAAGAAGTAGCAGACCCCATCCAAGGCACATTGGTCTTGTGGCAGAGGGAAAAGAGAGATTGCAGAATTGCATGATGCCTTTTCTCCTTTGGGATTGGCACTTGTCAGTCACTCACATTGTATTGGCCAAAGGAAGTCAAATAACTGTAGCAAAGTTGACAGGAGTAGAGTGTGATAGATATTTATACACACACACAAAATAGAAATCTTCCATATGGATGGACCTGATAGGAAAGGGCAGAAAATATTTAGCAATAATATAATCTACCACAGAAGGGCAGACATTTTGCTGATTTTTTTTATTAATGTAATGAAAACCTTCTTGTTCTCCCCCTGCAGAAACTTTTTCTTTCAGAAGAGCAAAGAGTAGACTATGTCCAAGTGGATGAACAGAAGACACAGGCTCTCCAGAGCACAAAGCAAGAGTGGACTGATGAGAGGCAATCAAAAGTGTGAGAGATGTAGACTCAGGGTATATGTGCGACGGGGAAATTGGGGGCTTCGTTTGCACTAGAACTACACCGACACTCAACCCAGGTGAAAAGCAGAAGAGAACCTTTAGGAAAGAGTACCAGTTCATACCAAACTGCCTCTCACACAGTGGTCCGTGAGGGTCCGGCTCCCCAGCCTGAGCCTGTGGCTGCCGTTTCCTTCTCCAGCCCCACTGCCCATGCCCAGAAGAGCCTCAAGGATGCTTGGAGTTGACTGCACAGTCACAAGAAGGAAGGGGAGACTGAGGACTCCACAGCCACAGGCTAGGATGTAGAAAACGCCATTTATTCAGGAAGGGAAGAAACAACAAAAACTAGATCTGGGAGAACTGTTTTTCCTAGAGTTCCGTTTTTAAAAAACCTCTCAGATGGGACATTCAGCAATGGGAGTGATGCCACTACCACTTTGAGCAGAATGCCATCATTTTACTCCGATGGCTAAAGCTCTGCCCTCTCTCCTGTGCATAGGTCAGAGTAATAAAGTACCTGGCTAGTGGGGCCACTTCCTCAGTGATCACTAAGCCCGAAGAGTGCGAGTCCACCTGCACTTTGTAATGATGGCACCACGTTGCTCCTTCCTTTCCAATCTTGTGGTCTCAGTTGGACACGGGGTTTTATTTCATGCCCCTGCCAGGTCCTTTTCAGCACCTGCAAGCAGAAGACATACCTGAACCGCTTGGAGTTAAGCAGATGTTCGTCTGCCGTTCCCTTCTGTGTCTCACACATGAGGATGGATCGAATAGGCAGGCGGGTCCTTGACTGGCAAGGCAGGTGGTGCAGTTGGAGGCTGAGCTGCAGGGCATCAGGGTTTCAAACTGCTGCAAAGGGAAGTCAGTGCCAAAGGTTTCTTTTATCAGGCCAGAAGAGAAGGAATTTTGATTTTCAAAGTAGCAGGTTTTGGTGACATCGTTGTCTTCCTTAGGCAGAGAACAGAAAACTTGCTAAGTGCATTAAACGAGTTTAGAATCCTCGGTGAGGCCAGACAGAGCCCCACAGGGCTCTCCCGCTCTGCAGTCAGCTGCATGTCAGGACACGCAGGCCGCGTCTTTCCGCGTGTGACAGGCAAAGAGTCACAGGGTCTCAGGAAAGAATCCAGGGCTCTAGACTGCGAGTTCCCATAAGTCATAGCTCCCCCATGTGTGGGCACTTGTTTTAGAGCATTAAGTACCTGACAAAGGCTGGTGCAGGAAAATTGTATGCCCAAGTATCAAGAACCACGCTGGAGTGAAGCTGGCTCAGAAAAGAAAATACAACTGAAATAATGTCAGTAGTGAAATGTCATTTGGCTGATCCTCCCCCCCTCCCAGGAACGTATTTACTGCATGAAACAATACACACTTGCGTGGTGTGACCTGTTTAGAAGTAACTAATTAAAAACAGGACTGCTCTGAACAGGGGCAGCCTAGCTTAAAGGTGTGGGGATTAAAAACAAAGGCGGCTTCCCTGTCATTTCTAGGGTATATGTCATTATGTCCTGCTTTAATAAAACTGCTAATGGATAGCTATGCAAACGTGCAACACTTCAGGGAAATAACAGGCAGCTAGTTTTTGAGCTTAAAACAGCCTGTGTTCTGAGAAAAGCACACGTCAAATCTCGGTAATGGCGGGCTGTGTCTCTGACCAAGAGCCTGATGTTTCTGTAGAAATGACTTCAGATACCATTTCAAGTCAAGCACAAATAACGTGTCTTTACACTGTATGCCCTACACGTCTCTTAAAAATGTGGAAATCAGCATAACAGGGCTATGTTGTAATGAATCACATGTTTTCTGCAGTTCATTTTTATTTCATTTCGCTTCGTTTTGCTAGGAAAGTCCTCCAGATCAGCGATTGTGCAGTGCAGGAGGAGGGAGTGAAGGTTCTCAAGCTTGTAAGACGGGAAGGCCATAAGCTTTCCTTGGGGAGGGAGGAGCCCCGAGGTCCAGCCCAGAGCCTCACTGGGATGACAGGGAGTGGCCCAATGGGAGCCACTGCACAGTGGAGCAAAGACGGGCCAAATGATGGCCTTTTACATCCCCGTCAAAACCAAAGGCTGTCCTTAGGCTTGGCTTTCTCTTAAAGACCTCCTGGGCCAAAATTTATCATCTCGGCACCCACAATCACAGTGACTTGAAAAATCCGTTTTGTATTGACTGACTGTTTGCATTTTTGGCATGAATAAAAGTTTTATGAAGAGGAATAATGACTTATGTTCCCTTTTATGGGTTTTAAGCTATGATATCCGATATAAGTAAGGAACAGGCTTTGAAAGCTAAGTATATGAAAATAGAGTTCACCGCTGTTGTCCAACATAACACACAACAAACTTAACCTGGTTCCTGCACGCTCTGAGCTTTTGTTCAGCGCCCCCCGTTTTGACATACTCATTAGGCGCCAGCCTCTATAATTGGCAGTAAAATCAGCTGCTCTCCCCAACACCACTATGACCTTCCTCAGGACTTGCATTAATATTCTAATTCTATTATTAACTATAGTTCATGGTTTACACTAGGGTTCACTGTGTTGTACAGTCTTATGTTGTTGTTTTTAAAATTTTATTCTAGTAGCATATATACAACCTAAAATTACCCCCCTTTAACCATATTCAAGTATATCATTCAGTGCTGTTAATTACTTTCTTTTTTACATCAAAAAACAAAACAAAACAAAAACCCTAGGCCTGCCTCTTCCGAGCAGGGCTTTCTTCAGCTGCCACTTCCTTTTTTCTCCATGACTGAGGCTCCCAGCTGCCTGGATGCTGGGTCAGTGGCATCTCCAGGCCAGGAAGCAGGGCATGGACAACCAAAGTAGTGAGGGCTCGGTTTTGGGGGGAATGGGCTGAAGGCACCAAAAGGATAGACCCCAGGGGGTGCTGGGCTGAGAGAAAGGAAAAGCCACACTCAATTCCTCACCCCTGGAGAAGAAGAGGCCAACTATGAGCTCTCTTTTTTTCTGACACACATACTCCACACCAAGCCACCCACCCAAAGAACATCAGGTTTACCTACAAGGCTGACCTGAGAATCAGGGACCTTGAACTCCAGACCACTTTTTCTCTGGTCCCTTTATCTTACCAGACACATTCCTAGGTTTTGAGCTTTTTGCTGCTATTTTATTTCCCTTGATTGTTAAATTGTATTTATTTAATAATTTCCTTGTTTTAATAGTTCAATTTGTTTTATAAATTTTGTTTTTCTTATAGTGCAACCTGGACTAGTGACCCAGTGGAAAGGAAAGCAGAACTCAGACGTAAACCATCACATACACGGACACTTAGTTTTTGACAGAGGTGGCACTGGAGAGCCATGGGGAGGGTCATGATAGCATTTTCCATAAAGGGTGCCAGGTCATTGGCTAGCCACCTGGGCAAAAATGAACCGCGACATTTCCCTTCCACCATGTGCAAGCATTGATTCCAGGTGGATCTAAATGGGAAAGGCAGAACAATACATTTTATTTCTTCCCTCTGTTTTATCGTGTCCATTTTGCTTCCATTCATTGTTGTTTTTGTCTTTGTTTCATGGTTAAATCCTTTATTATTATTAATTTTAGCCTTTGTTTGACTTTATTAGTTTTAGCCTTAGTTTGCTTTATGTTTATCTTGAATGTTTAAATTATTTCAATTTGTTGCTCTTAAATTTGGGACCTTTAATTCATTTTCATATTCTGTGGTGATTGAAGTCAGTATACTGTTTGCCTCTGTTGGGGAGATTATCAGTTGGAAAGGGACACAAGAGAATTTTCTGGAATGATGGGCTATGTTCTTTACCTTAATCTGGGTGGTAGCGGTTACATGGGCATGTACATATGTAAAATTTGTCAATCTGTAGAGTTAATATTTGTGCATTTTACTGCGTGTAACATATACCTCAACAAATTAGCTTGAAAAGCTATTACAGGGGCATCAAAACATTAATGTAAGAAACTCAACTCTAAAAAGTATTAGGAAAAAACACAGGAAAACTTTGTGTCATTGGGTGGGGACGACTTTCAGGAACAAAGATATCATTCCTTAAAGAGCTGTTGGATGCACAAATATTCTCACTGTCCTGATTTTGTGATAATCAGGGTAGGCCAAACATTCACTATATTAGAAACCATGCATGTGTCCCCAGACCTAGTTTTTCTCCCTAGGTCTGGTTTTTGGAATGCTGATGATAAATTAAGCCTGATTTATTATATGACCATCCTGTATGGGAAAAGAGACTGTAACTTTGGGTATCTTTGGTCAACCTTAAGAGATACAGCGGGGGACAGATGTGGCTCAGGTGGTTGGACGTCCATCTCCCATATGGAGGGACCTGGGTTCAATCCCTGGGACCTCCTGGTAAAAATTAAATATATATATATATAGAGAGAGAAGGCATGTGCGCCACCAGGCCCCACTAGGCATGCAGCAAGACGATGACGTAACAGGAGAGTGACACGAGAGCCAAGACGAGACGCACCAAAAAACCAGAAACTAAGGTGGCGCAGGCGGTAGTAGGACGCCTCTCTCCCACATTGGAGGTTCTGAGGATCAAATCCCAGTGAAGGCAGGAGGAGAAGGATGAGAAGAGAGGGCAGGAGGCAGACATAGAGAGTTGCCCAGCAAATGGACACAGAGGCAGCAAAAATGGGGGGGGGCTTAAAATTGAAAAAAGTAAATAAATAAATCCTTAAAAAAATGTATAGGGGATGAAGATGTGGACTATAGTTAGTAGTAATACTTTGACGATGCTCTTTCATGATTTGTTAACAAATGTTTCACAACAATGCAGGGTGTTTGTGGTGGGGTGATGTGTGGGAGCCCTGTATGATGTTATGCATGTTTGTTTTGTAAGTTCACAATGTTTACTGAACACTTACAGTTTATGTATGTTCATGTATGAATGATATACTTCAATAAATTGTTTTAAAAAAACACATGAAGAAATGCTCAACATCACATCACAGACATCTGCACACCCATGTTCATAGCCACATTATTCACCATTGCCAAAAGTTGGAAACAACCCAGGTGTCCATCAACAGACGAATGGATAAACAAACTGTGGTCTATTCACATGATGGAATATTATGCAGCTGTAAGAAGAAATGAAGTCGTAAAGCATATGACAACATGGATGAACCTGGAGGACATTATGTTGAGTGAAGCAAGCCAGACACAAAAGGACAAATACTGTATGAATGCGTTACTATGAACCAAATATATTGTGTAATATATTGTTTGATTCAAAAAAAAAACAAAACTTACATGTATCCAGTACATTTAAAAAAAAAAAAAAAAAAGCTGTTGGTGTTTGTCCCAAATCCTCTAGGATCCCTTTTACTATTTTGCATGCTCCTTTCCAGCTTCAATGTACTTTTCCTTTATTTTTTTTTTTTTAAGGAGGTACCAGGGATTGAACCTGGGACCTCGTACATGCAAGCAGGTGCTCAACCACTGAGCTACATCCATTCCGCTTCAATGTACTTTTGCCTCCAACAGTGCACACCCATGACTTTTTTTCAGAGGATTGCCCCTCAGGCTACTAGAGCTGCTTTGTGTGCAAGAGCAGAGAACTGGAAGTACCTCCACATTTTCTGTCCCTGCCCTCCCTTAATCAAGCAACCCTTGGTCAATGACCAACAAGTGCAGAATTATGAAATCCCAGCTCCTTTACCTCAGGTTCAGACACACTCTAAGTAGAAACTTGCAGTCGAGAGTTCCCCCGTGGGATGTGGCTAACTTTCCTCCTCCTGCAGGGCTGTGCCTGAGAGTGTCCATTCCTTGGTTTCTACTCCCGCCTTGTCCTGCTTCCCCCACTAGCTGATTATGGTGTCTGCCCTCGGGAGACCCAATTGTAGCATATTGTATTTTCAAAAAGTGGCCACAACAGTATTTCCTGTCCCACTTGCTCTTCCAGAATCTTGCCACTGCCCCATCATGAGGTAGAGTCCATACCCCTTCTTCTTGCACCTGGGTAGGGCTTGGTAGTGACTGCCTTGTCCAATAGAGTACCTGTGACTTCTGAGGCTGGTCATGAAAGGTGGTAGAGCATGATCCAATATCTAGTTTTGGAATTCATAATTACATCAACCTGCCAAACTGCTACACCCCCCAACCACCTATTTATTTAACTCAACCTCACTGTTCCCACCTGTAAATTCATGTCCCTCCTGAGATGTCAGCTTCACTCTCCTTACTCTTTTAGTTGTTCTGGGCCCCAGCATCTGGCCTGGGCCACTTGTGACATTGCCAGCCCTGGTCCAGCCTCTGTCACCTCACCCTGGTGATGGCCAGCCCCAGCCACCCTTCAAAAGGCACCTTGGTGCCACGGTACAGACTGGACACCTGATAATGCAGTGATAAGAAAAATATTAAAAAAAAAAATTTTTTTTTAAATTTTTTTGTTTTTACGCATTTTTAATGTATGTAGAAGTTTCTTTTTTTACTTTATTTTGTACATTTAGTAATTGAAAATATAAACAATTAAAAACTAAAAAGTAAACACATGAATAAATATATACATTTCTCAATTAAATGTAATGGATACATATAAAAATTTTTTTAGTCAAACAATATGTTACACAATATATTTGGTTCATAGTAACGCATTCATACAGTATTTGTCCTTTTGTGTCTGGCTTGCTTCACTCAACATAATGTCCTCCAGGTTCATCCATGTTTACCCATTTTTTAAATATCCCAATCCTTTAATTTTGTTTTATTGTTAGTTTTTTTTTTTTTAAGTTTCCATGTATCTCTTAAATTTAAACTTATCATTATTATTTCATTTTCCTATTAATTGTATTTGGCTATTATATGGGCTTCACGTTCAAGGAAGATTTAGATCACAGAAGGGTTACAACGGGGGCAGCAGAGGATCATTGGTGGAGGGTGTCTGGGATGGGGGTTTCATGGGAGGAAGTTCACCTGAATATACATGAAAGATATATAAAATTGTTCAATTGATCAAGGGGTGGGGCATGGTCACAGTGGGTAGACAATCACTCAATAAATGAAGGAATCTGAATTCTCAGTCTGGAGAGCTCTGCCACATTCTCCAAGGGAGCAGCAACAGTCCCCTGAGTGCAGGGACAGTGTCTGGCAAAGGAGGATGGCCCACTGATGAGTTCTTGTTATTGAGGACTAGCCTTATGAGTCTTTGCTCTTGTAATTGAAACTTAGCCTACTGTTATGGGGTGCCTAAGGGCTGCCACCTGAGGGCCTCCTTGTTGCTCAAATGTTGCCTCTCTCTAAGCCAAACTCAGCCAATGAATGCATTACCTTTCCCCCAATGTGGGACATGGCTCCCGGGGATAAGCCTCCCTGGCAACGAGGGATTAATACCAAGTGCCAATTGGCAACACAACTGGAAAAAGACCTTGAATAAAAGGGGGGAAAGGTAAAGACAAATGAGTTCATGTGGCTAAGAGACTTCAAAGAGAGTCAGGAGGTCATCCCAGAGGTAACGCTTACACACACCTCAGTAGGATCTCATAGAACACCAAAGTGGATATCACCCCACACAGAGAGGCTCCTGAGGGCTCTGGAGACACCCAGGTCCTATATAAGGGGGGATAGCTCCAGAGATTGATGTCTTATCAGTGGGCTCTACTTTGGAATCTGTGCTCCTGAGAGTGACAGAGTTGGACTCAAATAAGTCCTCCCTGCACATGATCCATCAGTCCCTTCTATTCAAACCTATATGTGATGCTGGAGTTTGTAAGTGTACTTCCAGGGATTGGAGCCTCTGGCCTACCCATGTGCCAGCTGTGCCTGGAATCTCGGTGGAGCTGCAACTCCTACTCTGCAGCTCAATGGACTCACCCAGGACACCTGGTGAGGAGACGATGATGGACAACGGTCATCCCAGGGAATGGAAGGAGACTCCAGCTGCAGGCAGGAGAATTCCATCGACCTTATCCATGGGATATAAGACCCCTCTCACTCTTGGAGGTGGAGTGGACATCACCATCCCAAACTCCTCAGGATTGGGGGAAGAGCTATGGACTAGAGTGGACTCACAGGTATTCTGTTGTAGACATAATGTGATTCAAGCAATGGAAGAAATTACAACAGTGAAGTGGAGCCAGGGGCCACTGGACACTTTTGGGGCAGGGAAGGGAAAAGCAGTTGTAATACAGGGGCTTTTTCGGGACTTGGGAATTATCCTGAGTGACATTGCAATGACAGATATAGGCCATTTTACATCAGCATATAACATGCAGATCTGTGTGGGAGAGAGTGGGGTCTACAATGTGAACTCTGGTCCATGCTTAGTGGCAAAGCCCCAGGATGTGTATATCCATTGCAGGTGATGAGCCACATTAAAGAAAGGTGTTTATGTGGGAGGTTGTGGGAGGTGTGGGAGGTGGGGAACATGGGAATCCCCGTAATTTTTGTGTAACATTTATGTAATCTAAGCATCTTTTAAAATATAAAATAAATAAATAAATAAACAAACAAACAAAAAAGGCACCTCGGTGCCAGCAGCAACCTGCTAGGTGCATCTGAATATGCCCTCAGGCTGTGACTGTGCCCAGGGGTCCCCCTCCATGCTAGACCATGGCATCCCTTTCCAAACTTCTCAGGAATTGGATTCTATGTTCTACCAGGTCCATGCTCTCTCTGAGTACAAGGCGAGGCCCGGGCCTGACCTGGACCTGGGGCTCTGGAACCTTCCTTTTCCTGGTCCTACTGCCAAACTTCCTCGGTGGGGTCTGCACTTGCCCAGAACTCCTTCACCCTCAGCTGCCCTGTCCTGGGCCTGCCCCGAGGGGGCCGAGGCAGCAGTGCCTTACTCCTTTGCGTCTTCTGCCTTTTCTGAGGCATCTGGCCCTGTCTTGCCTGGACCCCCCACTTTACTCCTCTTTTGTTGACTGAGTTTCTCTTTGTTCTTGGAATGTTTTTCTTTTCTATTTAAATGTTGGGAAAATGAAATCAGTCTGTGGCTTTGTTCCTTGAGACAATTCGGTGGTAGGTTAACATGGAACAACATGGGCAGCCCTGTTGGACTCTTTATGGGAGAAGGGGTAACTCATGCCAGGGTTCCCGAGGGCTTTGGGGAGGTCCCGCGCCATGCCCAATCCATCAGCAAATCCTGTTGGTGCTACCTTCAGAATATATTCACAATCTGTTTACCTCTCCCCACCTCCACTACCCCAATTCTGGTCCCAGCTGCCATTCTCTTATCTGCATGGCTGGTCTCCCTACCTCTGCCCTGGTCCCCCTCAGCCTATTCTCATGTGGGAGGCAGAGGGATCCTGCAAAGCTGCAAAGCTGTGATGCAGATCACGTTGTTGCTCTCTTCAAAACCCTCCAGTGGCTTCAATTTCACCCCGAATTCCTTAAAATCTGGCAACTCCTTACGGTCCCAGTTGTATCTCCCATCACGATGCATCTACCTACTTACCTCTCACCCCCACACTTGTTAAAGGGGTCTCAAGGTGGAGAGCCAGGAAAGACTGAGATTGTTCCGGGTCAAGAGAATGGCATTTGACAAGACCTGGGTGAGAGAGACCATGGATTAATTAAGGAGCAAGTGTGTCTGGGCCACTCTGTGCCAGGCAAGCACTGTTCTAGGAGCTGGGGGTGCTGCAGGGTAAATAAGTAATATAGTGGGGGGATGCAGGGCTGTGGGGCACAATTTTAAATAGGGTGGCCTGGAAAGCCCTGCTGAAAGGGTGACATTTGAGAAGGACCTGGAGGAAGTCATGGAGTGAGCCATGTGAAAACCTGGAGGAAGAGTTCCAGACTAGGAAAAGCCAGTGCAAAGGCCCTGAGGTGGGAGTGGACCTGGTGTGTTTTAGAAAGGACAAGAAGGCCAGTGTGGAGAGTGTGAGGGAGATGAGCCAGAGAGGAAGCACCTGGATCATGTCGAGCTTCACGGGCTTTGGCTTTTGACTCTGCGTGAGAGTCCAGGAGACCCACTGCAGGGTTTTGAACAGAGGACACAACCTGACTTATGTATTAAAGCAGCCCAGCAGCTCCTGCAGTCCATCTATGAGGTCAAGGAGGATTAGACTGAAGTTTGGTCCCCTGGTGAACTGACCCCACAATTCTGGACCACTTTGGGGAGCTCTGTCTGAAAAGGGCTGGTCCCAATGCCCCTTCTCCTTTGTCCTTTCTTCCAGTTGCCCCCTTGCAGTCGCTTTCCTCCCTCTCTGGTTCTCAAACACTAGAGTCTCATTTGTCTCCCTTTCTTTCATAATGAAGGAAAGGAGGCCAAGTCCTCAGACTATATTAGTAGGTCAAATAAGAAGTAATATTTCAATATTGTAAATATTCATGATTTCAATAATATTCCAGACTATTCTCTTGCAAGGGAAAAATTATCAAAGAAAAAATATCCACATGGATCTAAGCCAAAAGGAGACTTTATTGGTCTGTGTAACTGAAAGATTCAGGGGTAGTTCTTGGCTTCAGGCACAGCTGGATCCAGGATTGGTTCCTCTGAGATTTGCCTTCCTGCTTCAGCTCCCCTTCTGTCCAGTGCCAGCCTGCTGCCCTGCAACTCACTTGGAGGGAATCACCATGGCCAGAGAAAGGCAGCACTCTGATCGGCCAGCCTTGAGCCACATGCTTACCCCTGGAATCAGGGGTGAAGTCCAGCCCACCAGAATCATAACTGCTGAATGGAAGGGAAGGAGTGGTTTTCTAGGGTGAAATAAGGGTGCCAGTACCAGGAGAAGGGGAAAAGATGCCGGATGACAAAACCAACAGATGCTGTCTAAGTGGTTCACACCTTTCATCAAATGAAAAGCCATTTCTAGTGTTTTAAAAGAATGAGACTGGGAAGGATATTCCTTAACCTAACACAGTAGACTACTTTTCCAAAGTGAAAACATTTATTTCAAAAGTAACATATACTTGATGAAAACACTTAAACCATATGGAGGTCAGCAATGTAAAAAGTGAAAGTTTCCTTGAGAGCAGAGGTGGCTCATTCCAGGTGGTTTACTGTGGCATATTCCCTTGTTTCCTTTACTAAAAAAAAACCAAGAAAGTGCCATATGTAGGTTCCTACTTTTTAATCTCTTTCCGTATTAGCACTCAGCTTTCTACCTTGCTCTTTCTTGTTATTGGTGCATATCTTTCCACCAGGATGGATGTGCAGATGTACTGTGAATGAATTATTTCCTCCCGTTTTTGTATATTTACCTTGTTTTCAAGTTTCAAAGCTCAGTATAATAAACAGTGCTATAATTAACATCCCTATTCATTCTGCCTTCTTTGCATGTACAAGAATTTTTAACAGATTCTCAAAGGTCAGTCAGTGAAACAGTATGCACATCTTCAGTTTTAGGAGATAACATAATTAACATCCTAAAAGATTTTACCAACACACCAAGTGTTGAATCCTTGTTTCCAACTATAGCCTTGGCAAATATTCGAGATCATCAATTTTTAAAACCTTCACCAAGCTGAAAGTTGGGGGGAAAAGCTGATTTTAATTTGTCTTTAGTAGTAAAGTTGGCCATCAGTATTTCCTCTCTCAATTAGTTGGTAATACACTTTGCCAGTTTTTACATTTGGTTACTTTATTCATAATCACCAAAATTTGGGTACAAACAAAATTCCCCTAACAGGTGACTACTACTCAGCAACAAAATGGAACGAACTACTGATACACAGAACAAACATGGATGAATCTCAGATGCATTAAGATGAGTGAAAGACACCAGACACAAAAGGATACATACTGTACGAGTTCATTTATATGACATTCTGGAAAAGGCAAAAATTATAGGGACAGAAATCAGATCAGTGGGTTGCCAGGGTCTAGGGCTAGTGTTGACTACAAAAGGGCATGCAGAAACTTTTCTTGTGATGAAAATGTTCAATATCTCAATTTTGGTGTGGTTAGACGGCTGTATGCATTTGCCAAATTTTATAAACCTTAAAGAGGTTGAGTTTTACAGTATGTAAATCATGCCTCAATAAGCCTGACTTAAACTACAAATAAATAGAAAGAAGGAGTAAAACAGTAGAGAGAAAGACAGGTGATCCAGTTTAGGGATCCCAACCCAGGACAAAGGTAAAGGGAAGTCCCAGAAGAACCAGCCCAGACAGAAAGGGAAGAGAGGATGGCAAAGGAGATGGTTTAAAAAATTACCCGTGTGTTGCTGATGGGGCGATGTATGGGACTCCCGTATGGTATGCATGATTGTTTCGTACACTCACAACTTCTCTAATTAAAACATTACCATTTAAGATTACAGAAACTAAGCCAAGGGGGGGGGGCAATTTTAACCTCAGGAGGAAAAAACTCTAAGAAATGAATAGAATGTATTGAGACGATAAAGAAGGGGAGCCGAGTAGATGGTGCTGTAAAAGAGCTAATTGATAGACATAATTAATGTCTAAAAATCATGACAAAAAAAGAGAGAAAGAAACAGCTCCTCACTGTAGCCAATACAGTTGCTGTATCAGGTCAGATGGGATTCTTCATCATTGCCTCTCTCCTTCCCTCCCACAACATTCGAGCTCTCCAAATTCTACAAAACATACTTTGTTCAGGCATGTGGAATAAGAGACTAGATTTTACCCTGCCAGTTTTTTTCAATTTTAAGTTTTTGTTTGTTTGTTTGTTTTTTTAAAGTACTGGGGCCAAGGATTGAACCCCAGACCTTGTATGAGGGAAGCCAGTGACTAACCACTGAACTCAAGTCCCCTTAGTTTGTTTTTGTGTTTCTTTGCTTGTTGTTTGTTTTTTTATTTTTAGGAAGCACCAGGAACCGAACCTGCGAAGTCCCATGTGCTCAACTGCTTGAGCCACATCCATTCCCTACCCTGACACTTTTAAGAACACAAAAAAATCAGACATAATGTACGAAAGTTTAAAAAAAAATAACTGGATACCTGGCAAAGGACATTGATCTCTGGGGGGTGGGAAAAAAACAAGGTAAGCCTTACAATTTCCCGTGCTTACTGTGGTGAATAAGCAGGTATAAACCAGGAAACACCCTGAATGAGAAGGAATTGAGAGTCCAGGCGGCTGGAGGTTGTAGGGCAGAGTACAAGAGAGAAAAGAACTGCAGAGAGAGAACCCTGGAAAACTTCAGAGGGTCCCCCTCAGGTACTCAGCTGAATACTGATCAGTACATACATGTGAGGAAACTCCCTGAGGGCTGGAGAAAGACCACCCCAAAGGATTAAAGGTGACTATGCCTGGTGCTCAAACAGGGCAGGGACTAGCGGCTGCCCCCACCCAGGATGGAAAACCTCACAATTCAGGGACCATCAGGTACTCAGCAGTGTGGAAAAATTAATCCTAACTCAAAACTGCTCGGTCCCACCAAACAAATCTTTCTTTTTTTAATTTATTTTTTATTGTGGGTAAAAATCAAAATTCTCACAATACATACCAATATTTGTAAAATGATATATAAATATATATGCATATATGTGCATTTGCTCACAAAAATGTTACTTATATATATATAAATATATGTTAAGAGGTGCTTAGAGGGAAGCGGCTGTGGCTCAATCAGTAGGGCTCCCGTTTACCATATGGGAGGCCCCAGGTTCGGTTCCCGGGGCCTCCTGGTGAAGGCAGGCCCGCCCGCGCAGCGTGGTTAGCTGACCCAGCGAGCACAAGCAGCAAGGGGGGGATAAATGAATAAATAAATAAAATCTTTAAAAAATAAAAAAAAAAAGAGGTGCTTAGATTACCCAAAATATTACACGGAACCCACTGGGATTCCCAGCAAACAAATCTTAAAAATAACTCCAAAGCATCTAAATATTTCCAAGTAATTTACATTCTCAGAAAAAAAGTTTAAGAATATGTTTAGGAATACAAAATTATCCAGCACCCAAGGTAAAATCACAATGTGTGGCATCCAATCAAACAGTACCAGACATGCAAAGAAGCACGAAAATCCAACCCATCATGATGAGAGGAATCAATGAATAAAGACATCCAGGTTGGAAAGGAAGAAAACATGATCATCTATGTAAAAAACCCAACAGAATCTACAAAAGAGCTAATAGAAATAAGATACAAGATGAATAGGGGGCACTAACCTCCTCCCCTAAAACTTAACCAATTGTCCCAGTGTTTTTCCTCACTGATCGGAAACAAGGCCAGTAAGCCAAAAAATTCCTAGCTGTTTCTTTTTTTTTTTTTTTTTTTTTTTTACCGGGAGGTCCCGGGGATCGAACCCGGGTCCCTCCATATGGGAGACGGACGCCCAGCCAGTTGAGCCACATCCGACCCCACAAAATTCCTATTCTAGTATTTCTGGGTCCTTTGCTCTTCTCCTACAAACCAAGTTTGCTAATTTGGCAGGAAGCAGACCAGTGGTGACAAGGATGTAAGAAACCAGAATTATGGTGGGAGGGCACATATTTTGGAAATCAACTGTACTGTAGGTCAAGAGCCTTCAATAAATGGAAAATATTTAATTCAGTAATTCTACTTTTTGGAATATATCTCAAGGAACTAACCATCCAAGCAAACACTTATATGCAAGAATCCCACTGAATCATTACCTATAATAGGTGAAAAAGTGGAAACAATTTAAATGTTCAACAATTATAATGCATATTTTATTCATCCACTCACTACCACATTTTTGAAGAATTTTTAGAGGAAAATTTCCTATGTTTAACAAAACAATTTCAGGAAAAAAAGCTAAATGTGTGATAATTCTGCATTGTATATTATTGTTATACATTTAATATATAAATACAACCATAACACCAAGGAAATATTCCAAAATATTGACTGCAGTTAACCCTGAATGGAAGGACATTTTTTCTTGGGGCCCTGGGACCAACAATTATCAGCTGCCCTAGTAAAAACAATTGTGCTCCTGAAATCTCCTGTCGATTCCCCACGAGGAGCAAGCAAGATGCCCTACCTGTGCCACTCGCAACAGAAGCCCTTTTCACTTTTTTTTTTTTTTTTTTTGAGGTTCAGGGGCTGGGGATTGAATCTGGGACCTGCTATGTGGGAAGCCAGCACTCAACCTCTGAGCCACATCAGAGCTCCTGAGTTGTTTTTTTTTTTTTTTTTTTTGGTTTGTTTTATGAGGTAGCAAGAACGGAACCCAGGACATCCCATATGGGAAGATTTGTTTGAGCCACATCCACTCACACAATTGATTTTTATTTTCTTACATTTCCCAAGTTGTCTTCAACTGCCTTACTACTTGAATATCTGAATCCCTCTCCTGTACCCCAAGGGCATGGGCAAGAAAATCTGAAGGCGCAGTAACTGAAAAGAAACTCGGATGCACAACAGCAAGCTATTTTATTTTCTGCAGCAACAAACATTTCCTTCTTCAACAACTTGGAAATATAACAAGTGGGCAAAACAAATCAGGCCCCAACAAGAAAGGAGCAACAACTCCAAGAATCAATGCCTCCATGCATCGGCCGGTAGGGTGCACGAGGTAGGCTTCAGCCGCCTGCAACAGGCAGAGGCTCAGTGGAGACGCGGCCCACAGCGCTGGAAGCTCTGCACCACCAGGGAAAGCTGGTCGAGGAAGGAGTGGATGGAGAGTCGGAAGAGAACCGGGTCTTCAGCTGCCCGACGGCTGCAAGCACGGGAAAAAGAAGGTCAAGTTGAGGATGAGAAACGGCGCCTTCCTTGCTCTGCTCCTGGAACGCCCCTTCTACAGGCCCAGGGCGCCTTCGACTCCGCCACGTGCTGCCACCCCGCCCCCCTTCTAGAAGGAACAGCGCCGGGACGCTGCGGGCCACACGCTCCTCCCGCACCCCCTGCTGGTGGCGTCGGGCAGCGGGGCCCGGGAGCGGCCGGGGCTGCCGCCTGGGCTGAGGCACCGGCAATCCTGCCTTCGCCCTGCCTCTCGCCGCCTTGCCTCTCCGAGGCGCCCCTCGCCAGCCCCTCTCTGGCCACGTCTGCTTGCCCAGCTCCGGGCCGCTCGGGCCTTCCACGCTGCCGCCCCCGGGCCTCCCGGGGCCTAGGCCGCACGCCCGCCGGCCCGAACCCTGCCCCTCCTGCCCCCCGCGGGCCGCCCTGGATCCGCCGGGGGCTCCTCATGGGGTACAGACCCAGCAGTCGGCTTCCGTCTCCTCAAGCCATGAGCCAGGGGTCTCCGCCAGGTGCTGGGGCGCGGGGAGCCCACCGGACAGAAGGGATAGCGCCAGGGCCGCGAGGGCATGCGGAGCCATCCGGGCCGACCCGCCCGTCGGGACCACCGGCGCCGGGCTGGAGGCCAGCGAGGCCGAGGAATCCTTGGCCGCCTTGGCCACAGGGGACGGCCATCGCCCGCCGCGTCCCCTACGCCTTCGCCTGCTGCTTGTCCACCTTCCCCCTCACGGCCCAAGGAACACCCGACCATTCTCCCTGCCGGCGCCTGAGGAACTGAGGCTCCCTGGCCAAGCTCCGCCTCCTACGCCTGCGCAAAGAGGCCTCAGGGCACGTGACCCCTTCCCGCCAAGC
>JAKSZT010031534.1:570377-599437 GCA_026826555.1 Tolypeutes matacus | reverse complement strand
TCTTAAGGCCTTTCAACTGATTAGACGGGGCCCACCCACAATATTTGACTTTACTAAAGTCACCTGAAGGTCATTGAAAACCACATCTACAAAATATCTTCCCGGCAACAACTAGATCAGTGTTTGATTAATGGGGCACTATAACATAGACAAGTTGACACATAAACCTCACTTCAACCTCCCACATCAAACTGAAATTAAAACATAAAATATCTTGGGAAATATATGAGCTCAAAGGAAAAAGGTCTCCCAAAATTCAGCAATTATTGACAGTTGTCTTCATGTCTGGCCCCTAGCACCCCAGCAGGGACCATCCCCCACCCAAAACTGCCTACTCCAGCTGCTTTCCTCTTCCCTTCCAATTACCTTGCTCCATTACTTCATAGCCCTACTCTCAGCTACAGGACAAAATAAAACATTAAATAAATTAATAGTGTGCTACTCATTTACCCCATCTATGTGTACATGAGTATATTTTAACAGAAAACCAATGGTTTAATTGACCGATCATAGAGGAAAGCTTTCCTTATTGATAATCCATGCTAGATACTGTGAGAGGTATGACAATTTTTCTGATAAAAACTTTACAAAGTGGTGGACTGCATCACTCAGGAGGCTCCCTTGCTCTGGCTTCTGGTTGGACAGTTCATGGAAGGCACTAGCAGGAGACCAGAGATTGGGAGGAGAGAGAGTCCAGGGTATTTGCTCCCCCTACACCTTGCCCAGCTCACTATGCTTCTGGGAGTGGCCACGTTGTCCTGTGGCCCCAGCTCTCACCAGGATCCACTAGAACTGTCCCTCCTCATGCCCCTTCAGGCTTGGTAATGACTCCCCTCATTGACTCAAAATCCCTTGTGAGCAGGCGAGTGCTGACAAATGTTTGACAACTGGTTCTTTGGGAGGGAAAGTACAAATATACATTTTGTTTATTATTATTATTGGAATAATGAAAATGTTCTAATAATGATTGAAGTGTTGAATATTACCTTTGTTTTTATAATATAACTTATTTAACTGAGAAATTATATAATTAAAGTTTTAATAATGGCTGCATTTAGCAACCAACTGACAAAATTTCCGACAATTTATGCAGTATCTGCAAGCCTTGCCTTAGCCTCGCCTGCGAGGCATAACCCCCTCCCCCGTTCCCCCCTTCCCTCTCTCCCACTTCCTTGTTCCTCCTCACCAATCAGAGCTCTCGCCCCAGTTATTGCCTTATTTGGACATGTTGGCCTTCTCCTCTAGCCTCCCCCCTCCCTCCCAAATCTTCCCCCCACGCCCAGCAACAGCTTCGCCCTATCAGAAGACAACACGCTCACCCCCGCCCAACTCTGCCTATAAAACTGCGCAGCTCTCCCTGAATAAAGGTCTTACCTTCCAGCAAGCAAGTGAGTGGTGTCTCTTCATTTAGTACTGTCAGGGCGACCACAGGGCACCAAACGGCGACCCTGTGACAACTTCTCCTTAACCCCCGTGAAGACCAGGGAGCCGGGCCTGCGCTCTCCTGACAACTTCTTCACCCCCCCGCCGTTCCGGAGTGCACGCCGGACGGCCCACAACTAGCCAGTGTCGCTCCCCGGGCTGCAGCAGGGCTGATCACCCTCAGGCCCGGGAACAAAGCGGCAAATTTAACTATCAGTTCTCTTTAGACGGTATGAGCCAGCTCTCGCACACCAGTGCTTTCTGGACCATTTCCCCTACGCACACCTCTGTAGATAGTCCTTTATTCAATGCTCATCCCCTAAATGCTTCACATGCCTTCCGGCTGTGCCCTGGCTGACACTCCTATGGCAGATGCAGGCATCTCAGAATTACTTGGGGGCACCTTCACCTCTCTGGCTAGTTTAACAAAAGGGAATTTAACGCAGAGAAGCAGGTAGTTACAATATTAACTAAAGAGAAGGAAATATGGAGTGTGTATTGAGGTCCTGGGAATAACTCCCAGAACACCAAAGAACTGACCAGCCGAGGTTGCTGGTCCCCGTGCCACAAGGGGAAGGCTGCTGACCCCAGCGTTGGTTGTAGGGATAACCTGTGCCTGCAATGCTCCAAGCATCAAGAAGTTTTCTCTCTAACTGCTGGCTCCAGAGCCACACCACAGTGCTAGAGTGGCACTGGCCATATAAAGGGATGCCTAAGACCCAGTGCTATGCGGGTAAATGTTTTACAATAGTGCTCAGGGTGGGGTTGGGGGCTAAGCCCTGATTTGTAGCATTTGCTGATTTCCATGGTGTAAATACTCCCACCACAGCCAATTTCAAGCTATCAACATGATGACATTGAAAGCCTTGGGAAGAGATGCTAGTAATTGCCCTCATCGGCTGGCAAGAGCCACCTCCAGCACACCACCACTTGCACCCTGCCTCACAACACATACAGACTCTCTGCTGATGCTGACACCAAAAATTCCATGTCTCTGTGACTTTCAGAAAGAGCAGAAATAGCAGACTTCCACTTCATTCTGCCTACCAAATCACATGCAAGGGCATCTAATTGGCCAAACATAAACTGCAACCAGAATGTTGGTGTGGCAGTTTGATATTGTTTATGAATTCCAAAAGGAGATAGTGGATTATGTTTGTGAACTGGCCTGTCCCTCTGGGCATATTAGATTATACTGGCTTCAGAGGTTTCACTTTTACTTGATTAAATAATGATTAAGGCTTTGATTGGGTCATGTCAGTAGGATGTTGAGTCCCTGCCCCCTTGGTGGGTGGGGACTCATAGAAAAACCACACCACAGAGAAGGGAGGTTGGAGTTTTGAGATGGAGCCCAGGAAGTAAGCACACAGAGAAGCTTGGTCATGAGGCAGAGGCCCTGGGAAGAGAGACGAGTCATTCACCTGATAGTCTACAGTTGACCTTGTGGAGAAAGCAGAGCAGCTGAGCCTGGAGAGACACAAACCCTGGGAGAGAGATGAGACTTATCCCAGCCTGCAGCTGATATTGGAAGAAGCTGAGACCATGGAGCCTTAAGAGGAAGAGGAAGGCTGAACATCGGCAGCCATCTTGCTCCAACACGTGGCAATAGATTTTGGTGAGGGAAGTAACTTATGCTTTATGGCCTGGTAACTATAAGCTTCTACCCCCAAATAAATGCTCTTTATAAAAGCCAGCAGATTTCTGGTTCTTTGCATCATCACCCCTTTGGCTGACTAATACAGTTGGTATCAAAGGAGTCTGATAAAAGCAACATTTATTTCTCCAGCTTGTGCAGTAAAAGAAGGCTCACCAGAAGAAGATTGGAATAGATGGTGGGAAACCAAGGCAGAGTCCACCACAGCCATCCTTTTGGCTACTCTACATCCATACATGTCCTTCCCATTAATACAAAAGATATCTAACACTTACTGTGTTCCAGCCACTGTTTCAAGTACTTTATACATATTGGTTCATTGCCTAATTTTTCAGACAATAATAGCAACAACGACCTCCTGCCTGAAAAAAGACTCTCTCCCCAACAGCATCACTGGGTGACATTCATACCATCTCGAGCTTATTCATAATACTGTGTTGATAACCTAAAAGCTATGGATAAAATGGTAAAGATAACTGTCACCAACATAAAATAGTAGAGGGAAGGTGGGGAAGGGAAGAAGTGGTTAATAAAAATAAAATTACATGTAACATAACAGAGAAATAATGAAATAAAGTGGGCATAACTACTCCAGTTCTCATGTCTTTAATTAGACATAAGGCCATAGCTGATATGTTTCAGTTCTTTCCTCTCCTATCCACTCCATGGTTTTGCCTTCAGCCAACATCTCAGCTGATTATGCTTCTTTTTTTAATTCATATACCATGCAATCCATCCAAAGTGTGTAAACAATGGCTCTCAATATAATCACAGAGTTGTGCATTTATCACCCCAATCAATTTTAGAACATATTCATTACTCCAAAAAGAAAAACCCCCTACCCCTTATAGCCCCCAATTATTGCCACTTAGCATTGGTGAGGTACCTTTGTTACAATTGATGAAAGAATATTAAAATATTACTGCTAACTATATTTCATAGTTTGCATTAGGTGTATTTTTCCCATATACCACCCTATTCTTACCACCTTGTAATAGTGATGTACATTTGTTCTAGTTCACGTACGAACATTCTTTATATGGCTAAGAGACTTCAAAGTGAGCTGGGAGGTCATTCCAGAGGTTACACTTATGCACGTCTCAGCAGGATCTCTTTGACTGCCAAAGTAGATACTACGCCAAATAGCGGGCTCCTGAGGGCTCTGGAGACATCCAGACACTATAGGCAGGGCTGACAGCTCAGGAGTTTGGTGCCCTGCTAGTGGACCCTACTTTGGAATTTATGCTCCCCAGAGTGACAGAGTTGGACTCAGTTATGGTTTCCCTACACATGGCTCTTCTGTCCTTCTCTTTGAACCTATAGTTAGTACTAGAGTTGGTAGGTGTACATCCAAGAGACTTAAATCTTTGGGCTGTCCATGTGCCAGCTGGGCCCTGAATCTCAACAGAGGTTCAGCACCTTCTCTCCAGTTCATTGGTTTCACCCAGGACAACTAACAAGGAGGTGATGATGGGCAAACACCATACCAAGGAACTGAGACAGTCTACACCTGCAAGCAAGAGGATCCCATCCATCGGCCCTATGGGATCTAAGCCCCCTCTCAATTAGAGGTGGAGTGGACATCACCATCCCAGAATCCTCAGGATTGGGGAATGAACTATGGACTAAATTAGACTTACCAGTATTCTACTATAGACTTATTGTGATTCTAGCAATGGAAGAAATTATATCATTGATGTGGAGGCAGTGGCCACTGGAGGTTCTGAGGGCAGGGAAAGGGAAAAAGAGGTGTAATATGGGGGCATTTTTGGGACTTGAGAATTGTCCTGAATGACACTGCAATGACAGATACAGGCCATTATAAATCTTGCCATAACCTACAGAATTGGAAGGGAGAGAGAGTAAACTAGAATGTAAACTTTAATCCACGCTTAGTGGCATTGCTCCAAAATGTGTTCATCAATTGCAATTAATGTACCTCACTAATGAAAGATATTGTTAATGTGGGAAAATGTGGGAGGTGTGGGGAACGGGGCATATGGGAATCCTCTATATTTTTATGTAACATTTGTATAATCTAAGTATCTTTAAGAAAATAAAAAAGAACATTCTTATATTTGTACTATTAACCACATTCATCATCCACAGCAGGGTTCACTATGTCACACAGTCCCATGTTTCATCCTCTAGCTTTCCTTCTAGTGACATACACCACCCCAAACTTCCCCTTTCAACCACAATCACACACAATTCAGCATTGCTTATTACACTGACAATAACGAGCTACCATCACCTCTATCCAATTCCAAACATTTTCAATCAACCTTATTAAAAAATCAGCACAAGTTAAAGCATCAGCTCTCCATTCTTTGCCATCATTCTATCTCCTGGTAACCTACATTCTAGGTATTAACTCCATGTGTTTACTCATCGTATTTAGTTCATATTAGTGCGACCATACAATATTTGTCCTTTTGTGTCTGGCTTATTTCACTCAACATAATGTCCCCAAGGTTCATCCGTCTTGTCATATGTGTCCCAATTTCATTTCTTCTTGCAGCACCATAGTATTCCATAGTATATATTTATACACCACATTTTATTTATCCATTCAACTGTTGATGGACACGGGTTATTTCCATCTTTTGGCAATTGTGAATAATGCTGCTATGAATATCCGTGTGTTATTATGGCTCTTGATGTGATGGAGTGGCCTAAGACTTCATTCCTGAGGGGTGGGAACCCTTGCTGGCCTATCCTTCAGGGAATGCTGTCATCTTACACTACTTTTTTTTTTTTTTTAACCACTGTACATAGCAGTACTAGAAGGCAATCCATCCCTCCCAAATTCTGGGGGGTATCACACACACTTTCCCCTGTCTCCACTAGGTAGCAGTAGTTCTCTTTCCTCTTGGAGACCAAAAAATACAGGTAAAAGTGTCAGATCCAGCTCAATGAAGACTTTGTGTGGGATACTGTGATGGTGAATAAGACTTTTAGTAAATTCATGGATGATATAGCTGGCAGGATCATGACAGTTGGGCAGAGCAACAACATATAGAAAAAGTATCTCTTCCAGAGAGAAAAAATTACTGCCCCCTGCATAATGGAAAGGGTCCAATATATTTAACCCTCCACCAGCTAGCTCACTGTTTGCCCTGAGGAATGACACCAAATATGGGGCTCTGCTCTTGGTAGGTTGGAAACGTAGTACCCTCTTGGTGAGATGAAGACCATGTCGTTGAGCCCATGAATAACTTGCATTTCTGTCACCAAGACCACTTTTATCATGAGCCCCCTGGACATGAATTGGGGTAACTGAGGAAGAATCTGACTGACATCCACAGGACAGGTCATCTCATCCACCTGATTATAGAAAGCCTCATCTGTAACGGATACACCTTGGTGAACATTCCAAAGGATGCACATTTCCTCACACTCTGGGCCCATTCTTAGAAGTCCGTTCATCTACCTCTTCCCCAGACTGCCTTGTTATCAGTCCTCCAGTCTTGTTCCTTCCAAGTTCTGACCATGTGACCAAACCATTAGACATTCTTCATTAACCAGAGTAGATCTACACTTCTAGGCATCTCTCCTTCCAGGCCAATGAACAATAAGATGTACTGTTTGAAGTTGTGCCCATGACAGAGAATTTCTTTCAGCCTCACTTTTCTTATTGAGGAAAAATTCAGATAACATAAACTTCCCATTTTAACCACTTTAAAGTGGAATTTAGAACATCCACAATGTTGTGCAATCATCACTACTGTCTAGTTCCAGAATATTTTCATCACCGCAATAGGAAACCCCGTTTGCACTAGTCACTCCCCTTCCCTCACTTCCTTTAGTCTCTGGCAGCCACTAATCTGCTTTCTGTCTCTATGGATTTGCCTATTCCTGATATTTTGTATAAATGGTATCATACAATTTGCAACCTTTTATGTCTTGGGAGCCAGCACCCATTTTTGCCTCTTGCTTTCATTATTGCTTGCAGTAAGTAAATAAAGCCTTGATTGTTACTTACAGTTTTGCACATTGTCCTAATTGACCACTTTGACATCTCAACAAATTGGCAGGGTAAGTAGGGTGTTCAATGGAGCACAGTGCCATTCTGGAAGAGCAAAAACCTGATGGTGTCGTGAAACACTCTTGGGACGTGCTAGTGGAGTGTTTACAGAAACTTTCCAGGTCTGAGGGGGACCAGCGGTCCTTCTTTTAGCCTCTGGCTAACTGGCTGAGCTTGCTCAGTGTGTCAAATTAGAGATCCAATAGAGGGGCTCTAAGAAAGCTTGGGAAGCAATACCCTGGCTACTGCTCATGGTTCAAACTGTCAAGATCCCACACTGGGTTGTATCCAATGAGTATTGTTAGCTCGAAATAGGTCCATAGCACTGCTGGATGCCTTCTTGCAATCAATGTGGCAAGTTATAGTGACTCTTTTTTTTTCAAAGATTTTTAAAAAATTTTTAATTTATTCCCCCCCCCCATTGTCTGCTCGTCTTCTTTTTAGGAGGCACTGGGAACCGAACCTGGCGCTTTCCATGTGGGAAGGAGGCACCCAATCGCTCTAGCACCTCCCCTCCCATTATTGTGACTCTTGCCTTCCGTGAAAAAGAGTGCAGATCTCTTCGGCATTGCTTCACCAACAGCCCAAAGAGACCTTAAACATTTGGTTTGTTCGCCTCCATGAGGAAGGAGGTAATCTTGTTAAACTTAGTGCGTATGGGGGGGCACCTTGTGGGACGTGCTACTACAGACCTCTTCCTTCAGCGTGCCCTGACAGTGGTCACTTGACCTAAGGAAGAGGAGGAATTAAGGGGTGTGCTCACCCTAGACCCTCTCTACCTTCAGCTGGGTGCTACTTGGGTGCACCCATGACTTGTTTGCTGCCACTGAAAAACATGTTTGGACCACCCTCACAAAGGCTATAGCAGCCCTGTGCGCCTTCCCAGAGGTCCCTAGGTCCTTAATGAAGGACTGGGAACAGAGCATAATGAGACCTTTAATGTGTCTCAGATTTCTAGGTTCATCCATGCCACTCCCACAGGTCACTGAGCCCAGGTAAACCTCCTCCCGAGGTCAGGTCAATAGTCCATGACACAATCAATCTTATCTGACAAATTCCCTGGCAGTTTTTGTGAACACCAAGGTGACAAAGACTCATCAGCAAGAGCGTTGTAAGAATGGTAACCGGGCGCCCTCTTCTGGATGAAAGGAAAGGACCTTCCAGAGATGATCCCTGGGTTTGATTACACCACAACTGTATCTCAAAAGGAGAGATTGATGGGATTCTCACCAAGGAACACGTGGGCAGGCACCCAGCCACGGGTTACCTGATGGGTGGTCTTTCTGGGAGCTCACCCAATGGCAGTCCCTGTGAGTGACACAAGGGCTACCCTCTCCATCCAGTCCCAGTGATTCCAGAGGTGAATTGGTGAGCCCTGCCACCCTATACCCAGACCTCTCGGCTTTCCAAGAGGATTAAGCCAAAAGCCTTCTGTCCCTAGAGGCGACCTGAGGCCCTGTGCCAAGGTCTGGAGGGTTGAATGTGGGGGAAGTGGTGGGGATGGAGGAGGGGAATTGCACTTCTTGGGCCTTTTGAGTACTTGTTCACAGGTATCCCAGCACCGGGATGAGAGGTAAACAGACAATGCTCTCCAGTTATGATTGTGAGGCCACTGCCACCAGGACTGTTTCCCATGCTTGATTATGGGTGGGTCCCTTTGAACCCCTATAAACTTCCATTGGTCTAGTCCCACTACTGAATGTATTGTTGGAATAGGTGTACTGTCTCTGTGCACTCTCACTCATGTTCACCCCCAAGCCGTGAGGCGAATTGCTGCATTTAGGACCATCTTAATGGGGCGCGTGGAAGATCGTGAACCTACCTAGCTACCGACATCAGTGCTGTTACCTCCAAAAACCAATATCGACTGCCTGGGGAGAGATATAACCACCCTTGTTGCCAAGCTTAAGGAACTGGCATCCTTCAAGAGGCTATTTCTCCATTCAGTAGCCCCATCTGGTCTGTTCACAAGGCCTCGGGTGCATGGAGTCTCACCATTGATTATAGGCAGCTCAAAGCCATATGCCTACTGGTAGTGCCTGACATGGTGACTATCACAGAAGCTATTGCCCAAGCTGAGAGAACTTGGTATGCAGCCATTGACATTGCAAATGCCTTTTTCAGCATGCTCCTCCACCCGAATTATTAGGATCTGTTTATCTTCATGAGGAATGAGTTACAATGCACTTTTAATGCCTTTTCACAAGGCAACCTAAATTCCCTGGTTATCTGCCATCAATAGGTAGGCCATGATCTGGAGGGAGCACTAGCCTTCTACTGTACTGATGACAAACTCCCAGTGTGTCCAGACAAGGGCATCAGCCAACAAGGACTGGATGCCTTGTTGACCCACATTTGAAAACATAGCTGGACCATTAACATAGAGAGGGCACAAGAACTTAGTACCTAAGTTAAATTCCTGGGCATGATCTGAGAAGGTGCATGACATCTCCTTCCAGAGGATATGATAGCCAAGCATTTAGCCGTCTCTGCCCCAACAAATCCAAAGGATGCTCAGTGATCACATCAGCTACTGGCTAGTTCACATTGCCTGTGGCAAGGATCTTGATGGCACCCATCTCCCCGGTTATCATAAAGACCACTACTTTTGAGTGGGATCCCTCCAGTGGGCCACTCAGGCTGTCTTTTCCCTAGACCCTTAGATGCACATTTGCTGTGTGAGTTACAGATCTCAGCAACCTCCCAGTTTTCTGCCTATGGCAGAAAGACAGTGCCTCAGGCCAGAAGCACCCTTTGGCCTTCTGGGTCCATAAGTTCCTAGAATAAGCTGAAAGGTACATTCCCTTTGAGAGGCAGTTATTGGCCTCTTATTGGGCCATGGTGGAAACCGAGTGCAGGATGGCCATGAAGTAGCCTTATGACCAACAATCCCAATGATGTCTGAGCAGAGGCCTCAATTTGCCAGTGAGGGTGGCTCAGAAATTCTTCAGTGTAGCAGAAACAGTACATATAGGACTGGGTGAACTCCATCCCAGATGGAACCTCACAACTCCATGAAGAGGTCTCAGGAGGGCCCCTCCACCTCCCAGGCATATCGCCCAAGGAGCCTCTGCCTCCACTGGCCCAATGGAGTCCTAGATATAGAGACCTCCCGGATCACAGATGAGCCAGATTCATTGATGGTTTCATACAGTTAACTTCTACCAGGATGGAATGAGGTGTGGCTACCATGTCACCTGAGAGAGACCTGTCCCTTACTGAATGCAGTAAATGATGCACAACAGAATGGGCAAAGCTTCATGTGGTATGTATGGCTATCCAAGCCACCCCAGCATTTGAGCCACAGTACATTTTCACTGACTCATGGGCTGTGGCTAATGGCCTGGCCAGTGGTTGGGCAAGCCTGGAATGACATATAAAACAAGCCACTTCCCATCATGGGGTTGAGATATTTGGATAAAATTCAGTTCTGCTCATAAGCTTTTTGTGACCCATGTGAAAACTCACAAGACAGGCCCTATACTGGTGAAGGAGAGCATACTCATCGAGCAGACATGCTTGTCAGCTAAATGTGGAGACTGAATTATTCTCTGCCCCAGAGTGAGCAGCTGTCTGACCATATGCCTCCTGGATCCACAAGACGATAATGGTCTATGGAAATTCAGACACCATCCTAGACCAGGCCTTCACACATGGACTTTCATTGTCATCATAAGGTGCCAAAACTGCATGGAAAAGTTGTTCCATCTGCCAGACCTTTAAAAATAAAGGCTAAAAATATTGCCCAAGGACAGATCCTTCAAGGCAATGAGCCAGTGCATTTTTGGCAGATCGATCATGTTGAGCCTCTTGTCCCATCCAGGGAGTCTGCTGGATCCTGACGGCAGTTGACACTTTCTCTAGGTTTGCCCTAGCCATCCCCATGTGTTCCTCTGACTTGGACCACACTATCCGATAACTACAAGACCACATTTGTTTCCTATTTGGATTCCCTGAGCACATCGCATCTGATAGCAGCCCCGGATCTACAGCCTAACTACACATCAATGAACGCAATAACAGGGCATACAATGGACTCTTTCTGCTTCATATCACCCCCAAGCTGCAGGTGTAGTTGAGCATTTTAATGGGCAATTAACTGACAAGCTTAAACAACTGATGGGAGGGGAAAAGAAAACCCCAGCCTGAACTACACATCTCAGGTGAGCTGTCTGGGGTCTCAGTGCAGCAATGCCCTGAATGGGAACTTATTTGTGCAGCATGTTTGACTAGACTAGGCTGTCCCACACCTTCCATTAACTGTACACCCTACTTTTACAATTATTGACACCTCGATCTCCATGGGGGGCCTTCCAACCTCTTTGATCACTTCCCAAAGACTCAAATCAACGGGAAAGGAAGATGCTTATTAAATAGCAAGAGGTGGGAGACAGTAACCTCCTTTTCCCTTTATTCTATGGGTGCAAAACATGGTTTTTTCTATAATGACTTTGAAAATAATGACCATAAGCTTGAGGCCTCTAGTGCAACATTTTCTTTAAGGCGGCCCTGCTGCTTTGCCCTGGGTGCCCCATGGGGTGAATATCAGTATATAATAGAAACTTTCATTGAGCCACAAGAAGTTCTAAGCCAGAAGATTTGGGTTCATCACCCCCAGAGATTGGCTCAAGGGTGCTATCCTGGCCCATGATACAGAACAGACTTCCCACATTGCAGTCGATGGGAAGAAACCCCCCTGCCCCATTGACTGATAGGATGGGAAAACCTTCCAACCCAGGAGCCTGGATATGGGGAAGGGAGGCGGAGAGGATCTAATCTCTCTTCTCTCTCCTACATAGTAGTCTGTGTGACTCCTGCCTCACCAAATTCATTGATATGCTTGTCCCAGGCAGTTGCCACTGCCTTGAATTTGACAAGGCTGGGAATGTGAGTATGAGCTTTTATAGGCTCTAGCACAGAGGTGGGCTAGGGAGAAAGGGAACACTGATGGGCATTTACTAACCTTCAGTGTTTGCTGCAGTGAAACTAATTACTGCCTTTCCGTTTTATAGTGCCCAAGATGTTTCTCTAATTTATTGTGCTGCTCCTTTCTGCCCTAAATTCATATCAAGGGGCCTTTAGGGAAAGGAAAAGGAGAATAGGGTTCCCTGATGTGGGGAGGAAAAGAGATTGAGTGAATTATCCTCCTTCCTATTCATATGCAGTTGGTTTATGTTACACAGATGAGATCATACTATACACTTGCTTTTTCCATTTAATACACATGATGGGCATCTTTCTGTATCAGTGCATGTGTAGATCTACCTCATTCTTTCAAAATTCCATTATATGAATGTATCATCATTCACCTATATTTTTTCTGACTTTTAGTCATTTCTAAACTGTGCTGTAATAGAGGTTCTGAGTGGAGGGAGAAGGAAGAATAGGTGTAACATGGGGGCATTTTGGGGGCATTGGAATTGTCCTGCATGACATTGCAATGATGAATACAGGCCATTATGCATTTTTGTCATAATCTATAAAATTGTGCAGGGTAAAGTGTAAACTATAATGTAATCTGTAGTCCATGGTTAGTGGCAATGTCCAATATGTGTTCATCAACTGTAACAAATGTACCACATTAACGAAGGATGTTGTTAATGTGGGAAAGTGTGGGAGGGGGAGGGAGTGGGGCATATGGGAACCCCTTACATTTTTTATGTAACATTTATGTAACCTAAAGCTTCTTTAAAAATTAAAAAGTAATTAATTTTAAAAAATAGTAAAAAACAACAGCAAACATAAGACTGTATAACACAGTGAACCCTAATTTAAGAGATGGACTATAGTTTATAGTACAATTATTAAAATGTTCTTTCATAAATTGTAACAAATGTACCACACTAATACAAGGTGTGAATAATAGGGTGGTATATGGGAACTCTGTAGTTTATGCATGATTTTTCTATAAACCTACAACTTTCCTAATAAAAATTAAAAAAAAAAACCTGTGCTGCAATGAACATTCTTGTACACTTAACTCTGTGTGTTTGTGTAAGCACTTCCAAAGAACATATCCAAAGAAATACAGTAGATGGGACAAAAGAGATGCAGTTTAAAAATGTTGAGGGACATTGCCAAATTGTTCACCCCAAAGTTGGCACCACTTTTATTCTCACTGATAGCGTTTTATCAATCTTCATAAAGTTTGCTAATATGAGAGGGGTTTTATATGCATTTCTTTGTTAGAGAGGACAAGCAAATTCTCATTTCTTTATTGGGCCTTTCTCATTTCTACATTTCTTCTGAGAATTGCCTGTTTGTATCTTTCTCTGCTTTTCAACTTGGTTATTTGCTGTTTTTTTAGTGATTTGTAAGAGTTCTGGTATAGTAAGCATACTAGCCTTTTGTATATCAGATTCATTGTAAATATATTTCCCAGTAGGTTGCTTTTATTTTATTTTATTTTATTTATTTATTTATTTTCAAAGATTTTTATTTATTTATTCATTTATCCCCCCCCTGCTGCTTGTGCTCGCTGGGTCAGCTAACCACGCCGTGCGGGCGGGCTTGCCTTCACCAGGAGGCCCCGGGAACCGAACCCGGGGCCTCCCATATGGTAAACGGGAGCCCTACTGATTGAGCCACAGCCGCTTCCTGGTTGCTTTTATTTTAACTTTGCTTTTTTTTTTTTTTGGTTTGTTTTTTTTTTTGGTTTTTGCATAGTTTTGTTTATATTAGTTTTGAACTTCTATGCAGTTAAGTCTGCCAACTTCTTCCTTTACCGTTTCAGGCTCTCTCCTCTTCCCCCCTGCCCCAATGTTTATAAAACAGCCCCCAACCCAAGATTATGAAAGCATTAGCGTAAGTTTTCTTTTAGTACTTTCCTTCTGGATTTCACAGGGCTTTCAGGTCAGAAACACATGCCCTGGAAGGGACAGGGTTGAGGTAGAAGGGCAGGGAGCTGGGAGGGTGGTGGATGCGGTGCTTACATTAGAAATCTGAGTTTTCTGGAATATACATATATATTTTTAAGAAGGTACTGGGGATTAAACCTGGGACCTCACATGTGGGAGGCAGGTGCTCAACCACTGAGCTACCTCTGCTCCCCTGGACTATATATATTTTGGTGTAAGGAGTGAGTCTGTAACAATTGGTCATCCGACTTCATAGTTAAATAATTCATCTTTTCCCTGAAGATTTCCATCCTCAACTTTATTGTGTATTAAGTGCTCATAGGTGCTTGAGTCAAGTTCTGGACTCTTTCTTCTTTTAAGCCCATTGATCTGTCTGAATATGATCATGCCAGTACTGCCCTTCTCTTTTTAGAAAATTATTCACTGAAAAATTCCTATATACTAATAAAATGATAGTGAGATTTTTGCAATTGCAGGCTGATTTTTAGTTAACAGAACACAATTATTTCATCGAGGCTGCATCAAATGCATGTGAACCAGAACAATCTTCTATCTTACTTGACCAACAAGAACCTCCTCTACTTCTCTGGGGCAGTGTACAGACCCCAAACTGTACTGGGGAAAGTCAGTAGCTATTGAAAACATGTTCTGAGGATGATACTGCCTAAAGACATGTATGGTGAGGTGTAACTAACTACAGAAGAAGATTATAAAGCTTAAGAATAAACCTTCTAGGGTCTTTTATTTCCTTTTGTCCTTTAAAAGATGTAAGATTTGTAATGGGGAGTTAAATGCTTTCAAGATAAGAAAAATCTCTATTAAAATCAACTTTATCAACAAAATCATCTGTTACCCTTATTTTCTGCCTCCTCTTCATTTTCATTATCATCTTTGTCTTCTTCCCCTTCCTTCTGTTCCTTGCTATTTCATCCTTAAGAGTGTCATTCCGTTTTACATTGGGGTTTCTGTTGCCTTGTATGCCACATCCTTTCTGTATTTTTCTCCAGCTTAACACCTTTATTGCTTGTCATTTCTCCTAGGTTCTTTGTAGCATGTCCAGTGGAAAGGGCAGGATCCTCCCCTTGACTGTAATGTGATGCTCAGGACAAAACAAGGAAATAGCTGAAGGTATGGAGAATGTACTGCAATAAGTGTCATGTGCTGTACTTTTAAAAATTAGTGTTGCTATATATTTTTATTCATCAGAGAGCTTTCAGAATGTTCGTGGTTTTGTTTTCATTATATGGTTTCAGATAAACTGTTGATTTTTTTTTTAATTTAAAAATAATGTGTTGGAGAAAACAAAGGAATGATCGATTTTATGACACTGAAAAGTTTGGAAATCAAAACATCTCTCCATAGGGAAGTGGATGTGGCTTAAGCAGTTGGGCACCCGCCTACTACATGGGAGGTCTTGGGTTCAGTTCTCAGCGCCTCCTGAGAAGACAAGCAAGATAGCGAGCTGATGCAACAAGATGATGCAACAAAGAGACCCGATGAGGATATACAATGAGAGAAACAACACACAAGCAGCTACAAAAAGGAATGAGGAAGATCTCCACATACTGCTATGGAGTGATAGCCAGGATATAGTGTCAAGTGAAAAATGGCAGGGATATGAATACATGTCTGTATGTGTGCATGTTTTTAATACTAAGGGAAGGATAAACCAAAAACAAATGAAATGCTAACCTATAGGGGGAAGAAGAAAGTGGGCTGGAAAGAACAAGTATATATGTATGTATTTATGCATACATATGCTTATATTAAAAATAACAATGACTGAAAATGAATAAGCTAAGCCTCTAAGTCTGTACATTATAAAAAGAACTATATACATCATACATACACACGCAGAGTTAAAGTAATAAGACAGCTGTATGAATTAATTCATTCCAGTAAATTTGAAAACAGAGTAACTTAGCACTGTGCTAGGAAAATATAATTGATTCAAGAAATTCAAAACTTGAATTGATCCATACAGTACCTACAAAGGAATAAAGAAGAAAGGCAATTATGTTAATGTCATTAAGAACCAAGAATTTAACCTAAGAAAAAAATTCATACAAATATAAAAACAGAGAATTTAACTGATCTTAAATTATCTGGAAATATGATGTATATTTCTCTTTCAATAATCAGTGGGTTCAGATAATGTAGTCTGTTCCAGCCATAATGAAGTCCCCCATCAACCTTTCATTTTGCTATATGATCAGGTTGACACTACCTGAACCGATTTAACATCACCAAAAAGAGAAATATGGACATGATTGCCCCCTTGTGTGATGCAGTGGGGAGTGCACAGCACCACCTGGGAATTCATCTTGTCCAAAAAGATTAAACCTGAATCTGATAACACCTTTTGATCTAATTACCAGTTTATAGAACCTGCAGCGGGCAGAGGAACACATGAGATGACACCATTGGGATGCAAACAGCCAGATTCAGAATGTGGGAAACACTACTGAATGAATGACTTAGCTTTATCAACAAATAAAAAGCAAGGGATAAAAAGAGGGAAGGGAGACTTGTCACAAAGTAAAAGACACTTAAGAGACACATCGACTCAATGCGATGTGAGGACCTTGTTTGGGTCCTTATTCAAACAAACCACTGTATGAAGACATTTCTGCAACAACTGGGAAAGTGTGATCACTGATGAGTATATGTTGATAAGAAGAAGTCAGGGTTAATATTTTAGGTGGGCAAAGGAAATTGTCGTAATGTTTTTTTCAGAAAAAAAGAGTTTTCTCTTAGAGATACATCTCTTATAGATGAAAAGATAGATATAAAGCGAGTGGAGGAAGAATTCACCATTTTTCAATTCTCTGGAAGAGTTTGTATAAGATTAGGAATCTCTGCTTCTTGAACACTTAATAAAACTGTCTAACTCTCCTGGATTTCATGTGGGTGAAGGTAGATTTTTAACCACTGATTCAATTACTTTAAAGTATTTAGATGGATTCATATTCTGTATTTCTTGAATCAATTATATTTTCCTAGCAAGTGGTCCAGTTAATCTGTTTTTAGATTTACTGGAATGAATTAATTCATACATCTGTTTTATTATTTTTAACTCTCTACTGTGCCTACAGTTATAACTTTCTTCATTCCTAACATTCTTATTTGTAACATCTTTTGTTCTTGATCATCTTTCCAGAGGATTATCTAATTTATTCCTTTTCAAAGATGTTTGATTATCCTTTTTTATGTTTCCTTAATTTTTAAATAATTTCATTAATTTCCACTTTTTAATATCCCTTCCATCTATTTCTTTGGCTTCACTTAGTCTTTTTAGCATATATAGACTTGGATGCTTAGCTTATTTGTTTTGGTTATTGGTATTTTTACTTATAAGCATTCAAAGCTTTAAATTTTTCTCCAAGAGCTACTTAAGTTATATTCAACAAATTTTCATGTTGCTTTTATTGTCCTTAGTTTTAAAACTTTTTATTTGATTTAAACTTTGATACATACTTGTTATTTTTTAGTTTACTGCTTACCCAACATTTTATTATGAAAATTTTCAAGCTTAGAAGAAAATTGAAAGAATTGTATCTCCCATCTGGATTCTATCATGTACATTTTGCTATATTTGCATTATCACCTATCTCCCCATTCCTCTATTTATCCATCAATCCACTCTATTTTTTGATGTACTTCAAAGTAATTGGCAGACAGCAGAACACCTGACCCCTAATCACATCAGCAAGCCTGTCATTAACTACTGGTCAATATTTGTTTATGGGAGTTCTCTTTTGGGCTATCATTCATATACATCAAAATGCACCCTCTTAAATGAAACAGATGGGCTTAGACAAACCCCTATTAAGATAGTGAACACTGCCATTACCACAGAAGCAACCATCAATTTTTTTAAAAATATAGAATATATGAATGCAATATTTTGTGTAGGGTTTCTGTCACTCAGCATAAGGGTTTTTATATTAAATGTTGTAATTTGAGATAATTGATATTCCAATGCATATATAAGATATAATGCAGATCCAGAGTTTGGTGCCTTGCCAGTAGAGTTTCTGCTCCTGAGAGTGACAGAGTTGGACTCAATTATGTCCCCTACACATGGCTCATCTGTCCCTTCTATTTAAACCTATACTTGGTGCTGGAGTTTGTAGGTGTACGTCCATGAGACATGAGTCTTTGGGCTGTCCATGTGCCAGCTGGGCCTGGAACCTCAGCAGAGTTGCAACACCTCTCTATAGGTCATTGGACTCACCCAGGACAAATAACAAGGAGATGATGATGGACAACGACCATCCCAAGGAACAGAGAGAGTCTACAACTGCAAGCAAGAGAGTCCCATCCACCTGATCCATGGGATTGAAGCCTCCTTTCAATTAGAGATAGAGTGGACATCACCATCCCAGAATCCTAAGGATTGGGGAATGAACTATGGACTAGAGTGGACTTACTGGTATTCTACTATAGACATATTGTGATTCTAGCAATGGAAGAAATTACAGCATTGAGGTGGAGCCAGTGGCCACTGGGAGGCTCTGGGGGCAGGGAAGGGAAAAACAGTTGTAATACGGGGGCTTGCTCCGGACTTGGGAATTATCCTGAATGACATTGCAATGACAGATACAGGCCATTTTATATCATCGCATAACATGCAGAACTGTGTGGAGAGAGTGTAGACTACAATGTGAACTATGGTCCATGCTTAATGGCAAAGCCCCAGGATGCGATTATCAACTGCAACGAATGTGCCACAGTAATGAAGGATGTTTATGTGGGAAGGTGTGGGAGGTGTGGGGAATGGGGCATATGGGAGTCCCTATAACTTTTGTATAACATTTATGCAATCTAAGTAATCTTCTAAAAAATAAAAAAAATATTTAAAAAAGTAAAATAAAAGATATAATGCAGAGAGATCCCACATATCCTTCACCCAGTTCCACCCCCCACCTTGTTAACATCTTGCGTAATGATAGTACAAGATCACAACCAGGAAACTGATATTGATATAATCCATCAACATTCAGATTTCATTAGTTTTACATAGACTCGTTTGTGTGTGTGTGTGTGTGTGTTTAGTTCTATGGTTTTTGTGTGTGGTAAAATACACATAATATAAAATTTACCATTTTGATCATTTTAAATGGCACAATTCAGTAGAATTTAGTACTTTCACGGTGTTGTGCCACCATAACCACTATCTAGCTTCAGAACATTTTCATCAAAATGACATCTTGCACCCCCTAAGCAGTCACTCCCCATTCCACCCTCCCTCCAGTCACTGGCAATCACAAATCTGCTTTCTGTCTCTATGGATTTACCTATTCTTGATATTTCATATTAGTATCTGCCCCAAGGGGGTTGCGGTAGCAGTGCCTTACTACTTCGTCTTCTGCCTCTTCTGAGGAATCTGAGCTCTCCCGGTCCTGGACCCCTACCTTTCTCCTCTTTTGTTTCATGAGTTTTTCTTTGTTCACGTGATGTTTTGCTTTTGCTAATAAATGTTGAGAAAATGGAGTAAGCCTGTGACTTTGTTCCTTGGGGCACATGGGTGGTATGTTAACAGGGAACAGGATGGGCAACCCTCTGTTGAACTCCGGATGAGCTAGCCTCTCTTTTATAGGATGAAGGATAACTCATTCTAGGGTTCCCAAGGACTTTGAGAAGACTCACTGTCATTCCAATCCAGGTATATTCAGAATCTGCTCACTTCTCCCCACTTCGGCTATCCCCACTCTGGTCCCAGCTACCATTCTGTCCATCCACGGTGGACAGTCTTCCTGCTTCCATCCTGTCTCCATCAAACTATTCTCAACGTGGGAGGCAGAGGGAACCTGTAACAATGTAAAGCAGATCATGTCACTGCTCTGTTCGAAAACTTCCAGTGGTTTCAATAGCACCCAAACTCCTTAAAATCTGAAAACTTCTTACTGTTCCAGTTGTATCTCCCATCTTGATATACCTATCTATTTCTCACACCCCACAACTGTTAAAGTGGGCAGAGGTAGGGAGCTGGGGCAAGCTGGGAGTGGTCCAGCCCAAGAGAATGGCATTTGATAAGACCCTGAGGAGAGAGCCCACAGTCTGTTTAAGGAGTGAGTATGTCTGGGGCTACTCTGTGCCTGACAGGCACTCTTCTAGGACGTAGGAATACATCAGGGGTAAAAAGCAATGTAGGGTATAACAGTTATAACAATGCTAACATCCAAAAAAAAAAGGGGGGGGTTTAATATGGGGTGGGGAAGGGGGGGTGGATTGGTATCTGGGAGTCTCAGGCACTCAGTGTGTGACTTTGCTGTGACCTAAAACTTCTTTGAAAATTAAATGAAAAATTGGGAGACAATGGGGATTGAGAAGGGGAAGGTGTCACGGCACACCAGACATCCGATAACACAGTGATAAAAGGAAAGAAAGGAAAGAAAAGAGAGAGGAAGAAAAAAAAAATATATATATATATTTTTAAAGGCATTTCCTTTGCTTTTTTACCCATTTTTTTTGAATGTCCCAATCCACTAATTATATTTCGTTTTGTTTTGTTTTTTGATTATTTGTGTTTTTTTCCTTCTCTTTTTATTTATTTTTTTCCCTGAGTTTCCTTATGTTTGTCTCTTGCATGTAAGCTTATCATAGTTGTTTCTTTTTCCTAGTAAGTGTATTTGATTATTTTATGGACTACATGTTCATGGAGGATTTGGATCACAGAATGGTTACAGTGGGTACTGCAGGGGATTATTGGTGGGGGGTGTCTGGGAGGGGGGTTTCATGGGAATTAGTTCATCCGAATATACATGGAAGATATACAAAATCGTTCAAAAGATCAAAAGATGGGGCATGGTCACGATGGGTGGGCAATCACAATAAATGAGGGAATCTGAATTCCTAGCCTGGAGAGCTCTGCCACAGTCTCCAAGGAAGCAGCAATAGTCCTCTGAGTGCAGGGACAGTGTCTGTCAAAAGAGGATGACCCACTGATGAGTTCTTTTTATTGATGACTACCTCTGTGAGTCTTTGCTCTTGTAACTGAGACTTAGCCTGCAGTTGTGGGGTGCCTAAGGGTTGCCACCTGAGAGCCTCCTTGTTGCTCAAATGTGGCCTCTCTCTAAGCCAAACTCAGCATATGATTGCATTACCTTCCCCCTAACGTGGGACATGACTCCCGGGGATGAGCCTCCCTGGCAACGAGGGATTAATACCAAGTGCCAACTGGCAGCTTTGCACAGTGGCAGTATCGTAGCCAATGAGGTTTATCCGAGGCACGATTATTGCTAATAGAAAACTTTTCCCGAGTACCAACTGGCAACACAACTGGAAAAAGACCTTGAATAAAACGGGGAAATGGTAAAGGCAAATGAGTTCAAGTGGCTAAGAGACTTCAAAGACAGTCGGGAGGTCATCCCAGAGGTAACTCTTATGCACACCTCAGTAGGAGCTCATAGAACATCTAAGTGCCTATCACCCCACTCAATGGGGTTCCTGAGAGCTCCGGAGACACCCTGGTCCTATATAAGGGGGGGTAGCCCCAAAGACTGATGCCTTATCAGTGGGTTCTATTTTGGAATCTGTGCTCCTGAGAGTGACAGAATTAGACTCAAATAAGTCCTCCCTGCACATGGTTCACCAGTCCCTTCTATTCAAACCTATATGCGATGCTGGAGTTTTTAGGTATACTTCCAGAGACTGGAGCCTCCCGCCTACCTATGTGCCAGATGTGCATGAAATCTAGGTGGAGCTGCAACTCCTACCCTACAGCTCAATGGACTCATCCAAGTCACCTGGTGAGGAGACAACAATGGGAAATGGCCATCCCAGGGAATGGAGAGGGCCTGCATCTGCAGGCAGGATCATCCCACCCACCATATCCATGGGATATAAGCCCTCTCTCACTTGGAGTGGGAGTGGACATCACCATCCCAGTCCCCTCAGGATTGGGGGAAGAACTATGGACTAGAGTGGACTTGATGGTATTCTCTTGTTCACATATGGTGATTCTAGCAATGCAAGAAATTATAACAATGAGGTGGAGCCAGTGGCCACTTGACACTTTTGGGGTAGGGAGGGGACGAGCAGTTGAAATACAGTGGCTTCTTTGGGAGTTGGACGTTGTCCTGAGTACTGTTGTAGCAACGGATGTAGGCCATTTAAAATCAGCACACACCACTCAGAACTGAGTGGGAGAGAGTGTGGTCTACAGTGTGAACTGTGGTCTATGGTTGGTGGCAAGGCTCCAGGATGTGTAAGTTCATTGAGGGTGGTGGGCCACACTGTGGGAGATGTTTGTGTGGGATGTGATGGGAGGTGTGGGAGGTGGACAACATGGGAATCCCAGTGGGTTCCGTGTAATATTTTGGGTAATCTAAGCACCTCTTAAAATATATGTATATATATATATAAATAACATTTTTGTAAGCAAATGCACATATATGCATATATATTTATATATCATTTTGCAAATGTTTGTATGTATTGTGAGAATTTTGATTTTTACCCATAATAAAAAATAAAAAATAAAAAAATAAAAAAATAAAAAATAAATAAATAAACACAATGGCAGTGGGCGGCGGCGGCGGGCGGCGGGGGGGTGGGGGTGGGTGGAGAGGAGAAATAAATAAATAAATAAATAAATAATCTTAAAAAATAAAAAAAAGCAATGTAGGGTGGAGGAGGTGGGATGCAATTTTAAACAGGGTGGCCAGAAAAGCCTCCCTGAGGGGCTGGCATTTGAGAAGCTCATGGATTGCACCCAGGTGGAAACCTGGGGGAAGAGGGTTCCAGATAGAAGAAAGTGTGTGCAAAGCCCTGAAGCAGGAGCGGGCCTGGGTGTTTTGGAAAGGGCGAGGAGGGCAGTGTGGCTGGATCAGAGTGAGCAGGGGGCAAGATGGAGGGGGTGTGCCAGGGAAGAAACGGTCCACCACATCCTGTTGGGCTTCACAGGCCACTCTAAGGGCTCTGGACTTAACTCGGAGAAAGGGGGAACCCATTGGTGGTTTTGAACAAATGAGTGAAATGACCTGATGTGTTTCAAAGCAACCCAGCAGCACCAGCAGTCCATTTGTAGGGCAAAGGTGACAGACTGATTCTGGATGAGTGGGGGAGGATCTGACTGGTACCTAAAGCCTGGTGTACTATAGAGAAGAAGATAAAGGCCTGCAGCAAGAAAGAATCCTGGAGATCTGCAGAGGGTACAGAAACTCCCCAAGGCTGGGGAAAGGACCACCCCAAAGGATTAAAGGTGACTATGCCTGGTGCTCAAACAGGGCAGGGACTAGCAGCTGCCCCCACCCAGAATGGAAAACCTCACAATTCAGGGGGCAGCAGATAGAGTACTCAGAAGGGTCTTGCCTCAGTAATGTGGCAAAATTAACCATACACTCAAAGCTGCTTTGGTGCCACCAAGCAAATCTTAAAACAACTCCAAAGGATCCAATTGTTTCCAAGTAACTTAACAGCATCTCAGAAAAAAGCTTAAGAATATGCTTAGGAATACGAAATTATCCAGCACCCAAGGTACAATCACAATGTCTGGGATCCAGTCAAACATTACCAGGCATGCAATGAAGCAGGAAAATCCAACCCATCATGATGAGAGGAATCAATCAATAGAAGATATCCACGTTGGAAAGGAAGAAGTAAAACTGCCTTTATTCACAGACAACCTGAGTGTTTTTGTAGAAAATCCAATGGAATCTACAAGAGCTACTAGAATAAGATAACACTGAATCGACTATCTTAGCACTTTTCTTCCCTGATCTGAAACAAGGCCAGTAAGCCAAAAAAAATAAAAAAACATAAAACAAACAAACAAAACCCTCCTATTCTAGTGTTTCTGGGCCATTTGTTCTTCTCCTGCAAACCAAGTTTGCTAATATGGCAGGAAGCAGATCAGTGGTGACAAGGATGTGGGAAACTAGAATTATGTGGGAGGGCACATTTTCTGGAGAGCAATTTTGTACTGTAGCTCAATAGCCTTAAATATTAAATAGAACAGTAAATAACTCAGTAATTCTACTTTTGGTCACCTATCTTAAGGAAATGACCATTCAAGCATGGTCTTATATACAAGAATCCCATTGGATTCTATAATAGGGGATTCTATAATAGGGGAAAAGTGGAAACAGTTTACATGCTCAATAATTACATTATAATGCATCCATTCAATAACATGTTTCTGAGGAATTTTTTTAAAAAGGAGAAGCTCATACGTCAAATGAAAAACAGGAAAAAATTTAATGCTAAACTTGTGAAAAGTATTGTATATTATTGATATAACGTTTAAGTTATAAATACAACTATAACACCAAGAAAATATTCCAAAATGTCTACGGTAGTTAATGCTGAATGACAGGACACAAATGGTTTTCCTTTTCTTACTTTTCCTACATTTCCCAGAACCTCCACTCTGATCCTAGGGCAAAGGCAAGAAAGTTTGGAGGTACAGTATCGCAGAAGAAACTCATATAGGGAATAGTAGCTCATTTTTCTTTACTGCAGTTGCAAACATTTAAGTAACCCCTCCTCCAACAAGTGGGAAATAAACAAGAGGGCCCCGAGTGCCTAATGGCCAATACAGGTAATAAATCAGACCTTGATAATAAAGTGGCAACTGTGCCAGGAATCAATATCCTATGCATTGCTTAGGAGGGGAAACAAAATTATGCTTTAGAACCGTTTTCCAGGCCAAGGCTGAGTGGAATCGGAGAGGCCAACGTACTGAATGCTCCTCATCATCAGGGAGAGGTGCAGGGAAAGGTGGTTGAGGAAAGAGTTGATGGAAATTCAAAGAGAACAAGGTCTTCAGCTGTTCTTCGGCTGAAAGTGAGGAAAAAAGAAAACCAAATTAAAGGTAAGAAACTGCACCCTTCATCTAGGCTCAGTGCACCAAACCCCCTCTTCAGATCTAACTCTTAGGCATCTCCCTGTCTCTATTACAGTGCCTTTGGGGCAGAGATTGGACCCAAGCCCTGCCGCCAGCCTCCACCCCAGCCCCTTCTAGAACTTACACAGCCAGGACACTGCCAGGCACTGTGAGCTCCTTCTGATCTGCTTGCTCCTGGTGTTTGGTATCTGGCACCAGAGCCCTGCAGCTATCTCAGCCTCCAGAGGGAATGGGAAAGGCACACTGAGGGTGCTGTGGGAGATATGGTTAAGCCACCACCCACTATTGACTTTGCCTGTGCTTTAGCCTCCTTGTCACTCAAGGCCTGCTTCCCCCTAAGCCACCCCTTAGGCTGTCCATGACGCCCCCCCCACCCTGTTCCCTCAGGCCACCCTTGCCCACCTTCCTACCCCACCCCCTCCCCTTCTGGCCCACTTCCCCACCCTCCATCCTCCTCAGGCATCCCCCACACTATCCTGCCAAGTGGCCGCCTCCTCCTCTCCCACCTTTAGTTGTCACTTTTTTCCCCTGCTCCCTTTTCTGTCCCTCATAGGCTGTCCTACAACCCTGCCCTGCCCACAAAGCCACTCCAGTCCCATCCCCCTGACCCCCCATAGGCTGGCACCTGCCCATTTCCTGGCTGCCACGGCTCTTGAAGACTCCAAGGAAATTATTCAAGACTAGTGGTCAGCTTCCTGGCCCTCCAGCCACTGGTGTGGTGTCTCCCCCAGGCCCTAGGCCACGTGGTGCACAAACAACATGGGGAGCAGTGCTAGAGTTGCCAGGTACTGGCTAGATGGCTGTCTCCAGGTTGCGGACTCCTCATTTTCAGGTCCATCCTGTACACAGAAAAGCAGGAGATGCCCTGGAAACTTGAGGTGGGATGCTGGCATAGGGCAAAGAACTGCCTACCACAGCAGCACTGACATCAGAGGGCATGAGGCATGTGCAGTGGGGCCCCAAAAGTTTGCTTGATCTCAGATGTGAAAAAATTGTGTATAGAATTATAAAAAAACAGGAATAGGCTGGTTGGAGATGATGGTTACATTTATGAGAGAGGGGGATGTGGTGAAGTTATTCAAAAAGTTTCAGATAAATCAGGAAAAAGCTCATTAGCAGGTAAAATCCACAGATTTTTTTGAAGGACTGAATGTGGAAGGTAGGAGTGTGTTGTCAAGGATGACCTCCAGTTTATGCCGTAACTGGGTGGAAGGGGATGCAATTTACTGAGATGGGGCCATCAAGGAAAAGAACAGGCTGGGGCAGTGCGATGAATTAAGAGTTCTGTTTTACACATGTTGCATATGAGGGCCTCTGACACATCTGAAAGCAAACAGCAAGGAAACAGCAAGGAGATGTCAGGCTGAAGCTGTAAATTACAAAGTGGTAGTGAAATTACCTAGGAAGAGCATTCAGAATAAAAAGAGAAGGGGGCTAGGAACAAGCCTTGGGGCAAACTAACATCACGGCAGAGTTTCGCAAACTTGGGACTATTGACATTTTGGGTGGGATAAATCTCTGTGGTGGGGAGGCTGTCTTATGACAACCCCGCAGCTGGGACAACCAAAAACGTCCCCAGTCAGTGCCAAGTGTCCCCTGGTGAGGAGGGGGGCAGGAATCACAAAATGGACGCCAGTTAAGAACAGCTAATTGACAGTCAGACTAGAGAAGGATGAGTCTTAAAGAAGACTAAGGAATTGCAGACAGGTGAGAAGAAAACCAACAGAGTGTGATTTTTTAAATTTGCAAACACTCCCTGCCTCCAGCTGTTTTCCTCACAGTCCCACTTAAACCCGAAACAACCAGGCTTCTACTCCCTACTCTCAATGGCAGCGCCTCTATTCATGACTCATCCTAACTCAGCAGCAGCATCTGGCACGGCTGATCCCTCCGTGCTCCTTCACGCGCGAGGGATGTTCACCCGGCTTCAGGAAGCCACACTGCACGCCTGGATTCCCGCCCACCCCCATGGATGCTGCTCCTCCGTCTCCCCTGCTGGCTCCTCCTTTGTCTCCCAGCTCTGGCTGTCCGAGGGCCCCAGGCCTCAGTCCTTGGGCCACTTGCCTCCCTCCACCTTCTCACTGCCTCCACTGGTGAGCTCACTGAGGCTCAGGGCTTTAAACACCATCTATATGTGCCAGTAACTTCCAAAGTTCTGTCTCCAGCCCAGGTCTCTGTCCTGAACTCCAGACTCCTATATCCAACTGCCAGCTCAGCACCTCCATTTGAGTGGTACCTCTTACAGAGAATGCCCAGAGCCACCTCCTGATGGTCTCCTCCAATCCTTTCCTTCACCTCCCCATGGCAGGACCTGGCAACTCCATCCTTCCCGTTGCTCAGGCCAAACTTCTTGGTGTCATCCTTGACTCCTTTCTCAGTCCCTCACCGTATTCATCCACAACTCCTCTTGACTCAGTCTTCAAAACAGTTCTGGAATCCAAAGACTTCTCACTTCCCCTGCTACAACCCTGGTTCACATAACCATCATTTTCCCCTGGGTTATATTGCTCTAGCCTCTTAACTGGCCACTCCTCCACTTCCTTCAGATCTTGAAGGTCACCTTTTCAGGGAAGCATTCCCTGGACAATCTCTAAACACTTTCCACTGCCATGACTTCACAACCACCTTCCCTGCTTGATTTGTTTCGCATATTATAATTCCCATCTCCCCAGGTATGTCATCTCTGAGGGAAATGGCATTCTGTCGGCTCTGTGGCCTGCTCTGTTCCCAGTCCCTTGAACAGGGCCCTAGAAGCAACCGCTTGCAGAATGGAGCAGTGCGAGCTGGGGGACGGTCTCCTCCCCATACCTTCGGCACCATCTCCACCCCAGAGAAGCAGAGGTGGAAGCAGGAGACAGATTCAGGAAATGACCTGCTTTTATTGCTATGTTTGCAGTGGCTTTTCAGCACAGTAAAAACGTCCCAGCCAGGTCCCCACGCTCACACAGTCCAACTCAGGTGTGTGTGGGAAGCTTTTCTAGGGTCCACTTGTTAGCGGAACGCTCTGGGTTCTGGGCTTCCGGGTTCTTGGATATGTCACATAAAAGAATTTAAGGACACACCACAGGGTAGGCAAGGAAGAGCTCATTAAGAAATGAGAAAAGAGATAAGTACACAACCCAAGACATGGGTGAGGACGTGCTGCAGGGTGAGAAGTGCATGGTGCCCCAGGTTAGGCCTTTTTAAGATCCTTCCTCCTCCCCTTTCCTAATGTTGGGGACAGGCCCCAGCTCTTTGCTGCTCTGATTGGTTGCCTTACCATCCCCACCTGTTAATTCTCAGGGGGCCAAAGGGGAAACCTGTTTGTAGTTATCTGGGGCCTCCCCTTGACTCCAGAAAGAGTTCCAAACGGGACCTCGGGGCCAGGGTCTCACATGGTCTTTCTGGTTTTGTTCTTAGTAGCATTCTTCTCTCAGGGGGCTTCTAGGTGGGGTCTCATGGCCACATTCTCTGCCGGGTCCCAGCTGCCCTCTCTCTTTCCCTGTACTAACCTGCCTCACACTCAGATGTGACTTGACGCAGACGTGGGTTAAAGCTGCCACATGGAAGACTTCAGCTGTCACAGTGCATCGGCCTTCAGCTTGGAGCTGGGCCATGCCCGCGACCCCTTTCCTGGGTGGTGCCCACCTAAGACCCCTGCCATTGTAGCCCGGCCCAGGGAGCAGGGTGTGGGAGGCCTGAGCATGCCAGGAGGCGAGGGCCCGAGATCCCCCAGGACACAATGCTGCATCCTCTCAGCCCATAGGCTTGGGGACGGTGTGGGGAGGCTGGAGACACCCCAGGCGAACCCCACCCTGGCCCTTCTCCTTCCGCCCTGGGCCCGGGGACCAGGCCGCACACCCACTCGCACTGGGCAGCTTGACGCTTTTGCTCTGCCTGGGAAAATGAGATCTAGGCATTCACACTCCATGGCTAGGGGCAGAGGCCAAGACGGGGGCTGGGAGGAAAGGGAGTGGCGAGGAGAGGGCAAGTCTGGGCAGTTTTCTCCTTTTACAAACAGGCCAGCAGAAAGAGCGCCCTCCCCTCAGGTTGTTCGCGCACGTCAGTGCCGACACACCTCTGGGTTCTCTCACTTTCCTCTTCCTCGTTAACATGCGTGAAATGTCAAAGCTTTGCAGAGAGCCTCGAGTCTCTGCACAAGCCCAGGGCTGGCTGGGCGGGAAGCGGCGTGCCACGCCCCAGGGGCCTCCCTAGGGGCCTGTTTGCGCAGGCGCAGGGAGGCGGGGCCGCGTGCTGGGGGCGGGGCTT
>JAKSZT010031534.1:354959-570367 GCA_026826555.1 Tolypeutes matacus | reverse complement strand
CGTGCTGGGGGCGGGGCTTCGTGAGGGAGGCTCGTCTCTCGGCCCGCCCGCTTGGCGGGAAGGGGTCACGTGCCCTGAGGCTTCATTAGGAGCTTCTTTGCGCAGGCGTATTGGGGAGCCCAAGACGCAGCCTCGCTAAGAGGCGGAACTTGGTCAGGGAGTCTCAGTCCCTCAGGCTCCCTCGGGTGTCTTGTTCCTAGTTAAGCCTCGGCTGGGAAAGGGGGGCTTTGTGTCCATTCCTAGGCAATAATGCATACTTCCCTAGAACATCGATTCCTTCAGTAGTTGCCCCTTTATTATTGGCCCTAATTCTTGCCTGTACTGGGCCTTGGGAACTCTTGGCCCATTTGTTTTGTTTGATGCTAAAATGTTACTGCAGAAAATAAATCTAAACTATTCTATGTATGAGTTTCTTTTCTGCTGCCTCACCGCCAGATTTTTTGACCTTGTTCTCGGATTGGACGGGAGGTTCTAGGATTTCAACTATTCTAATAGTACAAGATGATTAAGACAACTTAAGAAATGAAAATCAGTCGTGTCCTGTCATTCAGCATTAATTACTGTGGACATTTTGGAACATTTTCTTAGTTTTATAGTTGTATTTATGCATTACATTAGAACAATAGTATAAAATGTACAAATTTTTTGCAAGTTCAGCATCAATTTTTTTTCTCATTTGATTAATGAGATTTTCCTCTTTCTAAAAATTCCTCAAAAACACATTGAGGTAGGTGCAGTCTGAGCACAGCCTGCCATCTTTCCCTGTGTCTCACAAATAAACCCTGTTCTTGGAACTCCTAGAAAGGGGACTGTGGCACATTCCTTCCCCTTTAGTCACAAGGAAATACAAACATACACTGAAGATGGTCTAACTGAACTATGTCCATTTTATGACACCCACCTCACCCCCACAAGTGTATCTGTTCCCAGAGGGGAGGGAGTGCATAGACCATCACCCTGATCGGCCATTGGATTGAGCTCTGCTGGCCATGGGGGAACCGATGACCACCAGCGAAGTTGACCTTGCTCTCTTTCTCTTCTATGTGAGTAAAATGTTTTCCATTTTCCATGAGTCATGCTTTTGCTGGCGACCCGACACCATGGAGTGGGTTGGGACCCTGGGACTGTGTTCCTGTGGCAGGCATTGTGATGCTCTTTGCTACTCTCCATGCGGTGACACCCTTCCCTAGAGGCGGTAATAGGTGTCTCCCTTTACGAACCTGGCACAGTTTGGCACAGTGCGCGGGCTGCCGCCACTCTGACACATGTTATTGAGTGGATGCATAAAAGATGATTTGGAATTTGTCTCCAATTTTTCTGTATTATAGATAACCCAATGGGATTCTTGTATGTGTCTTTGCATGAATGTTTTTTCCTTAAGATAGATTCAAAGGGATAGAATTACTGAGTTAAATATTTACTTTTCTATTTTTAAGACTCTTGATCTCCAGTACAAAATTGCTCTCCAGAAAATGTGCCTTCCCATCAGAATTCTGGTTTCTCCACATTCTTGTCACCACTTGGTCTCCCTCCCCCATCCCCAAGAAAACAACCCAGAAACACTAGAACAGGAATTTTGTGACTTCCTGGCCTTGTTTCAGAACAGTGAAGAAAAGTGCTGAGACAAGTAGTTAAGTATTTGGTGCCTTGTGTCCTGCAACCTTACTAAATTCTGTCTATCAATAATGAATGTCTAAAAATGCTGAATCAAGAAAGAAAGAGGAAAAAAGGGAGGGAGGAGAGAAAGGGAAAGAAAGAAGAAAAGAAGGGAGAAAGAATCAGGTCCTTGCTGTAGCCACTACAGCTGCCTCTGGTCATGTGAGATTCATCATCATCTTTATCACAACCACCTCCACCATCACAACATCAGAGTGCTCCATGTTCTGCAAAGGCAGACATATGAAGTAACAGACTGATTTACCCTCCCACTTGAAACAACTAAAAAAATGAGATAAAACATGAAACAAAGGTTTTGGAGACACTGGCTATTGGGTAATGGAGGACACTGATCTCGGAGATGAGAAAGAATGAGGTGAGACATACAAATTCCCCAGCTCACTGTGTGGAGAAAGTTTCCAGACAGAGTCCAGCCAGTCCTTAGAGTTGAGAAGACAGAAGCCGAGAGTCTGGGCAGCTAGAGTTTGCAGGGCGTAGTACCAGAGACGATAGCTGGAGAGAGAGACAGAATCCTAGAGCTCTGCCGAGTGTCCCCCTCAGTACTCAGCATAGTACTGATCAGCACACACATTTCTGGAAACTACCCAAGGCCAGGAAAAGAACCATCCAACATATTAAAGGAAACCATGCTCAGACCTCAAGCAGGATCAGGACTAATGTCTGCCGCCACCCACCAGAATGGATAAACCTCATACTTCAGGAGGCATCCGAGGAGTACTGAGAATTTCCTGTAATTGGAAGTTAGCCTCAGAGGCTAGTTCAGAAGCAGGATCAACTTTGGGGAAAAGTACTTCATAGTTGGTGCTGTGTGCTTTCTACTACAACCCAATATGGAGCACATGATCTTAGGTTGTTGCACTCTTGAGCATGTTAACTCTGAGCAGCGGGTTCAGGTGGTCATAGCCTCATCCCTCCATTAAAAAAATGCCTCATTGACCTTTCACCAAACGGTTTTATCCATTGATTATTATGACTAGGCTCAGTTACTTCACTGGGGTTTAAATATGATTGCTTTCTTTTCTCTATCATTCCTTCTGCTAGCTTCAGATGGGATTCCTTAGTAAGAAAGAACTCTCCGTTATTGACTATAGGCTATTGCGATATCCTGAAATATAGTTAGTACAGGAAACACAGGTTAAAAGCTTAATTCTATCCCATGGAGTGCCAATTCTCAGAGTAAGGAGTGGCTGCCCTTGTCATTTCCAATGGGGTCCAATGAATCATTTTTAATAAATTTTTTATTTTAGGACAGTTTCAGGACTTGTTTAGGACTTGTTTCAAAGATAGGACAGAGAATTCCTATACACCTCACACCCAGTTTTTTTTCTATTGTTAACATCGGTGTTAGGGTTCTCCAGAGAAACAGAACTGGATTTAGTATAGGAATTGAGATTTAGCATAGGAATTGTCTCACACACCCATGGGTATTGGAAAGTTATAACTCTATAGGGCAGGCCATAAGTTGGACACTCCCATGAAGGTGACATTGAACTCCAAGAGAAGTTGGCTGGCTAAAAGAGAGAGAGATTCTTCTTTCTGCCTTCTGAAATCCTCAGTTCTGGCTTTAAGACCTCCAACTGACTGGATGGGGAAACTCCCCTAATTGCTGAGGGCAATCTCTTTCGGTGATTGTTGTTGGAGAAAAGCGGTGCTCACTGGGATGCGGAGACTGATGATTGCAGGGCCGGGGTCTGAAGAGAGACTTCAGCCCATCCCTGGAAAGGGCAGATGTGAATTTATACAGCACATCAATAGGCGGGAAACATTAGTTTGTGGGGAGGGGGTTAGGGTCTGAGTACAGCCTGGGGGCCAATAAGGGGCTGTAAAAGCAAATTCCTTCCCTTGTATGGCTAGGGGGTAGGGGGCTAGGAGGTAGGGTATTCTTGCAATGCAAGAGGGGCTGACAAAACCCTGGTCAGGAGGGAGTGGAGGTCCTTATCTCGTTCTGCTCCATCGCCTTGTGGTTCCTTTGTTCTTGTGAGGAGATAGTTGGTTGCATTCTCATGCATGTAGGCTATGGTTTGCTCAAGCAGTCTGCTTTTCTTTATGTCCCAGCCTGTTAATCAGACATTGTGAGCCTTGTAATAGGGAACCTCTAACAATTGCAAATGCAATGAGCTGTAGATGCGATCATTTGGCACCAGGTACAAATCCTCACAGTAACAATCAGACCAGTGCTTGCTTGATCAAACAACTGGGCACCATAACCTAGCCAAGTTGACACATGAACTTAATCATCACAACATCTTATATTAGACTGTACATTTGACACAATACATGAACCAACATTGATACACTTTTATTAAAGCACATATTTTATTCAGATTTCCTCAGTTGTTCCCTCATTTTCTCTTTCTGTTCCAGGATCCCATCCAGAATACCACATATGTGATGATTAATTTACTAAGAGATCAAGTGCCATTCTAATCACCGCATATCAAAGGTACCTATTAGCAATATGAATTATCACTGTTGATGTTAACTTTGATCAGCTGGCTTGAGGTGCGGTATTTAGGGGTGCCCAAAGTCAAGAGGGAAGACAAAAACAAGGACACCACAGGAATTTGAAGTCTCTTGCACCTATAGTTAGTTTGGAAAGAAAGCCCAACTACTAGCCAGAATAACATAAAACCTCACACTAAAAGCCTAATTACCTTTGTTCCTATTGCCTGATACAACATGTTCAGCTTTCAAGAAAATATTCCAAGGATCGCCAAAAGGCCAGAAAAAAAAAAAACAACAACACACACACGCACAATCTGAAGGGACAAAACAAGCATCAGAACCAGACTAAAATATTATACAGGTGTTGGAATTATCAGACAATGAATTTGAAATACCTATGTTTAGTATCTTAAGAGGCTCTAATAGAAAAACATGCAAGAACATATGGTAACGTAAAAAGTATTGCATTCAGCAAAATCCAGATTTTGGGAAATTGGACAGAATACACGACCAGTTTTCTTTTTTTTTTTTTTTTTTTTTTTTTACTGGGAGGTACCGGGGATCGAACCCCGGTCTCTCCATATGGTAGACGGACGCCGAACCTCTTGAGCCACATCCGTTTCCCAGGACCAGTTTTCTTTTACAACAAATAAATTTCAAAGACAAAAAGGTGATGTGGGGGAACACATAGATTTAAAAAGACTTAAGGGCTATAACAATCACAATATATAGACCACATTTAGATGCCAATATAAAGAAACACATTTCTTTTTTTTTTTTTTTAAAGATTATTTATTTATTTATTCATTTATCCCCCCCATTGCTGCTTGTGCTCACTGGGTCAGCTAACCACGCCATGCGGGCGGGCTTGCCTTCACCAGGAGGCCCCAGGGACCGAACCCGGGGCCTCCCATATGGTAAACGGGAGCCCCACTGATTGAGCCACAGCCGCTTCCCAACACATTTCTTTTTAAAGTATAAGGCCATCAGATAAATTTGCAAATAACTAGATATTTGATATTAATAACATTTAATTTTTTTAGGAATGATAATTTTATTTGGTTGATGTTTTATAATAGAATTCTTATCTTTTATAAATGCGTGCTGAAATACTTAGAAATGAAATGGTATGCTGTCTTGGCTATGGTTCATATTATTCCATGGTCAGAGATGAGGCAAATGTGGGAGGATACTTGGAACCAGATTGGCCATGTATTGGTGACTGTTGATGCTGATTGTCAGGAATATTGGGTTCGTTATATTATTCTCTTTACTGTTGTATATGTTTGAGATTTTCTGCAATATAAAGTTTTTGTTAAAAATATCATGCCATTAAATTTGAAATCGAAAATGAAATGCATAACATTTGAGAAAAAATATTAAATGACCAAATTGATCAATAAGAGAATAGGAAACTTTCATGGCACAACACAAAATGAAACTGTGTTCAAAGTTTAAGACACCCTTCAAAGTTCCAGGATAGGACAATTTTGAAGTGCAGTTCTATGAAATGATCAGGGAATACTTATGGCCATCTTAAGTAAACTTTTCCGAACATATGAAAAGACTGTGAATTTTCTACCTTGTTTTCCCAGCTACCACACCTTGATTCAAAACGCAGATGATAACCCTGCATTAGAAGAATACTTGACCTAAGTCCAATGACATAGCAGTGAATTAAATGAACAAACATGATCTGTCCAAAAATAGAAATATAATTTAACATTAGAAAAATACTTCTAATTGTAATTCCCTATATTAAAAATTTGAGGAGAGACTTCTGAGAAGGTGGTGTCAGAGTAGGTAGGCAGGTCTCAACTCTCCCACAAAAACAATGGAGGGAGGGCAAAAAGCTATCCAAGGGAGCTGCTCTGGGGATCTGCAGACAAGGAGAGTGCTGCATATCCCCCCAGGAAGGCGAGAGATGAAGAAGCCAAAATGAAACTGTGAGTTACTAACACCCCCACTGCCAGGAATGGCACCTACCCCCCACCCTCAAGGCAAACAGCCTGGATAAAACCTGTGGCTCACTGTAGCCAACTGAGAGGGGAACAGATGTCTTCCTCCCTGGGAAGAGGGAGGAGGTGGTGGAGGGTGGGGAGTGGTTTCTCTTCAGTGAGTTTGACCAGCAGAGCCCTCACTGAAATTTGGCTCAGACCAGCATCAGGGGCAAGTGGAGGTTGAAAGAGACACCTCCTTGGAAAGATTCACTGATGAGCACCATCTGCTGGATGGCCAGGAAACTGCAAAGAGATAATCACTTTCAGGAGTCTCTCATCCCAGCCCTTTGGAGCGGAGCTGCAACCAATTAGTTAGTCCCTGGCCCTATGTTGATCACTTAAGCTGGGCAATTTTAAAGACTTAGAATAAGTTGAACCAAAATTCAAAGAAAACCCGTGAAACAAAACCACTAGGCAAGAGAGAGAAATTGACCATCGTATTCAGATGCCTAGACATCAGAAAAAAATTACAAGCCATACTAAGAAACAGGAAGAGATGGTCCAGCCAAAGGAACAAACCAAAAATCCTAATGAGACACAGGATTTAATACAATTAATCAATGATAATCACAGAAATCTCCTAAACAAATTCAAGAAGTTGAAGTAAAATATGGCTAAAGAGATAAAGTGTATTAAGACACTGGGTGAGCATAAAGAACAATTTGAAAGCTTAAAAAGAAAAGTAGTTTATGGTAATGAAAGACACAATGGATGAGATTAAAAATAAATTAGATCATAATAGCGCAATCATACAGTATTTGTCCATTTTTATCTGGCTTGCTTCACTCAACATAATGACCTCCAGGTTCATCCATGTTGTCACATGCTTCATGACTTCATTTTTCTTTACAGCTGCATAATATTCCATCGTGTGAATAGACCACAGTTTGTTTATCCATTCGTCTGTTGATGGACACCTGGGTTGTTTCCAGCTTTTGGCAATGGTGGATAATGTGGCTATGAACATCGGTGTGCAGATGTCTGTTCGTGTCACTGCTCTCAGTTCTTCTGGGTCTATACCCAGTAGTGGTATTGCAGGGTCACGTGGCAAGTCTATATTCATCTTCTTTAGGAACTGCCAAACAGTCCTCCATAGTGGCTGTACCATCCTGCATTCCCACCAACAGTGAAGAAGTGTTTCCTATCTCTCCACATCCCTTCCGGCACTTGTAGTTCTCTGTCTTTTTAATAGTGGCCATTCTAATAGGCATGAAATGATAATTCATTGTAGCTTTGATTTGCATTTCCCTAATCGTTCGTGATCTTGAACATATTTTCATGTGTTTTTTTTTCACCATTTGTATTTCCTCTTTGGACAATTGTCTATTCAAGTCTTTTGACCACTTTTCAATTGGGTCATTTGTTTTTTGATTGTTGAGTTGTATGACCTCTTTATATATCATGGATATTAAACCCTTAGTGGATATGTGGTTTCTAAATATTTTCTCCCATTGAGTCAGCTGCCTTTTCACCCTTTTGACAAAGTCCTTTGAGGTGCAAAAGTGTTTAATTTTGAGGTCCAATTTATCTATTTTTTTGTTGTTGTTGCTCATTCTTTGGGTATAAGGTTTAAGAAACTACCACCTGGGAATGGATGTGGCTCAAGCAGTTGAATTCCTGCTTCCCACATGGGAGGTCCCAGGTTTAGTCCCTGGTGCCTCCTAAAAACAAAAAATCCCAAACAAACAAGGAAACAAATGAAAAAACCAACTCAAGGGAGCCTATGTGGCTCAGTGGTTGAGCACCAGCCTCCCACATATGAGGTCCCTGGTTCAATCCCCAGGCTTGGTACCTAAAAAACATAAACAAAACAAAAGAACAAACAAACAAACAAAAAAACCCTACTGCCTACCATGAGATCTTGAAGATGTTTCCTTATATTTTCTTCTAAGAGTTTTATGGTTGTTAATTTTATATTTAGGTCCTTGATCCATTTTGAGTTAATTTTTGTATAAGGTATGAGATATGGGTCCTCTTTCATTCTTTTGGATATGGCTATCCAGTTCTCCCAGCACCATTTTTTGAAGAGACTATTCTGTCCCAGTTGAGTGGATTTGGTAGCCTTGTCAAATATCAATTGGCCATAGATGTGATGGTCTTTTTCTGACTTCTCAATTCGATTTCATTGGTCAGTCTGTCTATCTTTATGCCAGTACCATGCTGTTTTTACCACTGTAGCTAGGTAATACGTTTTAAAGTCTGGAAGTGAGAGTCCTTCAACTTTGTTCTTCTTTTTAAAGACATTTTTGTCTTTTCTGGGCCCTTTACCCTTCCATATAAATTTGATAATTGGCTTTTCCATTTCTGCAAAAAAGGCTATTGGGATTCATATTGGGATTGCATTGAATATGCAAATCAATTTGGATAGAATTGACATCTTAATGATATTTAGTCTTCCAATCCATGAACACAGAATGTCCTTCTGTTTATTTAAGTCTTCTTCGGTTTCTTTTAGCAATGTTTTGTAGTTTTCTGAGTACAGGTCCTTTATGTCCTTGGTTAATTTATTCCTAAATATTTTATTCTTTTAGTCGCTACTATAAATGGAATTTTTTTCTAATTTCTTCCTCAGATTGCTCATCAGTATTATATAGAAACGCTATTGATTTTTTGAGTATTGATCTTGTATCCTGCCATTTTGCTGAACTCACCTATTAGTTCTAGAAGATTTCTTGTGGATTTTTCAGGATTTTCTAGCTATAGGCTCATGTCATCAGCGAATAGTGAAAATTTTACTTCTTCCTTTCTTATTTGGGTGTCTTTTGTTTCTTTATCTAGCTTAATTGGTCTAGCTAGAATTCTTTAGCACAATATTGCATAATAATGGTGACAGTGGGCATCCTTGTCTTGTTCCTGATGTCAGCTGGAAAGCTTTCAGTCTTTCACCATTGAGTACAATGCCAGCTGCAAGTTTTTCATATATTCACTTTACCATATTGGGAAAACTTCCTTCTATTCCTATCTTTTGGAGTGTTTTTATCAGGAAAGGGTGCTGTGTTTTGTCAAACGTCTTTTCTGCATCAATCTATAGGATCTTGTGATTTTTCTTCTTCAATTTATTACTGTGGTTTATTACACTAATTGATTTTCTTGTGCTGATCCACCGTTGCATAGCTGGGATAAAACCCACTTGATCATGGTGTATAATTCTTTTTATGTGCTTTTGGATTCAATTTGCAAATATTTTGTTGAGGATTTTTGCATTGGTATTACAGTGGTGTTGACATCATAGAATGAGTTTGGTAGCATTCTTTCCTGTTCAATTTTTTGGAAGAGTTTGAGCAAGATTGGTATTAGGTAGTCTTTGAATGATTGGTAGAATTCACCTGTGAAGCATCTGGTCCCAGGGTTTTCATCTTTGGGAGGTTTTTTATGTTGTTTCAATTTCTTCACTTGTGATTGGTTTGTTGGGGTCTATTTCTTCTAGGGTCAATGTAGGTGGTTTGTGTGTTTCTAGGAATTTGTTCATCTCATCTATATCATCTAGTTTTTTGGTAGACAGCTGTTTATAGTATCCTCTTATGATTTCTCTTATTTCTGTGGGGTCAGTGGTAATGTCCCCCCTCTCATTTCTGACATTATTTATTTGCATCTTCTCCCTTTTTTTTTTTTTTTTTTTTTTTTTTTGTCAGTCTAGCAAGTGAGGACAGATATGAGGCCCCTTCATTTCCTCTTTGTCATGCTCAGTGATGATTCCTTGTTCTTAGAGTTTCCCTTCAGCCGAGCAGAGAGATGGGCCCAGGCCCTGCCAGGGTAAAGGGGTGAGCACTGTGGGGACCATCCACCAAGGAATAATGGGGACCCCACAGAGTCTGCCCCCCTCCTGTCTGCAGCCTGTGGTGCCCCCTCAATTCTCCTTACAGGGGTTCCAGGATCCAGGACCTTAGGGCCTTAGTTCGAGGCAGATTTCCTCAGGTCAGCTAAGCAGAGGAGGCCCAGGCAGTACCAGGAGACAAGGTGAAGGTCACACCCTGAAGGTGTACAAGGTGCCAAGAAGAGGAGGGTCCAGGCACCTCGCAGGTCCAGCCAGACGCTGAGTCCTTGCTCAGAGATGCAATCGATGGTGAGGTGGTTGATTTGGTGAAGTTCCTGCTCCTCAAGTATGGAATGAAGGAGCCCACCACCAGGGCAGAAATGCTGAAGGCTGTCATCAAAAACCACAAGGGCCACTTCTCCGTGATCTTCGGGGAAGCTTCTGAGTGCCTGCAGCTGGTCTTTGGCCTTGACGTGAAGGAAGTGGACCCCGCCGGCCAGTGCTATGTCCTCGTCAGCACGCTGGGCCTCACCTACGACGGGATGCTGAGTGACGGTCAGAGCATGCCCAAGACCGGCCTCCTGGTAAACATCCTGTGTGTGATCTTCCTGGAAGGCAACTGTGTCCCTGAGGAGGAGATCTGGGAAGTGCTGAGTGTGATGGGGGTGTATCCGGGGAGGGAGCACTTCATCTACGGGGAGCCCAGGAAGCTCCTCACCAGAGACTGGGTGCAGGAAAAGTACCTGGAGTACCGGCGGGTGCCCGGCAGTGAGCCTGCATGCTATGAGTTCCTGTGGGGTCCCAGGGCCCACGCCGAAACCAGCAAGATGAAGGTCCTGGAGTTTTTGGCCAAGGTCCATGAGAGTGACCCCAGGTCCTTCCTGTTCCCATATGAAAAGGCATTGAGAGACGACAGGGGAGAAAGAGCTATGAGCAAGGTGAATTCAAGGGCCTCCAGACCCCGAGCCAATCCTGACCAGGACAGGGCAGAGTGGACAGGAGGCGCCCCGTCCCCCTGAGTGGACTGGGTTTGGCATTCTCCAGATGCCCTAAGTTTGCCCCCTGAGAGGCTGGCATGAGGCCTCTCAGCCATGGTCCTGCTCTTCCCAGAAGCCCCCCGTTCCCCCAGCCAGGGCTAAAGTCTTTCTCTGAACTTCAGCCTCCTTGACAAGGGGCTGACCTCCTGCCTGGGTCCTGGCAGCCATCCCTGTGAAAAATATGGTGGCCCTTTGTGAATAAGAGGTCCCCGGTCCAGCCTGGCCTCGGGTCCCAGAGCTGGGACGGGGCAGAGGCATAGGGCTGGGCTGACGGCCACATGCAGGGTGTGAAGCCAAGGGAAATCCACAAGACAGCACCAGGGCAAAGCCAAGGTGAACCAGTAATGCGGCCGAGGGTCAGTCCAAAGAGGCCCCTGTAGACACTGACACCCATGTGGACTCAGCAAGAGTCCACCTGCCCCTTGGGCCCCGTCTTTTAGACTGGCGGCCCTGCGGTGAGCCTGACGGCCAGCCTGCCCAGCCCAGTTAGGTTGTTCCCAGGGCCTTTGTGACCATGCCACTCCAGCATTCATGTCATGAGCTCGCCCCAAGCACCTCCTGTCTACCAGGCCCCAGGGACACAGGGAGGTAGAGGGGAGCTTCATGGGACTCCTGAGCTGAGACCTCAAAGCACAGAGGCCTAAGAGGGCAGACCCGTGACTGCAAGTAGGCCCAAGCAAGGCAGACGGGGTGGTCAATGGGGCTGGAGAAGTATGCCAGGAGTGACCCCCTGAGGCCATTCTGGCCAGGCCTTGGCATTGGTGTTGTCTCTTCCCCTATGGGTGTCTGGGAGTCACTGAAAGTGTTTATGCCCAGGAATCACCCATTTATAGTTCTGATCTGGAAAGGCCACTCGGGAGTCTGCATGGCACACAGATGGGAGACGGGCCTGTTAGGGGTCTGATGTTTCGATGCGCTCTTTTGTGAGGCTGGATTAGGGTAGTGGATGGATTCCAGAGATGTTTAGGAGGCAGAGGTAACTAGTCTTGTGGACGAGTTGAGCTTGAAGGCTGAGGGAGAAGAAAGACCTGAAGATAATTCAGGAATGTGTTGCTTCATGTAGCCTGGTTCCGTGTGCTTGTGATTAGTTTACTTTTTTAAAAAATTTTTTGCAAATCCCTCATCCTCCAAAGTTTCCTCATGTCCCTTTTATTTTTCTATTTTAATGGTAATGTTTGAACAGTTTTTGATTTATGGAAAAATTTAGAAGATAGTACAGAATTCCTATGTACCCTGCACCTACTTTCTCCTATTATTAACATATTAGAATGGCATGGCTGCTAGAATTAATGAGCTAATATTGATGCATTATTATTAATTAAAGTCCATCCTTTATTTGGATTTCTTTAGTTTTTACCTAATGTCTTTTTTTCTGTTCCAGGATTCCATCCAGTTTACAGAATTTAGTATAACACAGTATTAATACAGTATAATTAGTTGTCATGTCTCCTTGTGCTTTTCTTGGTTGTGACCGTTTATCAGACTTTAATAGTTTTGAAGAATACTGACCAGGTATATTGTAGGATTTCCCACTATTGCAATTTGTCTCATGTTTCTCTCATGACTGGGATTATGGGGTTTGGGGAGGAAGAGTACAGTGGTAAAGTGCCATTTTCATCACATCATACCAAGGGTACACTTCCAGCTTCTGGCTGCTGCACAGGGCTTCTTTTTCCATGTCCAATGTCCTTTGCACATAAGGACTTCAGCCATATTGGATTAAGACTCACCCTCATTCAGTTTGGCCTCACCTTAACTAATAATGTCTTCAAAGTTCCTTTTTACAAATGGGTTCTCATCCACAGGACCGGGGGAGGGACCTGAACATGCCTTTTGTGGGAGACATGATTCAGTCCCCAACATTGTTGATGTTGACCTTGATCACCTTGTTGCTCTAATTGTTCCAACTTGGCTCCTGTGTCCCTTTAACATATCCCCATGAATGTGAGTATTTTTCCCCCTCATTAGCACCTCCTTACATCTGGCACTACAAAATGTTCCAGTCTCATCTTGCATATTTCCTGCTGCAGTCCTAGAATCAGCCATCCCCCCAAGAGCTCTGGCTCTTTTAATGAGAGAATGGTATTAGAAACCAAGATCTGAGCACTTGGAGTGCCCACTGTATTGGCATGTCTTTGCTTCTAGGCTCTCCCAGCTGACAAAGCAAGTAAATATATATGTGATACTAACTTCTGTATGTACACCCCTATCTATAAATATTTCTATTATTAAGATATAAATATTTCTTTAAGATAAACATGAATTCTTGCTGATGTCTCCAGCTCTAATCCATTACCACATGGATTATTCTAGTTTGCTCCCCTTGTTTATCTGTAACTCTCCACTTGAGCAGTGAGAAACCTCACCTCCACCATCCACCATCCATTTACTTAAGGTTCAATTTAGATATACATGTATAGCAGTATCAGATTTGTTAACTTGAATCCTCTAGGGAACAAAACTTTATCAACTAGAGTACTTTAAGTAGTCTCTGTACCTTTAGTTTTACAGACTCCATTCATTTCCAGCATACTTAGATGTTTTAGTTTTCTGGCTGCCAAAGCCAATACCACGCAATGGGTTGACTTGAACAATGGGAATTTATTGGCTCATAGTTTTGAGGCTAGAAGTCCAAATCAAGGCATCACCAAGATGATGCTTTCTTCCCAAAGGACTGGAATTCTGGGGCTGGCTGTTGGCGATCCTTTGTCCTCTGTCACATGGCAATGTGCATCGTGGCCTCTCCTGGTCTCTCCCATCTCCTCTGGGTTCTACTGATGTTCAGTTTCTGGCTGCTCCCTCTGTGGCTTGCTGTCTGAATTTCATTCTGCTTATAAAGGACTCCAGCAATAGGATTAAGATCCATCCTGACTGAGTTGGGTCACTGCTCAACTGAAGTAACCTCATCAAAAGGTCCTACTTACAATGAGCTAACACCCACAGGAATGGATTAAGTTTAAGAACATGTTTTTCTGCGATACTTATCTCCAAACCATCATATTAGGTCCACATCTTTTATCCCATCCTTCAGTTAGCCTGTTTCATACATTTGTAATACATTTAGATTCTTTTGTCACAGTCTGTATTGTATCCTGGGATTCCGCTGACCTCCTACATGATATTTTAAATTTGCATATATTAAGTTTTACTCTTTGTGCTATAAAGTTCATTGGGTTTTGACAAATGCATAATGTCGTGTAGTCACAATTACAGCCTCATGCATACACCACTCTAAAAAAACTTCTTTGCTTCCCAATTCAACCCCTCCTCTCTTCCCCACTAAATTCTTGCAATCACTCATCTTTTTTATTATCTCTATATAATAAATGTCATATAGCTGGAATCATATAATATGTAGCCTTTCAGACTGATTTTAGTAATTTAAGTCTATTCTATCTCTTTTGCTCGCTTTCTCTAGTTTCTGTTATTTTTCTATTCTTCATTTCATTTCTGTTCCAATCTTTATTGCTTTCCTTCTGCTGGATTTGGGTTTAGTTTGCTCTTCTTTTCCTAGTTTCTTAAAGCTGAAGCTTATGTTATTGATGTCAGATCTTTCTTCTTTTTTTAATATTGATACATACAGTTCTAAATTTCCCTCTAAGCACTACTTTCACTGTATCCCATATGTTTTGATATGTTGTGTTTTTGTTTCCTTCATCTCAAAATATTTTCTAGTTTTCCTTGTGATTTATTCTTTGGCCAATTGGTTATTTAGGAGTGTGTTGCTTAATTTCCATATATTTTCAAGTTTCCTTCTGTTATTGATTTTTAGTTTCATTCCATTTTAGTCGGAGAACATATTCTGTATGGTTTCAATCCTTATAAATCCTTTTAAATTTACTGCAGCTTGTTTTATGGTCTATCCTAGAGAAAGTTCCATGTGCTCTTGAGAAGAATCTGTCTTCTGATGCTCTTGGGTAGAGTGTTCTGTATATGTCTGTTAGATCTACTTGGTTTATAGTGTTTCTCAAGTGCTATATTTCCTTAGTGATCTTTCTAGATGTTTTACTCACTATTCAAAGTGGAGTATTGATGTCTCCCACTGTTATTGTTGAACTGGCTATTTCTTCCTTCTAGTCTGTCAGTTTTTGCTTCATGTATTTGAGGGCTTTGTTGTTAGGTTGCTCTAAAGATCTCCTTGACCTTTCATTAGCATTTGGATTGTGACTAACAAGGTGAGGTGATGTAACAACCCATCACCAGGGGAAATGGGGCTGGGCTCCTTTGGCTGGTGATTGTTGCATTCCTTGTACCTCCATTCAACTCCCCTGCCTCCTCCCAACCTCCTTCCTCAGCAGTGTTGTGAATATATCACTTGTATCACCTTGTTCCTTTCAAAGCCGAGTCTTAGCCTGCGTTGTCCCTTTTCCCCCAACTGCATTCCTGAGGCAGCATGTCCTTAGCTGTTGGTACAACCTCTCTCCCTCTGTGTTCTTCAAGGCTCTCTGGCACAATGATTCTGCTGCTTTCTGTCCTTGTCAGCCTTCTGACTGTCTCACTCAGTTGGGACACAGCACATTTCCAGAACGTGTGCCTTTGAACAGCAGATAGCTGTTGGTCAGTCAGGTCCGTGTGTGATTTTTGCTCAGACCTCTGGGTCTAAAACCAGCCAGCAACTGAAGGAAGCATGGTAGCCCATAGAAAGGTATAACCTGGGTTGGTCCTCAGCTGACTTGCTGGCCCATTTCAATGGCTGTTGAAGGTGTCACTGAACCATTATCACCCAGAGCAAGGTGGGCCTTTGTTGTGATGTCCCAGGGTATCAAAGAGAGTGTCTCTTATTTATGACAGCATGATGGTGTTTTACACGTTGGTTTTTGTTTTTTTTTTTGTTTTTTTTTTGTTTGTTTGTTTTTACCGGGAGGTCCTAGGGATCGAACCCGGGTCCCTCCATATGGGAGATGGAGCCACATCCGACCCCTCACACGTTTTTGTCAGCCTCCCTCACTCCATATACTCCTTACACTCCAGAGGCAGGAAGGTAGAATCATCAATATTTTAATATTTTCAAAGGTTGTCAAGAGTAAGGATGAGAATGTAAGGGGTTTCAGACTTGGCATAAACCTCAGTCAACAAGAACACAGCATGCCGTGCCTTGAGTGCTTGGGTTGATTTCGGACTGTAAGGAACACAACTTTGTCCTCTCTGACTGTTTTCTGCCCCAACTGCCTGAAGAGACTATCTGGCCTGTTTTTGTACATAATTACCTTAGACGGTCTGCTCACTTGTCTCGGGAAGTCATGAGACCGGAGGCAGCCTTGGCACTGGTCCTCAGGCGGCCTGTTCGGCCAGCTCTCTCTGCTGAGCCCCAGCCGCCCTCTGCGATGCTCCCGGAGAGCTGCCTGGACCACCCCAGGCTTGCTCAGGCCCGGTTCTGCACAGGGCTGCAGCCAAGGGCGCACGCTGGCCTGAGCTCTGGGGCCCTGCCTGGGGAGGCCTCTCACTGCCAGTGCGGGGCCTTCCTTCCCTGCCCGTTTCTGAGGCTCTTCCCTGTCTAAATGCTGTGAACCTGCGGCCACTCAGCGGCTTGTCGTCTTGCCGAAGAACTTGGTTGTTCTGGGGCCGGAGGCGGGGTGTGGATGTGTGTGGGAAAGACCCTGTAGTCAGCCTGAACCTGCCTGGTTTGTCGAGCTTTGATTCACCTCCAGGCCTTTCCCCCATAAAGGGGAAACTTGTTCACCAAAGTGCTCGGTCGTTTCGGTCACAATAAGCTAAGCCAGGTTTGTTAAAAATACTTGACGTTGTTTTACGGCAAATTCATTTTTCAGATTTAGCTGCGCCACTGAAATATTTCTTTGCCACCTGCAGTTTAGCCGTTTCACTAGAGCTCTGGTCTTTCAAACTTGCAAATACTGTAATCGTGTGTGTCAGTGAGCCCAAACACCTCTCTGAAACAAAGATCCTACCAATGACACTGATTCTGTCATCACCGTGCTCACGTGAATTTATCCTCATATTGACCTGACCTATCATCATGTTGACCGAATTCCATCATATTTACCCGAACTTTGCGATAGTTTTTTTATATTTGGTAGTGGGAGGATAAGTTGTTTTCTCTCAATCCGGTCTTGAAAATTGAGTTCTGTCATTGAACGGTACCTTATGTGGAAGGAGGAGGAAAGAAGTTGAGAGATGAGGGGATGCAGGTTATAGCGTAGGGCAGGGTCCCATGACTGCCACACTGTTCATCTTTGGGGCCAGCTCATTCTTTGTTGTTAGGGGCTGTGCCGGGCATTGTAGGACCCACTAGATGCCAGTAACAACCCCTCTCACCAGCTATGGCATTCAAAAATGTCTCCAGATGTTGCCAAATGCCCTGAGGGTAAGAGTTGTCCTTGAATGAGAACCACTTTTCTAGGGGATTTACCTGGGGATTTCTAAGGCTTTATTTGGGAATAAGTTTTCACCTCTAGGTGTTTCTTCTAAAAAAGTTCTAACTAGTTGCTATTTTATCCAGATACTTAACCACATGACAGACAATATCCATCTTTGTGGAACTGACCCAGCACACCCCTTTGGTCTGTCGTTGGTTCACACAATCACCCTGAAGCCTACCAGGAAGCACCCACAGAAAGGCATGCACCTCTCCACCGAATGACCTGCAAGCCAAATAGCAACATCACTGCTTTTGTTGGATTTGTTCATTCAGTGGGTGATGGTTCCAAGTTGTTTCCCACCCACTGTCTCATCACCTCAGCTGTAGGTACCCCACCTGAGAAGGGAGAGACAGAAAGGGAGCCTCAGAGATCTTAGGGGTCCGTGGTAATATAGCTGGCCCCTTGGGCTAAAGAAAGTTTGGGCACTCCTTTGTGAAAAGTGAGTCCAAGTGTTCTGTATTCTCCCCCAGTTCAGGAAGTGGGAGATGACTAGACACTTGTACAGACTCAGTCAACCAAATGCAAACGCTTCTGGACAGCTTTGTCAAGTGTCAAGAAAGTTGTATTGCCTAAGGTGGTTTATAGAGAGCAAGTGCTCCAAAGAATCCTGTTTTGTGTGTGTGTGTGTGTGTGTGTGTGTATGGATTCCACATCATACATAGAAATCTAAATCACCTGGCGATACTACTTTAGGCATTAAATGTCACCTTTTACACTTTGGAGCACATTTTATGCAGCTCTATTTCTAGACCCCCTTCTAGGTGAATCGTTTCATACTTTTTCTAAACACGGTCACATGATCATGTCTTTGGATCAACCTGGTCTTCCTTCTGTTCCTCTGAGCATGAGTTATTTTTAAGACTTTACTTATCCATTAACGGTGCAGCCCATTCAAACCTTCTCATGCTCAGTTTACTCCTAGGTGTGAGTAAAATGCAGCCCTCTGCACTGGCCCAGGAGGATTCAAGGTCAGCAGATTTCATTTAATTAATGTTAGGTTCAAAATGTAATGATGATTAAGTGGTAGGAATGAAGTATGAAATAAGTCTGTTCCTCATGTCATGCAGTCTAGAATTTGCAAGAAAAACCATATCCTTTAAGCAAACCCTTTTGGGAGGTAAATAACCCGGTATATTACAGTCTGCAAATTTGCATTTTTCTATATAGATTTATATGTAAACAAGTTTTAAATGCTTTAAGTTTTTAGGAGAGTGGTGTTTTTGTTTAAAGCAGAGAAGTCCAATTTAATTTAATTTATTTAGTAGCAGCATCTCCTTGTGGTTCAAGTAAAGATCAGGAGGCATCTGAAAGCCAAGATAAAGATGAGAAAAACGTACTTTTTAAAAGTTAAGGAGTTTACAAGTTAATGAAATTTAGAAATGTCATTAGCACTCATTTCTAAATGAGCTAAGTCAGGGAGATTTACCTGCAGATCAGTGCTAGACCCTGGATTGCCAGTTCCGTAATCCATTCCCATGTTTTCATTTTCTTATTGACTCTTCCCATCTCTTACACAACTGTCCTGCCCACTCCCCTGCCCCAGGTAAAATAAAAAATAAAGGGGAGTGATATCTTCCGGTTTTGGTGCCCTGGTGTCTGGGCTCTGTCACCTTATTTTGAATCTCTTTTGGTGTCTATCATTGTCACCTCCACATCTGTGCATCAGAAGAATGTTAAAGGCACTTTTTAGTCCTCTTATAAGGTGCGAACTGATCTTCTCTGTAAAATGAAGATGTTGTTACAAAAGGCACCAACAGAACAAGGAATTATGTGTGGGTATCTGGGGAAGGTATCACTGTTCTCATTAGGTAACCAGTGCTAGGATTTTGTACTTGTCAAGCCTTTTTAGAGATATTTAATGACTGGACACAGAATGTCTGAGGAGCTTAATTAAACCCATAGCCTGTCTGAGCATCTGCTAGATACCTGTGTCATGCCAGGGCTTAGTGTTTTTACTTTTAATTCTTTACCATGCAAGCAAAATGGATCTGAGGGAGCTACACAACTGCAAACAAGAAAAATGACAGATGATGATGAACACGTTTATTCAGACAGATAATTACTCATTTTCCGGTACTGTTTATTGGCCTGGACATTTTCTGAAAACATGAGTACCTTCACGTGTGATAGTCTCTACAGTCTGGGCACATTGGGGGCCCATCCAGAGTTGGCATGGAGTCACAGAAGTAGTGGTAGTTGGCCCAGCAGTGGTGTGGAGCCGGGGGAGGAGGAAACATAGGCATGGAGGCCACGGGCCCAATGGCCATGACAGGCATGGGCATCCAGGGATTCCAGAATGGCAGCAGGCTGGCCAAAGGAAGGTGCCTGGTTGGCATGTCAGGGTGCCTGGGAGAAATGGCAGGAAGGCCCATCACGAGCCCGTAAGAATTCATCTGTGTGGAAGGCGTGGCACAATAGACAAAGGGGACTTCAGGAGGTGTGGTGGCATCTGCATCGGGTGGAGTAACAGGAGCCTGGATACTCTCTGGCTGGCCTTGAAACTCGGCCGACTGGTTTTCTGTGGCCTCGTGACTCTCCATGGTGGGTTCCGGTTCTGTCCCTGGAGTTTCTGGGGGAGCAGAGTCATCATTCCCAATCTGGGTCGTCTTGTCAAGCTCCTGATTCTCCAGTATCTCTTGATGATTCTCATTCAGAGACGTGGGATCTCCTTGCTGCTCAGTGGCTGTAGGTGCTGGAGATTTCGGGGATTCTGGCTTGTTCTCCATCGTTTGGGAAGCCTTGTCCAAAGCTTGTTTCAATGTAGTTTTAACACCCACTCTTCTCTTCATCTTCATAAGAAGGTGAGGGGAGTCTCTTTTAAAGTAAGGACTGCAGTAAAACTCTACCTAAGATTCAGAATTTAAAAAGAAAAGGAAATAAACTTGAAGTCACAAAATAATTGACAGCAACAATCTACACCCTGTGCAATATAACTCCAGTGGTCCTGGGCTATCTTTGATAAAGGTCACAGTCCTAAATGGAAGCTGCAGACTAGTTATTAAATCCTCAATATTCACCAATTTATGACTAGCACTTCACCCTTGAAGAATGACTAAAAATGGCAAATCAGCAAGTATACGAGACCAATGAAAAGGGACTTTGAAACTACGGACTGGAAATGAAGAAGATTGGGTGCCTTCATAATGACATGCCAGCTAGCTACCGAATTGGCCCCTTGCTGGGAGTCACTGGTTCTCCAACACCGGCCCCTGGCCTCCAGTGGGGGCCTCCAGTACGTACCATGCTCACTCTCCCTTGGACAGTCCTTGTTAAGTGCTTTAGGGACAGCACTTCCCCAGCTACATGCTAATGGCACCCTCATCTTTTAGCAGACACATCTAAGTTACAATTTAAAAGAGCTGTAGGCAGAGTTGCAACACCTACTCTCCAGTTCAATGGTCTCACCCAGGAAAACAAACAAGGAAATGACGATGGACAACACCCATCCCAAGGAACAGAGAGTGTCTGCAACTGTGAGCAAGATAGCTCCATCCATCTGCCCCGTGCAATCTAAACCCTCTCTCAATTAGAGGCAGAGTGGGCACCATCATCCCAAAATCCTCAAGATTGGGGGAAGAACAATGGACTAAAGTAGACATTATTATTCAATTATAGACTAATTATTATTCTAACAATACAGGAACTTTTGTCAATGTGAAGGCAGTGGCTACCAGAGGTTCTGGGGGGGAGAGAGAGGGAAGAATGGGTGTAATATGGGGGCATTTTTGGGACATTGGAATTGTCCTGCATGACATTGCTGTGACGGATACAGGCTGTTATATGTTTTGTAATAACTTACAAAATTGTGCGGGACAGAGTGTAAACTATACTGTAAACTATACTCCATGGTTGGTGGCAATGCTCCAATGTTCATCAATTGTAACAAATGTACCACACTAATGAAGGATATTTGTTAATGTGGGAAAGTGTGGGATGGGGAGGGAGTGGAGCATATGGGAATCCCCTATATTGTTTATGTAACATTTATGTAATCTAAAGCTTTTAAAAAATTAATTAAAAAAAAAAAAGAAAAAAAAAAAAAAAAGCTTTATGAATCAGGGATGCACATAAGCTGTAGCTGAAATTTGAACCCTAGTGGGATGACGTGAAGATGCAGTGATTTAACATCTTGGTAGCACTTGCCAAGGGCTTGGCACCATTCTAAGCACTTCTCCATATTAACTCATAGTCCTTGTCACCCCCACCCAGAGTGGGAAATGGGCACAGGAGTGCTTAGGTACCTTACCGGAGGTCACCTGATTCCCAAGACGCAGTCCTGGGATTTCAACCCAGCCTGACTCCAGAGCCCACCATCTTAGCCTCTCTGCGAGGTTTGTAGGTCATTACCTTGCTCACGATGCAGACTGGTCTTTCTTCTGTGAAAAAGTTAGTGAGGCAGACAGATCTATGAACGTCCTGACGCATTTTGCTGAAGCCGTAGAGATTGAGCTGGCGAATGAAACTCTTCATACAATCTGTTTCAAATATTTTGTTAGGACCATCCCTTTCCAAAATCTCTTTTTCAAACAGCTTCTCATTGATCCCTATACAAGTCCCATCACAGTCCCACCAAATTGACGCAAAATGATTGCTATTAACGATTTTCCAAAGTTTTTTTGGAAAGGGGAGGGAAAGAAGATGACAGTCTCTCACCGACAGTGCGTCATAGGTAAGGCGTGGCCTTTTGAACAAAGGCCCTTGGGTCAAAGCTTGAAAAGCAGTTTCTTCAAGTAAGAACCTGAGGTCGGGGTACCTGGCTGATGATGAGTTGTTCCAGGCAGATGAAGGAGCTACTGAACAAGTGTAGCTCTCTGAACCACTTTGGGGAGCCCACGTTTCTGAAGGGTAAAGGGCCATTCCAAAGCCACGCCCTCGGCCTCTTGGATTACTCTTCTCATTTCTAGCCATACTAATAGATGGCTTGTCCTCCGTTCATGAAAACATGAGAGTGCGGCGTCGCCAGCAGCACCCTTTGCTAATAGGGCAGCCGGGGCATCACAAACGGGCTCAGGTTGCTGGGGGTGATGTCATAATCTCTAGCAAGTGATCTAATAAAAGCACAAGCCAGACAAGTGACCTGTCAGCATGTGACACTTTCTGGTCCATACATACTCATTTTAATGCAAAAGCTGACATCTGTATATGTGTTTAAGGTAATATGCCGAACCTCAGGTGCAAACCATAAACTGCCTTCTGGTTTCTAGTGCTCCTGGGGCCAGTAGAACCAGACTGAAGTAACTGACTCAAGAGGTTCAGAGCTCCTTCTCTGAATCCATTGGTCTTTATAGCACTGAACATGATAAATGTTTTTAAACACTGAGCAAAGTCTAGTTTGGTTGTCCATGGTTAAGGCTGGAGCCACACTATTGCTTTAATACTGTCATAGCCAGAGACAGCAAGGCCCTCCACAGGGACCCTCCTAACACACCCAGGCTGTGGGTCATGAGAAGGCAAATCGCAGCTTGCCACTGAGGCCAATGGGCTCACTGACCCACCCCTGCTTAGCAGCCAGGTGAGGAGTGGAAGGTGTCTTTTCTCCCACCTTTCCTCAGCCTGGACATGTGCCCCCAGCAAGCAGAGGCACCATAAGCTCCCTGCATCTTTGTGGACACTCCATGACAGGGCATGTGGCACTGGCCTTCACACACATCTTATTTTCCTTGACAATGTCACCACAATGACACATCTTGGTTTGACCTCTGCTAGTGTTCTTTTGTAGTGTGGTGCCAGGAGATCAAGCAAAATGTGTCCACACAAAGTGACATCTGGATCACAGCAAGTGGTGGATTTTCTTAACAAGTGCTACAAACCATGAACTAAAACTCCACCTGAGTGAAGTTCCCATTAAACTGGAGAGACAGCTAGGAGGAGCGAGACAAAGATCACCACTAGAGTAGCTTGTTGAAATACAGGCAATACTCAGGGGTGGCCATGGCCTGACAATGCATCGGGACCAAAGCAGCTATCAGTTTAAGTCTGGGTTGGAACCCCGTGGACATGCTAGTAAGGTGGATGAGCTAGAACAAGTGTGGAACGGCAGCACCTAGCCAACAGGAGACTCTTGCGGACATCCCTATTTCCCTCCATATACCGTTCCTGGAAGAACGCTAGTTATGAAGGATTTTCACCAACCTCCGCAAGCCTCAGCTGCCTATGGCAACTAGATCCCCTTTGACGCTGGCTGAGAACTATTCAAGTTTCCCAGACCAAATATAAAACGAGCTACACACAATGCACATGAAAAATGAGGAACTAGTTTATTGAACAGCTAACGGGAGCAAAAATAGTGAATTTAGCTGAACTTTTTACACACCAAGCAGAAAAGGCTTTACCATCCCATCCCCCTTTTTAATCCCACACAAAACAGGTTTGCTGGGGGCCAGTGTGAGGAGTGGAGTTATTTACATGATTTACCTTAAGCCTGATTGAGACATTTTAGCAGTTGCCTACTTGGTAAATCCTATATTCTTCTCCCCTGTGAGACTATCAATACTCCTTTGTACCCTCCTTTAAAACAATTACTTATTTTTTTTCCAAATTACACTTGTGGGATCTGGTTTCTTCCCCCTTTGATCCATGACTATGCCACCAGTGCTTGGAGAAACTCCTCTCATATTTAGAAGAAAGGAATCTACTCTAAAGCTTTCTTGTTGCCGGCAGACAAAAAGCTTCAGATTTTAACATAAACATAATTCCGCTGGTCACTGCTAGTCTTGGCAACGTTCTCCAATGTTCCAGTTTCAAGTAGTGCTTTATAGGTTTTTGGCAAGCCAAAATTCTTAGAATCTTAGAAAAGCACAAACCATTTTTTGCTTATTGTGGCTGTTCTGGCCTACTACATACATGGGGAAATTCAAGGGGATAAAATGGCAATGTCCCGTTAAGTGTGGCACCCCACTACTGTGGGGCAGGCGAGCCACTGGATTCTATGTCGGCAACAGAACACATACATCTCCAGTACAAGCTTGTAAAAAAATACTTTAACAGAATATACTGTACAGAACTAGGATTTAACACCGTATATTACAACGCTAAAATATTTGTATAAATACTATACAGGCATGGAGTCACTCCATTAGAAAGGGCTCCCCAATGAGGCTATTAAAAACTGCTGTCAGCATGCCCAAAGAGAAGCTACTTCCACAGGAGGAACTCTAAAAATAAAGACTGTGATGTGTATAAACAAGTGGTGCAATAGAGACATATTTACAGTTCCTACTGACTACGCCACAACAGGAGAAATTCGAGCTACACATTGAGGCCGGCATGGTTTCAAAATACATTTTTAAACAATACTTTTGATTGGAATTTTAGCACTTTAAAAAAACAGCAATGTAGATGTACCTTCTGTGGGCCTAATCAGCCATTCCCGGATGGGCACCCAGCTGGAAATCAGTTTCGCACACTCTCCCTGGCAGACGCGGACTCTGACACACACCCGACACCACACCCCTGTACTCCAGTCACCTCCCACCTCTGGGTCACATAGTGATGAGTCACTGCTAGGCATTGAATGCAAACACGGCCTGAGATGAAAGTCCCTGGAGACCCAGCTCCAGTTCTAGTTTTGGGTGGAGGGGTGAACAAAGAGGCAGAGGAGGGTAGAGAAGAAAGTGTGTCCAATTCCATTTACAATCCGTCCCAGGAAATAGAGTTTAATCTGGCATTTCAATATTTAATTTGGGAGGTGGCAAGACATACTTTCCAGGGCTCTGTGTAATAACTACCCTGGTCTTCTTCCGAAACATAGGCGCAATTTTAGGAGGTTCTGGAACTGGAGTTTCTTCAGTTTCTTCATTATCTTCATGATGGAGATCGTATGAAATGTTTCCGTATTCTCTTAAAAATGGGAAAATCTCAAGCAGAAACTGACAGAAATCTTTGCGAATACCAAACCACCCTGAAAAATAAGAATTTACTTTTTCAAAGATTAGATTGAACTGCATTTCATGTAAATTTCCCCTCCTGAACCAGAAGTTTTACTTGAGTAATGTAATGCTTTATCCCAATATCTTAGAAATGAAGACTGAACAAGGTCTGAATACCCCAGCCCAGACACCCTGAATCTGAAATGATGGGGTGGGGCCGGGCAGTCTGCTTCAATAGGCCTTCCGGGGAATTCTGATGGGCACTCAAGTGTGAGAACCACTGCTTTAGCAAGTCGCAAATACCTGTGCACTGCTGGACAATGTTTCCATCCTCTACTCTTCTCTGACCCAAATAAACTCTTGTATAACAAAGAATGTCATCCAAGAACAGTAATTCTGCCATCCCCTAGGATTAGGCAGGATGACAGCTGTGTGGTGGTCCAGGCCAGGAGGAATTCTGAGTGCATGGGACCACCTCAAAGCCCCAGGATAGTCAGTCAGCTCAACAGTGGCTCTCCTGCAGGGCAGTGCTCTGTGGTTACATGCAAGGGAGTGCACAACCTAGTGAGGAAGGGGCACTCATCAGAGATAATTTCCAAACTGTGTGCTACATCATGGAGGTGGGAAGGAAGCAAGCAAGCAAACTAACACTGACAAGATTTGGTGATGTCAGGAGCAATTTCGGGGATGGCGCAGGGAAAAAAGAAAGCTAGGATGACTCCCAGGTTCTGGCTTGTTCAGCATGAATTTGTCATCGAGTCCTCACAAACCCCTGGGAAAGAGGTATCTAGATCCCCATTTTGCAGAGGAGAGACCGGAGGCTCAGAGATGCTATGTGCCTTCAACAGTCATACCTCAAATAGCAGCGGGGCACTCCTAGAAAAGCTGTGCTGCGGACCAGTGGAAAGCAAGGCTGAAAGCATGTCTTTCCCTTTGGACAATCTGAGACCTTCCTAAGCCCTAGCTTTCCCACACAAACTCCTGAATTTGGGGCCCTCAGGCTCCTCCTTTCAGAGGGTGCAGATGCATGCACACAAACACACACATACATACACTTGAAGAGCTTCTGAAATGCTGTGTACATACAGTGGTTTCCTCCCTTTTGTCCAAATGTGGTTGCCATCAGAGTGATCAATGAAAGCCAAAGTGGGACAAATATTGGTATACAAGAGAATGCGTTGTGGCCATCCAGCTTGTGAACCAACAGAATCTAGGAAAAAAAATGAGAAAAAGTCAAGGTCATGTTGGTGCAACATCTGAAAATGGACAGACAAGTCTGAAGCTAGAGCCTCATTAGAGAACCCCTCCTTTGTCTAGTCTCATAAGAGGGCAAGTAAGTACTAGAGTAAACTACATAAAAGCATCCACTGTTAGGGGAAAGAACAAGATAAGCTTTTACATCCTCCTCCAGTACTAAGCAAAAGTCTATCCACTAACAAGTTTCCAATGCCAGTGTTTTTCATGGGAAGCTCCTCTTGGTGTTTCTTCTAAGGAGCCAACAGTGCCCATTTTATAATTCTCCACAGAACTAAAATTCAAAAATACAACATTCAGCAGGAGTAGATGTGGCTCAAGCGACTGAACGCCTGCTTCCCACATGGGAGGTCCTGGGTTCGGTTCCTGGTGCCTCCTGAAAAAAACAAAAACGAACAACAAGCAAAATAAACAGAAGAACCAACTCCGGGAAGCTGATATGGCTCCGTGGTTGAGCGCCGGCTTCCCACACGGGAGGTCCTGGGTTTGATTCCCAGTGCCTCCTAGAAAAAACAAAAAACAAGCAAAACAACAAACAAGCAAAAACAAACGAAAAAACCAACTCAGCGCCACCGATGTGTCTCAGTGGTTGAGTGCTTGCTTCACATATGAGGTCCCGGGTTCAATCTCTGGCCCCGGTACCTCAAAAAAAAAAAAACAAAAAAACATTCAACTTTCTTTTTCTAAAAAGTAGAAAAAGCCATCAACAGATGCACCATGGCTAGAAAGGTACACATCTCACCGCCAGTCCCCCACCTCCCCCAAGAAAGGATGTTCTAATTTCACTGACATTCTCTATAGGTGTTCTCTCCAGGAGGTGGCTCATTGTGACTTCAAGGGAGAGCTGGCTGCCTTAGGTATTCAGGATGCCACCAGAGGGAAGGATGTGCCTCGGGGTCTGAGGAGTTCTCCCGCAGAAAACCTACCTCAAAAGTAAGAAGAGGCACCACAATGGTCATCCAGCTTAGTGCCATCGTTATGTGTGTCCTTCGCTGTTCCGCAATCACATCCATGGAGCGCAGGAATAAGACAGACCACACGATGTAATAAAGAACAACCAGGCACAGGAAGGACATGAGAATCCACAGGGGGACACACACAACCTGAAGGAAGGAGGAGAGAGATCTCTTTAGAGCTTCCACCCCAGCATCTGATGGGAGGCATGGTCTCAACCTTGCTGGGTCTCTCCAGTTAAGACAGCGCAAGACTGAATTACGGCAGGCCTGCCTGACAGGATTGCTATGACACAGCAAGGGAAAGAAAACACACAGTATGTTTCCTAAACGGCTAAATGAGAAATGCTCAGTCATCTAGTCACTCTTTAGGCACACACGCCTAGAACCAGGCCCTGTACCCGCGGCTTCAGCAGACACTCCCGCAGCCTCCGCTGTCTGCTGGCATTACATCTCCCCGAGGTAAATAGGGCACTGCTACCACCCTGTGGACACAGAGATCATCTCACCCTGACATGCTCTCTGTATAGGCAACATTTCCGCATCCTGCTAAAGGTACTTTGGCAATATTTGGTAACATGTTCCCTGGAAACTTCAGCTGCCCAGGCTTCCACAGACCCCCTGCTAACTTGGCAGACTGATGCTGGATGCATAATGCTGCCCCCATCCCTGTCACCACGCCCAAGTGGGTTCTGAGTACATTGATGTAGTTCCAGAAAGACCCTGTAAGGACCTTGTTTCATTCCCACACAAGTCTGCAGGATGAGCCCAGGGGCCACCATCTGGCCAGGCTGTGGCGTGTGATGTTTTCTTCCTTCCACACTGCCCCCTTGGGCTACTTTCTCAGTTATGCCTTTTTATGAATTACTATACAGTAAAATTGATCTTTGCGTTTGGTGTACAGTGACTTTTAATGCATGTGTAGATTTGGATACACAACAGTTCCTTCACGGCAGAGAACTCCCTCCTGCTCTTTATTGACAACCCCCCAACCCCAGCCCTAACCTCTGGCAACCACTCATCTGTTCTCTATCACTATACTTTTTTTTTTTTTCAAGAATGTTATATAAAAGGAATCAGACAGCATGCAACCTTTCAGACCGGCTGTTTTGTGATGAGAGTGTCACTCATTGGAATTCCATTCTTGGAACATAGGCTTCTTCCGAAACATAGGCGAATGTCAGTGACCTTAACAGCCTTACTTGCTCTCTCTGGATCATTGTGGAAAACATGAAGAATCACAGTCTGCTTCATTTGCTGGGACCCGCACAAGATTGGGACTTGAAAAACCCTCTCCTTACTTATAGAAAACATTAAAAATTCCTAAACTTTTTTGCCTGATCATACTTTACACTAAAAATTGGGCCTTATCCAGATTTGTTGCCTCCATGTCACCACAGAAACATCCTGGCACCCAATTATCATTCTCCAGATACAGCACCCAGAAGATGCAGTGTGAGTGCTAAAATAGTATTTTTTATTATAAATGTTTTATCAGTACAGATGGGGCTTATAATTCCTGCCCCATCTGTACTGAATTATGAGCCCCATCTGTACTAGATATGGAGGCTACTTATGTTCACTTGATTTTCTTCCCTGTCTCCAAATTAATACTTTTTAAAAAAACTATACTTTTTATTTTGCTTTTTTAAAGGTAAGCCATATTCATTACAGAAAATTTCTTGCCTGCAAAAGTATACATCAAGGGGAGTGGATGTAGCTCAGTGGTTGAGCACCTGCTTCCCATGTATGAGGTCCTGGGTTCAATCCCTGGTACCTCCTTAAAAAAAAAAGTATATATTAAGCAGCAGAAAGGGGAAAAAAAAAAAAAACAGCCATTGGCATGATCCTACCTGCCAGAGGCAATGTAACTCTTCTGCCTTGGTTCTCAGTCTTCTTTCTATGCATTTAATACTTAAAACCATACTGCATTCTCATATTTGTAGTTTGCCATTTATTCATTCATACAGTCATTCACAATTTTTTAATAAGAGAGGTTGTAGGTTTACACAGAAATCAAGCAGAAAATAGAGTTCCCATACAACCCCTCCCCAAACACATAAAGGTTTCCCTAGTATTAACACTTTCCATTAGTATGGTACCTTTGTTACAACTGATGAAGCAATAATATAATTATACTCTTAACTATAGTCCATAGTTTACATTAGGGTTCACTGAGTGTGTTGCACAATCCTGTTTTTTATTTTTTTAATTTTTATTCTAGTAACATATACAAGGAAAAACTTCCCATTTCAACACATTCAAATAATAACTCAATGGTGTTAATTACACTGAAAATGTTTGCTACCATCACCATCCACAATCAAAACTTTTCCATCATCCCCAAACAGAAACTATGTATCAATTAAGCATTAACTCCCAATTCCCTACCCCACCCAAGCCCCTTGTAACCAGTATTCTAGTTTCTGACTCTATGAATTTGTTTATCCTATTTCATATCAGTGAGATCATACAATATCTGTCCTTTTGTATCTGGCTTATTTCACTCAACATGAGGTCTTCAAGGTTCATCCATGTTGTCACATGCATCAGAACGTCATTCCTTTTTAGGACTGAATAATATTCTGTTGTATTTATACACCACATTTACCCATTCATCTGTTGATGGACATTTGGGTTATTTTCATCTTTTGGCAATTGTAAAAAATGCTGATATGAACATCAGTGTGCAAATATCTGTTTGAGTCCCTGCTTTCAGTTGTTTTGAATATAGACCTAGATATGGAGTTGCCAGGTCATATAGTAATTCTATTCTTAACTTTCTGAGGCACCACCAAACTGTTTCCCACAGTGGCCTATACCATTTTATATTGCCACCAACAATATACTAGGGTGCTTATTTCTCCACATCCTCTCTAAAACTTATTTTTAAAAAAAGAGTAGCTAGCTAGCTATTCTAGTGGGTGTGCAATGGTATCTTGTTGTGGCGCTGATTTGCATTTCCCTAATGGTTAATAATGTTGAGCATTTTTCCCTGTGCTTTCTGGCCATTTGTATATCTTTTTTTTTTTTTTTTTTTTTTTTTTAGGGGGTACAGAGATTGAACCCAGGACCTTGTACACAGGAAGCAGGTGCTCAACCACTGAGCTACATCCACTCCCTAATGAGAGTTGGTTTTTCCATTTGTTTGTTTGTTTTAGGAGGTCCCGGGTTCATTGTATAAGGGAAGCAGGTGCTCCACCACTTGAGCTATATCTGCTCCTCCATTTGTATATCTTCTTTGGAGAAATGTCTATTCAAGTCTTTTTTTTTAAAGAATTTTTATTAGAGAAAAGAGATTTTAGCTTCCTGAAAAGGAAGGAGGAAAAAAACATTCTTTGCATAAACTATAATGGTTTCAATTTTATTTAGCTTGGGTGTTATTTCTCTAGGTTTACTGAATACCAACCAAATAAATTAACATTATATGTATTAAATCTTTAAGGTGATGAAAATTGTAAGTTCATGTCTAATGAAATTAAGTTAAAGAAGGAAATGTAGATCTGTCCTCTTAAGAGGATAAAGTAAATTTCATTGGTTGATAACTGTAATTTAATAAGCTTATTTAAAGGTAAAGTAACTAGTCTATATGGATTATGGTTTCTTATAAGGAGTTTGTGAAAGTGTAGCTGGATTATGTCTAGGTCCTTGGCTAAACTGCAGGAAATGAATTTCAAGAGCACTCCACGTTGATTAGACCAGTAATTTAATAAGATAGGGAGGGAGGAGAAATGGGAGAAAATAACAGATCGTAGGTCCCAGGTAGAGAGCAAGGGGCTGAAAAGTGATAAAGAGGGCTGATTTACAGACTACAACTGCCCATTACAGATGATAAATGCCCAGGTTTTACTTGCGTGTTGGTCCACGCAGGGGGAACACGGTGAGAGCAGGGCACAAAAGGCAAGAACAGGGGTCAAAAGGCAAGAGAGCTATTCAAGTCTTTTGCCCATTTTAAAATTGGTCTTTTTATTGTTGAGTTGTAGGATTTCTTTATATATTCTGGATATTAAATCCTTGTTTTAGTTTCCTAGGCTGCTCAAAGACACCATGAAATGTATTTGGCTTTAACAACAGGAATTTATTAGCACACTCTCTTTCTCTCTCTGTATTCATTCCGTTTATAAAGGACTCCAGTAACAGGATTAAATTCCATCCTGAATGAGGTGGGTCACGCCTTAACTGAGTTAGACTCTTCAAAAGATCCTACTTACAATGAGTCCATACCCACAAGAATGGATTAACTTCAAGAACGTGCTTTTCTGGGGTACATAGTTTCAAATCACCACAACCCTTATTGGATATGTGATTTCCAAACCAAATATTTTCTCCCATTCTGTAGGTTTTCTTTCTTTCTTTCTTTCTTTTTTTTTTTTTTTTTTACTTTCATGATGCAATCATTTGATGCACAAAAGTTTTTAATTTTTATGAGTTCCCATTTATCTATTTTTCCTTTTGTTGCTCATGCTGTTGATGTAAACTCTAAGAAACCATTGCCTAATAAAAGGTTCTGAAAATGTTTCCCTATGTTTTCTTCTAGGAGTTTTACAGTTTTGGTTCTTATATTTAGGTCACTGATCTACTTTCAATTCATTTTTTGTATAAGGTGTGAGGTAGGGGGTCCACCTTCATTCTTCTGCATATGGACATCCAGTTTTCCCAGATCCAAAGTATAGGAGACTATACTTTCCCCACTGAGTAGACTTGGCAGCCTTGTCAAAAACCAAATGGTGATTGATAGATGTGAAGGCTGATTTCTCAACTGTCAATTTGATTGATTCCATTGGTCTATATGTCTGTCTTTGTGCAAGTACCAGGCTGTTTGATTACTGTAGCCTTATAATAAGTTTTAAGATCAGGAAATGTGAGTCCTCCAACTTCATTCTTTTTTTCCAAGATGTTTTTGGCTATTCAGGGACCCTAAACCTTCCAAATAAATTTGATAATTGGCTTTTCCATTTCTGCAAAGTAGGATGTTGGAATTTTGAATGGGATTGCACTGAATCTGTAAATCGCTTTGGGTAGAATTGACATTTTAATAATATTTAGTCTTCCAATCCATGAACATGGAATATGCTTCCTTTTACTTACGTCTTCTTTGATTTCTTTTAGCAATATTTTGTAGTTTTCTGTCTACAAGTCCTTTACATCCTTGGTTAAATTTATTTCTAGATATTTGATTCTTTTAGTTACAATTGTAAATGGAAATTTTCTCTTCAAATTGTTTATTATAGATACAGTACTGATTTTTCACGCTGATCTTGTACCCACCACCTTGTTGAATTCACTTATTAGCTCTAGTAGCTTTGTTGTGGGTTTTTCAGGATTTTCTTTAGAGCCCATGTCATCTGCAAATAGTAAAAGCTTTACTTCTTCCTTTCCAATTTGGATACGTTTTATTTCTTTTTCTTGCCTAATTGCTCTGGCTAGAACTTCCAGAACAATGTTGAATAACAGTAGTAACAGTGGCATCCTTGTATTGTTCCTGATTTAGGGGGAAAGCTTTCAGGCTTTCACCATTGAGTATGATGTTAGCTGTAGGTTTTTCATATATATACCTTATCATGTTAAGAATGTCTTCTATTCCTAGTTTTCAAAGTTTTCATCAAGAAGGGGTGCTGGATTTTGTCAGATGCCTTTTCTGCATCAACTGAGGTGATCATAGTTTTTTTTTTCCCCCTTTGCTCTATTAATATGGTGTAATGTGGTGTCTTTTAAAGCTGAATTTTCTTGATTTGGTACTTTCCCAGTTACTGTAACCCTTTAACTGTTTTCCAGGGTTCTGAGGAAGATGGCTATGCCGGTTTTTGCTAGTTGTTCAAAGAATCTGCAGGGGGTGTGGGAGGAGGCACCCTGGAGCCTCTTATGCTGCCACTTTGGTCACCATTCCCAGTCAATTTTAACTGAAATTTAACTAATTTTAACTTCCATTAACTGAAGCCATGGTTTAAAAGCACAATTTATAACCCATCACTGGCAGGCACGTAAATTAACAACTTTTTTGAAAAGCAAATTGGCAATGCAATATATGAACTGAAGAACCTCAAAAAGTTCCCACCTTCTGACCTAGTAATTCTGTTTCTGGAGTGGGAAAAAATTTTATGCACAAAAATATACAATGCAGCATGATTTATAATTATAAAACACTGGCAACAACCTAAATATTCAGAAATAGGGGGATGGCTTGGTAAATGCATTTGAATAATATTTTACATCAATTTAACTTTAAAATTCATGTTTATAAAGACCTTTTATTGGCATGGAAAAATACTTATGATACTTTAAAACAAAAAAGCAGAATATAGAATTATACATGTAATCTGACCTCTATTATAAAACAATAAACCCCAAACAAGAAACCAGAAACCACAACCTACGTTATTTCCCGGTGGAGAGACTATCTGTTATTCTTATTCTATTACTTCTGCTTGTCTTTTTCAAGTTTTCTAACATGGACTTGGATTACATTTATAACAAAAGAAAAAGAGAGAGAAATGTTTATTTAAAATTTTAAGAGGCAGAAACATAACAAATTTACATACAAGCCATGGCCAGTGGATGATCTTGTCCAGTCTTAAGGCAATGAATATAAACTGGAGAATGTTGACAGAACACAGGATTTCTAACTGAAAATGAAGAGAAGAATTAGTTAAACAAAGTAAAAGTTGTATTCAATACTAAAATTATTTGGTTAACACACTAAAAAGGCCTTACAAATTATAATAAAGTAAAACTTTTATTAATTTACATTGGAAACTACTAATTTTTGGCAACAGAAGAGCAAAGTATTACAGTGCCAAAGAGGAAACTGCCTTGTCGTCCTGACTCTTCCATTTTGCTAGGTGTCTGCCCCACCCTTAATGCCACTCAAAGCCTAAGCACTGCCAGCGCAAATGATGGATGACTTTGTTTCCTAGTTCACCGAAAACAGCCTATCTGCAAGGGACTCTCCAAGCTTCCTTACCGCCCCTACCAATAAACATTTCTATCCATAACCACTCCCATATTTCCTTCTTCTCCCAGGCTTGGCCCTGGAACCCAGGTCCTGTTCCTTTCTGACTCCTCAAAGATTTTGTCACATCAAGACATCAATTACAGATTCTTTACTGCATCTTTAACCCTGCTTATTCCACTGATCCTTCCCAGTAGCACAGAAACAAAGTTCAACTCTCCCATTAAAAACCAAAAATATGATCTCTAAACCAAATAAAACCACCCCTCTCTTGATCCTGTATGCCCTCTTAGCCCTAGCTCTCTCCCTCCATTACAGCCAAGTTTGTGAGATGGTCATGGATACTTAAGCCCCTACTGCCTCACCTCCCATTCCAAGCTCCACCCACTGACCACATGGAAACTGCTTTTATCAAGGCCACCAATAACCTCCATGGCATCAGGCCACTTTTCAGTCTACATCCTACTGGGCGTCTTTGTTGCATCTGATATTGTTGACCACTCCTCCTTTCTTATAACTCTCCTCAGGTTTCTAGGGCACACCATACAATGCAGTCTTGGTGTCCTCCTACTGCTCTGACAGTTCCTTTCTGGTTTCCGATGCTGGCTCCTTTTCCTTTCCTTAAACGTTGATGCTCCCTAGAGCTTTAAACTCTGTCTTCTTTTCTACCCACTAAACACACATAATTTCACCCATTCGCTCTGCCCTGGGGGTGGGGGGTGGGGAATGCATTTCATCCACACTCATGACTTGCATTACCTCCTATTGGTTGATTCTCAAATTTTTCTATAGGCTGTCCTTATAGGCACTTCAAATGAATCTGGTTCCAAACTGAGTTCATTATCCTCTTGCACCTTTAGAGCTTTCCCTCTCTCTATATATCCATCCATCTCAGTGTAAGGTACCACAACTGCCTAATTACACAAATCACGAACCTGGAAAGTGTCCTAAATTCCTCTTCCCGAACTCTCATATCCAGTCACCAAACCCTGCGCACTCCCTCTTCCAAAATTCTCTTGAATCCCTCTGTCCGCTCTCTAGCCCAATTATTATTGCTAGTTCAGGCCCTTCTCATCACTGCCCACCCACACACACTTCACCAGCCCCCTTACTGGCCTCCCTGTCTCGTCTTGAAAACCCTCTGCTCCCAAAGCCCCTCTAAGCTGCTCTTCCTTCTGGACCCATTACTTGCCATTCTTCAATGGCTCTCCATTGCATACAGAATGAAAATCTAAACTTTTAGCCTGGCCCTATGATCTGGCCCAGAGGTTCTCAAAAGTTCTCAGTTCACAGGGTGCCTAGTGACTCAGCAATTCTTTCATAAGTCCCTAGGCCAAAAGAAATACCTAACAGTTCCATTGAGTTAAGTAATTAGGTCTAAACTTAATAAGTATTTATGTCCTAAATAGCCATTTGAAAAAAATAATTCACATAAATCAAAAGTGAAATATTTTTATCTCATTCTTAAATAACCACAAATAATTCTTCATGAGATGTATGCACACACTTTCTCAAACCTTGGAACCAGGTAAGACACTTCCATCCTCATTACCTGTTCATCACACTAGTTTTGCACAGAACTAGCTTTTTAGCACAGCAACTGCCAAAAACCAAGTTTCACAAAGATTTAGCATCATCGAAAAGTATGTAGTGTGACATAATAATGAAACCGTAAACTACTTTGAGGTAGTTTGAATAGTGTCCCAACAGATGTTTTCCCCCTGCAAGTTCACCATGCTGCCCTGAAGTACCTCAGCACATGCTTAGAGAACTGTGATCTCGCCCCTATTCGGCCCAACCCCTTTGAACAGTCTCCCTTTCCCCCAACTCCCACAATTTCCTCCTTTCCATTTTATGCTTGTCATATTGGAACTACCTTCAGGGTGTTCAGCATGACAGATTTTCTGACGCCTCTATGCCTTTGCATGCGTTATTCCCTTGACCTGAAAAAATACCACCTCCTTACCCACCTACACACTGCTGTCAGACCCCGACTCCCTCACATCTCTGTGTGAGCCTATCTCCAATGACCCCCTACAAATGGAGATATACCTCCTTCTACAATACAAGATCCAAGATGGAGCTCAACTCCTAGCATGTTGTTTCTTTTCGTGGGAAGATGTGAAAGACTTACTTCCTATAGCTTTGCATCAGGGAAACACAGGTTTCATGCCCAATGCCGTCCTAACCCTTGTATATGCTTTGCTTCCTAAGAAACAGAGTGCCAAATTTTTACAGGTTTCTTGAAGTTCCTTCCCAGCGCCTACCCAACAGTACTGAGACAGCTCTATCAGTGCTTCTCAACCAGGGCAACACTGCTATCCTTGCTGTGCGGGGAGGCTGAAAACGTGCAGGGTGGGGGGAAGGTAAGGAGGGGTACTGCTAGTATTTAGTGGGCAGGATTCAAGGATGGTAACTGTCCTGCCATGCAAAAGGCAGTCCTCCCAATAAAAAAATTCTCTATCCAAAATGCCAGTAGCACATCCCCCGCCTCTACTAAGAAATGCTGAATCAAATAGCTAATATCTATAACGCTTTGAGCTCAGTGATTTTTTAATGTAAACTTTTGAAAATTATGTTAATGTTTGTTTTTATTTCATTTGTCCAGGTAATAGAAAAAAAACAAATATGCAAAGCAAGAGAAACATAAAGCAGAAAGATTTGGATGACTGGGTAGAAATGGTACCGTTAAGCAATAAAGGGAATGGAGACTCGGGTGAAGTTGGATAAGGCATCTGGCTCTAGTGGAAAAATCCAAGTTTATAAACATGAACTTAGGAGCCAAGAGCACATAGGTGGTAGTAGAAGCAGGAAGTGTGAACACTATCATTCAGAGAAAGTATGTACAGTGAGCATAGAAAATGCCCAAGACTAGAATCCTAAGAACAGCAACTTGTAAGGAGTAAGCGGAGGAAGAAAAACTCAGCAAAGGAACCTAAGACGAAGGTGGTCAGAGAGGTCAAAAGACAAGGAGTGAGGGGAGTCTCAGAAGCCAAGGAAAGAAACACTTCAAGAAATGCTCAACAGTATCAGAAGCTACAGAATGGCCAATGGTCAGGAAAGGTGAGGACTGACAAGGGTCCACTGGATTTGGCAACAGGGAAGTCACTGTCCATTTCTGGAGAATGAAGGAAGCAGAAGCCTGATTGCAGTGGGCTGAGAAGAGAGGGAGAGGTAATGAAGTAGAACATTTCTATGAACAGGAGGGAAAAGCACAGTAGCTAACCAGAGGGTTGAGAGGGTCTTGCTGCTGTTCTTTTGTTTTCTCTTTTTGATGAAAGAGACCAAAGTTCCTTGGGAGAGCACGGATACGTTCAGGAGCAAATGGTTAGAGGAACCCAAGCGTGACTGGCCTTCATCAGGAGAGAGTATAGGCAGTGAGGATGCAGCACAACAAGGCTGGATCTTTAAGAGTGGCAAAGGTTTCAAATAACTGCTGATGAATGGAGGGGGCACCGTGAAGAGACAGACAGGCAACGTGTTGCAGAGGAGCAAGGAGAGGCAACCTTCTTCTCGTTGCCATGTCGCCAAGGAGCCTTTTAAGACCTTTTTTCCTAATCATCCTGCCTCCCATTACATTTTAATACCACAGATATTTTTTATATATGCTTATGTACTATATGTGTATCTGTGTTTTAGTCATAAACAGAGTAAGTCTTTCCCCATCCTCTCCTGAATCGATTTTTGCCGCTTGGGGGTGGGCACTATGATCCCCTTCAGTATGCCTAGACTGGCAGAAGCTGGAGACCATAAACCTGTAGTGGCCCAGTCCATGGGTCACATGACTTTCTTCAGCAGCCAGAGGGAAGCAGGGCAGAAGATGAGTGGTTGGATTGCTGAAGGCTTAGGGAATTGTGGGGAGAGTGTAACTGGGCCCTCAGAGGTACTCCTCCTCCATGCTCCACCCTTATCTACTAGCTACACCAACCCTGTGGCCTCTCCTCCAGTACCAGAGTTACTGAATGAAGAAACAAACATATGGACACATCAGGATAAGTTAACCAGAGGGCAGTTACGGTGTGAGAACATGGGGTCTGTTGTGGATAGCGAAAGAGGTAAAGCTGTTAGAAGGCTGATGGCCTGGGTGAAAAACCAATGTCCTAAATTAAGAAAGAAAAACATGATTATTTCCATCATCTTATGTGTCCTTATCTACCATGACCTAGAGTCAATGGTCAATTTCTTCCTAACATAAGGCAAGAAATTTACATCAAAATAACTGACCAAAATATTTTACTTTTTGAAAAACGTTCTTAAATATATGAAATCTCACCTCTAGTGACCTGTCATGTCGAAACCCCCAAACACAGGCTGCAACAGATACCGGGGAAACAAAGAACAGTGGCATGAAGACCAGAAGCCAGAAATGGCTTCCTCGCTCAATCCTGTCACAGACCAGAACTTCAAACATCAACAGTAGCAAGTGGATGCCCACTGCAATTAGCATGGCTTTAAACTCCACACATGTTTCTCCTTCTGCTCTAAAAAGGGACATAAAGAAGAAGAAGGAATAAAAACACCCTCAGTTCAGAATCTCCATTACAAACAAGCAGTCCAGGGCAAATACCGACTTACGTTGATACTTTGAATTTTATTTGTAAAGTTGGCAAAAAGTGAAGGAAAATCAGGTAGAAATCTCTTAAACCTAACCTTTAATAGGTAGTATTTAAAACATCAAAGAACAAAACCACGGCAAAATATGAGTATTAGAACCAAACTAGACTTTAAGTTTTTGAATGTATAAGGATTTTCACAAGTTATAACCAGTTATTAGTTTCCTGGCTATACATAAGCACTTTTTCCATGATTATTCAAGCCAATTGTTTGTACTGCTTAAAACTTACAAACATTCCTTAAACCTCAGGATCCTCATCTGTCAAAGAATTAAAAAAAACTTACAAATTACATTTCATGCAATACTATTGAAAATAACTCTAGCTTTATGAAGAAGTGTGGGTTAATTTCAAGAATATATAGTAGCTATTGTTAGGTGCTATTTAAAAACGCATCTGAAAAGTATAAACGTCTTTTTTATTTTCCTTTCTATTCCATTAGGATGAGTTAACACCTGTAGATGAAAGAGAAAGAGCAAAATAGTTAAAGATATCCTCAAACAAAATCAACTTAATTAGCTATTTAGGTATCATGTTTTTCAACAATTGAAAAATAAGGCCACTAATGAGGAAAATGCTTAATAAGGCAGTTAAAGGTCTCCAGTGTTCATTCAAAATATAGACTACCTATTATGATATGTCTTGTTGGTGATCAATATGCCTGAGTACAAAGCAAATGAGGGCAGTGGCTATTGCTGTGGTGTCTGGCAGCATTCCAATGGTTAGTGTTAACGCTAGAGCTACCTTGTCTGCACAGTCAGCACATTCACCCACACACACCTAACTCCTTTCCTTGCTCTAAAAATCTTAAATCAAACCAACAGAGCAAAGTTCAAATAGCTTCTAAACACCAATTAGGAGAACTGAAAATATTTAGTTATTTAACTTGTCATTATTTATCAGTTATCTGAAAATATCTCATAAAATAATGAAAAGACTCGCATCTACACTCACAATCTTACGAAAACATCTAAAAACTTTAAAACAGCTCTGGCTTATAAGTAGACATGAGTAAAACAGACATGAAAGTGCATGGCCCCATCTATGCCAGTCTCTTTTCAGTTTATTCTCTTTTTGACATGAAAAGTAAATCAGAAATAGTGACTAAGCAGAAGACATCTAAAGACCTTCTTAATTTAAAGTTAAAAACCAAGACTCAAGCCAAGATACCAAAAATCAAGACACTTCTCTCACAGGAACAGCTGCCCCAGGCAGCTGCATATATCTCCCTCTTCTCTCCCCACCTGCCCACTGGGAGTTCCTTCACTCCCCCATCTTCCCAGGGAAGGTTTACAATAGCCCCCTGCCCCTACCACAGGCTCAAGGTTCCCTTTTTTCCTTTCTGTAGTTCCAGTCTCTGCAAAGGAGAAAGCAAAGAAATAGAGGAACCAGAAGCCCTTATACTTTGGCTCTCCCAGGTCCCAGCAGCACCAGACTGCAGACTGAAGTGAGCCAACTCCCAGGAATGTGGACCAGCTGAGGCATCCAAGAAGAAAAAGGTAGGGAATTGGAGAGGGTAAAGGTTATCCCTCTACCCTGCCCCCAAATCTCTGCTCTCTCTCTCAGAATCTAGCCCTCATCTTTCCTCATTCCCTAGCCCATGTCTCAGGGACTCACTGTCTCACAAGCTACCTCCCCTCGCACCACTAACAGTCCTGAAAGCCAATACTAGGACACTGGGACAAAGCAAGCCCCAGTTCCAGGAATGAACTGGAGAAGAATATAGCCCTGATGAGCAAAGCTAGGACTATGAATACATTCTCCTAAAGACATGATGGTTTTGTACTTCTAAGTCTAGCATGGTATAACTATTTTATATTTGGATACATTTTGGAGTATATAGGCTTTTGTGAGCTGGCTAGGAAACTACCCAAAATAACACCGGTTTTGCAGGGGAATGTGTTTAAAAACTTAGATTAGAATTCAGTTTCTCTGTACTATAATTCTTATAAAAACCTCAGAAAGGTAGAAAAGAAAATGGCCCTTACTGTATCAATAAAAGTGAAAAAAAAAAGTTATGACTCAGTATACAAACCAACGGATTTTATAAAGCAGTATTACCGATACTGGGGATTTCGGGCCCAGACTCCGGTTCCAACTGAGGCTCCAACAATAACCATTAACTTCCACAGCCATATTGGAGCAAAGACAGCCCAGTAACTCCACTGAATGATGCCATCCAGACGAAGGGCCAACAGCACAGAAAACAGCAGCAGACAGGCATAGATGAGGAATTTACTAGGAGAAAAGCAAAATAATTAAAGAAGATTCCTTTTTATAACCACTTAAAACTAATACAGGGAATAATAATAGCAATATTTTTCAGCACATAAAAAGAGAAGTTTTATGTAACAGATATACTGTGTTGGGGAATAAGAGAAACATAAGAAGACTAAACTAACTTCCCTGATTTTCAGGGTGTCTTGGGGGAGACAGAACACACAGAGCCACATAACCTAGTGTGACACATAACATATGCTGTAGTAGGGCTATGGGCAGAGGGAGACAAGAGTTTGGACAGCTATCATGTTTCCTACAGCCTCCATCTGCCTCTGTGGTACCCTTATACTTGCTGCCTGTGCCTCTGCTTTGGACAATCAACTCTGACACTGAGTGGTTGCTGGGTTCTTTAGCTGCCTCTAACAGCCCACTCTTTCTGCCAGAACCATAACCCCTTTAAACCAGCCCTGTTCTCCCCTAATATCATCATGTCTCCTCATACATTCTGCTCCACTACCAGCCAACTAACACCAGAATCTTTCTGGATCACTTCCTCATGGATGGCGTGGGAAGAGATTAACTCCAAGTGTGGCCAGGGAAGTGGAGGTAGGGCTCCACAGACTGGAGTTCAGGACGGACTTTCAGAACATGTAGAGGCCTCAGCTGGGTGAAGAACATGTGCCCCTGCTGCCTCCAGGGCATAAACAATGTCTAGGCTGAGGCTAACAACAGAGCCAGAGGGTAGACCAAGAGGAGTAGGTCATTGCGTCCACCCCAAGCTTCAACAAAAGTGTCAGATATCCTAGTAGTAAAGATACACAAACGCTCAGAGAGTGAGAAATTTCCTTCAGCTCACGGCTGTTTAGGTGTGTGTTAATTTTAATATGGACCTTGTGGACAAAAAGACTTAAGAATTTAGGAATATTCTCCCATAAGAACCCTCTAGACAAAACCAAGTTAACAATCAAAATGTGAAGCAACAGTGACATGAGTCACTCTGTATGGCTGATAACTGAATGATCCACAGTCACATCTCTTTGTTCATGTGAAAAATATTTGAGAACCATATCTGTGTCAGATGCTTTGATCGTCACCATAGATATCCTGTATGAAAGACCCAGTTCTTGCCCTCAGGTAATAAGGTCATTCAGAGAAGATGATGGTGGTAGTTAAAGAAGACAGTTTTCTCCAGGAGAATAATCAATGATTAGAAAGAGACCCAGAAAAAACTTAATCAATAGTGAAGTTAGAATAAAATCATACAAAATATACAATTAAAAAAGCAAGAAAATAGGGGGAAAATGGAACAGGGTCTCAGTGAATTGAATGACAATGCGATACACCTGTTATTGGTGTCCCAGAAGAAGAAGAGAATGGAAAAGGGGCAAAAAGAATATTCGAGGAAATAATGACCAAAAACTTCCCAACCCTTATGAAAGAAATAAATATCAATATCCAAGAAGGACAACGCACCCCAAACAGAATAAAGCTGAAAAGACCTACTCAAAGACACCTACTATACAGAATGACAAATATCAGAGGTAAAAAGAGGATTCTGAAAACAGCAAGAGAAAAGCAAAGCATCACATATCAGGGAACCTCAATAAGATTAAGTGCCGACCTCTCATCAGAAACCATAGAGGTGAGAAGAGAGCAGTAAGATGTATTTAACGTACTGAAAGTGAAAAACTGCCAACCAAGAATTTTGTATCTGGAAAAATTGTCCTTCAAAATTGAGGGTGAGTTTAAATTCTTCACAGACAAACAAAAACAGAGAGTAGGTTACCAGAATTACAAGAGATACTGAAGGGAGTGCTGCAGCCTGAAAGGAAAAAACAAGGGTTAGAGACTTGGAGAAGAGTATAGAAATGAAGATTATTAGGAGAGGTAAGTTAAAGGGTAAAAAGACAGATAAGCAAGATATGACAATGGAAAGCCAAGGATAAAATGGACGAAATAAGAAATGCCTTTACAGTAATAACATTGAATGTTAATGGCTTGAACTCCCCAATCAAAAGACACAGGCTGATAGAATGGATAAAAAAAAAATATGAACCAGCTATATGCTGTCTACAAGAGACTCACCTCAGACTGAAGGATACAATAAGGTTGAAAGTAAAAGGTCGGAAAAATATATTCCATGCAAATAGTAACAAAAACAGATCTGGAGTAGTGATACTAATTTCGGACAAAAGAGATTTTAAATGCAAAACTGTTATAAGGGATGAAGAAGGTCATTATATATTAATAAAAGGGTAATTCACTAAGAAGAAATAACTATAATAAATATTTATGCATCAAACCTGGGTGCCCCAAGATACATGAGGCACACACCAGCAAAACTAAAGGGAGCAATAGATGTCACTACAGTAATAGTTAGAGATTTCTATACACCACTCTCGGTATTTGGATATAACATCTGGACAAAGGATAAAGAAACAGAGAGCTTGAATAATATGATAAATGAACTAGACCTAACAGACATTTATAGAGTACTGCACCCCAAAATAGCAGGATATACATTTTTCTCAAGCACTGATGAATCCTTCTCCAAGACAGACCATATGTTGGGTCACAAGACAAGTCTCAATAAATTTAAAAATAATGAAATTATACAAAACACTTTCCCTGATCATAATAGAATGAAGCTGGAAATCAAAAATGGATGGAAAAAAGGAAAATTCATAAATATATGGAGATTAAACAACACACTTTTAAAGAATCAGTGGGTCAAAGAGGAAATTGCAAGAGAATTCAGTAAATATCTTGTGACAAATAAAAATGAGAACATAACATCAAAACCTATGGGACACTTCTGGGAAGATGGGGGACTAGAAAGACACAGGACTCTCTCCTCTCCCAGAAAAATAGCTAGAGAACAGGCAAAAACAGCCTGGAAAAAATGTTCTAGGGTTTAGGACACCAGGGGAAGGCTGGAGACCATCCAGAACAGAGAAGGGCAAAGGAAAAGAATCTCAACGGCAAAGCTGTGAGTTAAAGCTGCAGCTGGAGCTGCTGGGATCCCGCCCCCCCACCCCATCCTATATACAATTTTGAATTCTTGGGCCTCAAGGCCAGCTGCTACAGACAAAGGGGGCCCACAGGGATCCACCTACCCAGGAAATGGGAAAGAGGGACACAGGCTAAGGCTGACTCAGATTTTAACCCCAAAATTTGGTCTACTGTGTCATCGGAGCCCTTCCAGGCTGGGAGGGGCCGTGCCAGTGTTTGCCCTGGAAGCCAGCATGGTACTAAAGAGATCCAACCCTTTCAAACACCCTCCCTACTGGCCAGGACTGGATGCTAAGAATGCAAAGGGGAGTGAAATTATTTCCTACCCAGGAAAAGAGGGGGTTGCCAGCAAAGGTTGGAAAACAACCTCTGAGAAGGTTTGAATTACAAGGCTCTTAGCCTCCAGGCAGGATCCTCTATCACATAGATCTGGCCTGTGTTGCAGTGAACATATTCCAACCAGACATTGAACTGAGAGGGCTGTCGAAGAGCATCATCTGCTGGTCAACCAATGAAGTGCATGTGAAGAAATTAAATAAGTGAGAGAGGCTTTTTCTGGCCTTACAGCCTCCCTCCCCAAGGCTCTTGGAAGCGGGTCTAGAACCCATTTCTGGGTCCAAGGCCAAGATATGAGCAACTAACAGGGACAATCCTAAAGATCCAGAACAACTTGAACCAGAATCAAAGAATAGCAGAAGCAAACTCCTGCCACTAAATACCTAGGAAAGAGAGAGAAATTGAGCATCTGAGTAAATTCATCATCATAATCAGATGCCTAGACATCATCAAAAAATTACAAGCCATACTAAGAAAATGGAAGAAATGGCCCATGTAAAGGAATATATCACAGCAACAGATGAGACACAAGAATCGAGACAACTAATCAATGAAATTCATACAGATTTTCCAAAATCAAATTAATGAGTTGAAAGACAATATGGCTAAAGAGATAAAAGACATCAAGAAGACACTGAGGGAGTGCATGAGGCTCAAGAGGTTGAATGCATGCTTCCCACACGGGAGGTCCCAGGTTCAGGTCCTGAAGCCCCCTTAAAAACAGAAAAAACAAACAAGCAATCAAATGAAAAAATCAACTCAGGACAGCTGAGCGTGGCTCAGTGGTGAGCACCAGCTTCCCACTTATGGGGTCCCGGGTTCAATCCTTGGCCCGTACCTCAATTAAAAACAACAACAACAAAAAACACTGAGTGAGCACAAAGAAGAATTTGAAAATCTGAATAGGAAACTAACAGAGCTCATGGGAATGAAAGACATGATAGATGAGATCAAAAATACATAAGAGGCATAAAACAGCAGACTCAAAGTGACAGAGGAAAGAATAAGTGATACAGAAGACAGAACACCTGAAATTGAAGAGAGAAAAGAATGGAAAAAAATAGAGCAGAGGCTCAAGGAGTTGAATGACAACATGAAACGCAACAACATACACATCATGGAAGTTCCACAAGGAGAAGAGAAAGGAAAAAGGGAAGAAAGAGTATTTGAGGAAATAATAGCTGAAAATTTTCCACCTCTCACGAAAGAAATTAACTTACATGCCCAAAAAACGCAGTGTACCCCAATCTGAATAAATCTGAATAGACCTACACCTAGACACATATTACTCAGAATGTCAAACGTCAAAGACAAAGAGAAAATTCTGAGAGCAGTAAGGGAGAAGCAAACCATCATGTAGAAGGGATGCCCATTAAGACTTACTGTGGATTTCTCATCAAAACCATGGAGGCAAGAAGACAGTGGTATGATACAATTAGGATACTGAGAGAGAAAAACTGCCAGCCGAGAATTCTTTATCCAACAAAATTGTCCTTCAAATATGAAGGTGAGTTTAAAATATTCACAAACAAACAGAAGCTAAGAGAGTTTGTAAAAAAAAAAAAAAAAAAAAAAAAAAAAGAATCTGCCTTTGCAGGAAATATTAAAGGAAGTCTTACAGTCCAAAAGAAAAAGACAGGAGAGAGATGCTTGGAAGAGAGTGTAGAAGGCAAGAGTAGCAGAAAGGATAACCAAAAGAGTAAAAAGACAGATGAAAAGGAGGTAAATAATGCATTTACAGTAATATCATTGAATGTGAACAGATTAAACTCACCAATCAAAAGATATAGGCTAAAGACTGGATTAAAAAACATGAGCCACCCATATGCAGCCTACAAGAGACTTGCCTTAGACCCAGGGATACAAATCAGCTGCAAGTGAAAGGTTGGAAAACGATACTCCATGCAAACAGTAACCAAAAAAGAGCAGGGATACCCATACTAATATTGGACAAAACAGACTTTAAATGCAAAAAAGGTATAAGAGATACAGAAGGCCATTATATATTAATAAAAGGGACAATCCATCAGAAAGAAATAACAGTCATAAATATCTTTACACCTAATCAGGGTGCCCTAAAATATGTGAAGCAAACTCTGACAAAACTGAAGGGAGAGATAGACATCTCTACAATAATAGTTGGGAGACTTCAACACCCCACTCACATCATTAGATAGAAAAACTAGACAGAAGATCAACAAGGAAACAGAGAACTTGAACAATATGATAAATGAGACCTAACAAACATATACAGGATATTGCATCCCAAATCAGCAGATTATACATTCTTCTCAAGTGCTCATAGATCTTTCTCCAGGATAGACCACATGTTAGGTCACAAAGCAGCTCTCAATAAATATAAAAAGACTGAAATTATACAATGCACTTTCTCAGATCATAATGGAATGAAAATAGAAATAAAAAACAGACGGGAAAGGGGAAAATGTGCAAATGTGTGGAGGCTAAACAACATGCTCCTAAACAATCAGTGTGTCAAAGAAGAAATTGTTTAGGTGAAATTAGTAAATGTACTGAGAGAAGTGAAAACGAGAACATAACTTATCAAAACTTTGACATAGCAAAGGCAGTCTTGAGAGGGAAATTTATAGCCCTAAATGCTTATATTAAAAAAGAAGAAAGAGCTAAACTCAAAGATTTAACTAAATAACCAGAGAAACTAGAAAAAGAACAGCAAACCAATCTCAATGCAAGCAGAAGGAAAGAAATAATAAAGATTAGAGCAGAAATAAATGAAAATGAGAACAGAAAAACAATAGAGAAAATCAACAAAACCAAAAGCTGGTTCTTAGAGAAGACCACTAAAATTGACAAACCCCTAGCTAGACTAACAAAGAAAAAGAGAGAAAGAAGATGCAAATAAATACAATCAGAAATAAAAGGGGGGAAGTTATGGCTGACCCCACAGATATAAAAAGGGTCATAAGAGACTATTATGAGAAACCGTATGCCAACAAACTAGACAACCTAGATGAAATGGACAAATTCCTAGAAATAAACAAACAACCTACACTGATGCTACAAGAAATACAAGAACTTAACAAACCAATCAAATTTAAGGAGATTGAATCCATCATTAAAAATCTCCCTGGGGGACGGATGTGGCTCAAATAGTTGGGCGTCCCTCTCCCATATGGAGGGACTCAGGTTCGATCCCCGGGACCTCCTGGTAAAAAAAAAAAAAAAAAAATCTCCCAACAAAGAAAAGTCCAGGACCAGACGGCTTCACAGGTAAATTCTACCAAGCATTTCGAAAAGAATTAACACCAACCTGTTTAAAATCTTCCAAAAACTTGAAGAGGGAAAATTACCCGACACATTTTATGACACCAACATCACCCTAATATTAAAGCCAGATAAAGATACTATAAGAAAAGAACATTATAGACCAATCTCTCTAATGAACACAGAAGCAAAAATTCTCAACACTTGAAAATCGAATTCAACAGCATATCGAAAGACTTATACATCACGACCAAGTGGGATTTATTCCTGGTATGCAAGGGTGGTTCAACATAAGGAAATCAAGCAATGTAATATATACCACATTAACAAATTGAAGGGAAAAAAGCACATGATCATCTGAATCAATGCAGAAAAGACATTCTACAAAATCCAGCACCCTTTCTTGATAAAAACAATTCAAAAGAAAGGAATAGAAGGAAAATTCTACAATATGATAAAAGGCATATAGCCAACATCAGACTCAATGGGGAAAGGTTGAAAGCTTTCCCTCTAAGATCGGGAACAGGACAAAGATGTCCACTGTCACAATTGTTATTCAACATTGTACTAGAAGTTCTAGCTAGAGCAATTAGACAAGAACAAAAAAAAAAGGTAACTAGGAAAAGAGGAAGTAAAACTCTCACTATTTGTGGATGACATGATCTTATATTTAGAAAATTCTGAAATGTCCACAACAAAGCTACTTGAGCTAATAAATAAGTTCAGCAAAGTGGCAGGATACAAGATCAACACGCAAAAATCAATAATGTTTTTTTACACTAGTATTGAACAATCTGAGGAAGAAATCAGGGGGGACATTCCATTTACAATAGCAACAAAAAGACTCAAGTACCTAGGAATCAATTTAACCAAAGAAGTACAGGAACTATATGTGGAAAATTACAAAACAATGCTAAAAGAAATCAATGAAGACCTAAACAAATGGAAAGACATTCCGTGTTCATGGATTGGAAGACTAAATATAGTGAAGATGTCAATCCTACCCAATCTGATTTATACATTCAATGCAATACCAACCAAAATTCCAAAAGCCTACTTTACAGAAATAGAAGAGGCAATTACCAAATTTCTTTGGAAAAGAAAGTGCACCGGATAGCCAAAAGCATTCTAAAAAAGAAAAGTGACATGAGAGGAATTTCACTGCCTGACCTTGAAACATATTACAAAGCTACAATGGTCAAAACACCATGGTATTGGCATAAAGGTAGACACATTGATCAGAGGAATAGAATTGAGAGTCCAGAAATAAACCCTCACCTCTACAGTCAACTGGTTTTTGTTTTTTTTTTAAAAACGTTTATTTATTTATTTACTTTTTATCCATTTTAAAGCCCCCCCCCCAACATTTTTGCTGTTTTGTGTCCATTTGCTGGGCAATTCTCTGTGTCTGTTTCCTGCCCTCTCTTCTCATCCTTCCCCTTCTGTCTTCACCAGGATTCGATCCTGGGAACCTCCAATATGGGAGAGAGGTGTCCTACCACCTGCGCCACCTTAGTTCCTGGTTTTTCAGCGCGTCTTGGCTCTCCCCTGTCACTCTCCTGTTACATCATCATCTTGCTGTGTTGCTGGGTGGGGCCTGGCATGCCCACTTGCAGGGCCTGAGGGCTCACCCGCGCATGGGGCCTGGCAGCCCATGCACCTTCTATATTTTTTCTTTACTTTACAAGGGAGTCCTGGGGATCAAACCCAGGTCCCTCCATATGGGAGACAGATGCCCAACCATTTGAGCCACATCCACCCTGAGTCAACTCGTTTTTGACAAACCTACCAAGTCCATGTTAATGGGACAAAACAGTCTCTTTAACAAATGGTGCTGGGAGAATTGGAGATGTATAACCAAAAGAATAAAAGAGGACCCCTATCTCACACCCTATACAAGAATCAACTCAAAATGGATCAAAGACCTAAATATAAAAGCCAGGACCATAAAACTACTAGAAGAAAATGTAAGGAAACACCTTAAAGATCTTGTGGTAGGTGGTGTTTTCTTGGACCTTATACCCAAAGCATGTACAACAAAAGAAAAAATAGATAAGTGGGACCTCTTTAAAATCAAACACTTTTGCACCTCACAGGACTTTGTCAAAAGGGTGAAAAAGCAGCCGACTCAATGGGAGAAATTATTTGGACATCACATGTCCGATAAGGGTTTAATATCCATGATATATAAAGAGATGTTACAACCCAACAATAAAAAGACAAATGACCTATAGCAGTTTGATATTATTGACGAATTTCAAAAAGAAATATTGGATTATGTTTGTGAACTGGTCTTTTCCTCTGGGCATATTAGAGTGTATTGATTCAGAGGTTTTACTTTTACTTGATTAAATAATGATTAAGCTTTGATTGGGCCATGTAAGTAGGATGTTGAGAAAACACACTGCAGAAAAGGGAGGCTGGAGTTTTTGAGCTGGAGCCCTGGGAAGTAAGCACACAGAGGAGCTTGGTCGTGAGGAAGGAGAGAAGGCCCCAGGAAAAGAGATGAGCTGTTTGCCTGACAGTCTACAGCTGGCCTTGTGGAGAGAACAAAGCAGCTGAGCCTGGGAAGAATCGAGCCCTGGGGAGAGAGACAAAGCCTAGAGAGCCTGACCATGGAGCCTTAAGAGGAAGAGGAAGGCTGAACGTTGGCAGGCATCTTGCTCCAACACATGGCAACAGACTGCTGAGGGAAGTAACTTATGCTTTATGGCCTGGTAACTATAAGCTTTTACCCCAAATAAATACCCTTTATAAAAACCAACCGATTTCCGGTATTTAGCATCAGCACCCCCTTGGCTGACTAATACACGACCTGATTAAAAAATAGGCAAAAGACTAAAATTGACATTTGTCCAAAGTAGAAATACAAATGGCAAAAAAACACATGAAAAAATGTTCAACATCACTAATTATTAGGGAAATGCAAATCAAAACTACAATGAGATATCATTTCCTACCTATCAGAATGGCCACTATTAAGGACAGAGAAGTACAAGTGTTGGAGAGGATGTGGAGAGACAGGAACACTTATTCACTGTTGGTGGGAATGTAGAATGGTACAGCTACTGTGGAGGACTGTTTGATAGTTCGTAACGAAACTGAAAACAAATTTGCCACATGACCCGGAAAATCTCAGAAGAACTGAGAGCAGTGACACGAACAGACATCTGCACACTGGTATTCTTAGCGGTGTTATTCACAATTGCCAATAGATGGAAACAACCCGGGTGTCCATCAGCTGAGGAATGGATAAACAAACTGTGGTATATACACATGATGGAATATTATGAGGCTTTAAGAAGAAATGAAATCATGAAGCATATAACAACATGGATGAACCTGGAGGACATTATATTGAGTGAAACAAGCCAGACACAAAAGGACAAATATGGTATGATTGCACTATTATGAACTAAATATATTGTGCAATCTCATGGAGTTAATAACTTGAATATGGATCACCAGAAAATAGAATGAAGTTAGATAAGGGGAAGCTGACGGTTAACTTGTGCAAAATTGGTAAAAAGGTTGTTTGTAAATCTTTGGAAATGAATAGAAATGGTGAAAGCACCTCATAGTGTTTGTAACTAGCAGAGCTATTATATGGGTATGACAGTGGTTGAAAGGGAAAGCCTAAGGACATACATATTACTAGAAGGAAAGCTAAAAAAATGTAACATGGTATTGTATAACACAGTGAAACCTCATGTGAAATATGAATATGGGTAATATTGCGTACATAAGATTGTTTTTACAAAATTAAATACAAATAAACTAGAGAGACAGAAACAGAATAGCAGCTATGTATGGCAAGGGAAACATACAGCAATCGAGAGGTTTGTCTTTTTTTTTTTTTTAATTATTGGAATAAAGAAAAATCCTTGCACATAAAACCTTACATCTTAAAGCCAGCAACAGCATATTGAATCCTTCTCACACTTAGAATCTCTCTGCCTTCTTCTTCTGCCATACTGCTTCCGCTTCCAGCCAGAGAAAGTACTTTACTTTTAAGGGCTCACATGATTAGATTGGACACAACTGGATAATCCAGGATACCATCCCTATCTTAAGGTCTGTAACTGTGGTAGGCAGAATTCTAAAGATACGCAAGATTCCTGTCTCCTAGTTTTTCAATCAAACACTAATCTAGGTACTGCTGTTAAGGAGCTTTGCAGGTAGAATTATGGTTCTTATCAGCGGACCTTAAAATAAATTATGCAGATGGACCGAATGTAACCACATGAGCCCTTAAGAGCAGAAGAGGAAGGCAGAGAAGAGAAGCAGCAGAAGGGGAAGTCAGAGAGATTCCAAACATGAGAAGGACTCAACCTGTCACTGCTGGCTTTGAAAACAGAGGAAGGGAGACATGAGCCAAGGAATATGGGCAGCCAGGAAATGAGGATTACAGCCCTACAACTGCAAGGAACTGAATTCTGACAACAACCTGAATGAACTTGGAAGAGGATTAATACCCAGATCCTCCAGAAAGGAATACAGCCCTTCTAACACTTACTTTGAAGTTGTGAGATTCTAAGCAGAAGATCCAACTAAGCTATGCTGTACCTGGACTTCTGATCTGCGGAACCATGAGATAATAAATATGTGTAGTTTTAAGTCACATTTAAGTTTGTGATAATTTGTCATGGCAACAATAGAAAACTAATACCATAGCCTTAATTACATCTACAAAATTCCTTTTGCCGTGTGACATAACATATTCACAGGTGTAGGGTGTGGATATATTTGGGGGGGTCATTCTACCCACCACAATATAAGACAAAGGATATCAGAACATGGAATATTACCAGGTACAAATAGGTGCATTTCTACATGTAGAAAATATTAATCAAACAAGAAGAGAAATAGAAAGATCCACAATTACAATTGGAAATTAACATTCCTTTCTCAGTAATTGATGGAACACATATACAAAATTATTAAGGCTATACAAGACTGTAACTATACTGTCAACCCACTTGAGCTAATTGATATTGATAAAACATCTCTCCCAACAAGAGCAGAATACAAATTCTTTTCAAGTACACATGGAACATTCACTGAGACAGACTGTATTCTGGCCAAAAAAACAAGTACCAACAATTTAAAAGGATTGCAGTCATAAAAGTACACCTATAAGCACAATGAAATTAAACCAGAAATCAGTAACAAAAATAATGTAAAATTCTCAAAATACTTGGAAATTAAACAACATACTTCTAAATAATCCATAGGTAAAAGCAAAAGGAAAATAATAAAATATTTTGAAATAAATTAAAGTGAAAACACAACATATCAAAGTTTGTGAGATGCAGCTAAAGCAGTGCTTACAGGAATTTATAGTGTCAAATGTTTACATTAGAAAAGAACTCAAATGATCTAAGAATTCACATTAAGAAACTAGGAAGAGAAGAAAATTTAAAATGTAAACGGAAGGCAATAGTAAAGATAAGTTCAGAAATCAATGAAATACAAAGTAGAAAGACAAAAGAAGAAAACAATGAAACTAAGAGCTGTTTCTTTGAAAAGATCAAGAAATTTGGTAAACCTACAGCCAGAGTGATCAAGAAAATAAGAGAAGATACAAATTACCATTATCATGAATGAAAGCAAGGATGTCACTAGAGAGTCTACAAACAAAAGGATAATAAAGGAACACTATGAATAGCTCTATGCCAGTAACTTTCTTGAAAGAAAGACATTATCAAAGTTCACACAAGTGGGGAGCGGATATGGCTCAAGCGGTTGAGCACCCAGCTCCCACATGGGAGGTCCCGGGTTCAGTTTCCAGTGCCTCCTGAAAAAACAACAACAACAACAACAACAAGCAAAACAAATGAAAAAAACCAACTCAGGGAAGCTGATGTGTCTCAGCAGTTGAGCGCCAGCTTCCCACATACAGAGGTCCCGGGTTCAATCCCTGGCCCCTGGTACGAAAAAAAAAAAAAAAAATTCACACAAGAAGAAATAGATAGCCTGTTATATCCCCATAACTATCAAAGAAACTGAAATTCTAAATCTTTCATTCAAAGAAAATGCCATGCCCTGGCAAATATTACCAAACATTTAAGGAAGAAATAATTCTTCACAAATTCTTGCAGAAAAAGAAAAGGAGGGAACATTTCCCAATTTATCTTATGAGACCAGCATTATCCTCATACCAACACCTGACCAAGACATTAGAAGAAAATTACAAATTAATATCCTTCATGAACTTAAGATGCAAAATTCCTCAAATTTTAGCAAACTGAACCCTGCAATATAGAAAAAGAATACCACATTATGACCAAGTGTGGTTTAGCCGGGACTGCAAGGTTGGTTTAACATTTCTGATTTTTCTTTAAGGTGCATGCACTGCTTTTGTACTGTGAAAAACAAGATAAGAAATGTCTCTTGGGAAACAAGTGGTGGGGTGTAAAGAGATGGGACCTATAAAATTCAACTCAACAACAAACCTCCAAGAGAGCTTCCTAGATGGCTCAACAGGAGGCAGCAAACTACAGATTTGGAGATTAGAACATGTTTAAGAATCTTTGCATCATAGTATTATTCTCATCTGCAAAATTAGGGTAATGATATCTACCACATATGATGGTTGTGACTATAAGCTAATGAATATGAAAAGTACTTTGTGTAAAACACTAAATCAGTGGTTCTCAAAATTTTTAGAATCAGGACTCCTTTATACTCTTAAAAATAAATGAGGACTCCAAAGACCTTTTGTTTTCATGTGTTATACCTATTGATATTTACTGTATCAGATATTAAACCTGGTATTTTAAAATATTTATCAATTCACTTAACAATAATAATAAACTCATATGTTAACATAACAGCATTTTATGAAAAAAGAACTATTTTCCAAAGCCAACAAAAATTTAGTGAGAAGAGTGGTATTGTTTCATAGTTTTGCAAATTTTAAAAAAATGTCTGGCTTCATAGAAGACAGATTCTATTTGCAGATCTGCATTCCATTTGTTGTGATACATTGTTTTGGTTCAAGTATATAAGGAAAATCGGCCTCACAGAGATATGCAGTTAGAAAAGAATTAGCTGTTCCAGATAATTGTGGCTATTCTTTTTCAGTAGGACACCAAAACTCAGTGATAGTTTCTTAAAGGTCAATGACAATGTGGATTCTAAAACCCTATCAACGAACTTTTTGTACTTTGCTACATTAAAATCCATTGGTCTCTCTTGCACTGTGAATGAATCTTATATCCTTGCATGGTTGTGTAATATCATGTAGGTCAACTGGAAAATAATGGTTCACTGAGATATGAAGATCTTTCAAATTCTGACACATTTCACTATATACAACACCCCCTCCCCAAATCACATTAGTTAATATCACCATCCATCTCAACAGAAATATTTATAGTACTGGGAAGCTGTCAAGCTCATGGTGGTGGATACAAGTTTTCAAAAAACCTGATGTTCATGTGAAAGCCCAAATTTTATCATTTGCAAAAGATACTATTAGTTGTTTTCTTGGAAGTTCAAGACTTTCATTTTCAAGAACATGTCTGCCAAATACCCAAATACGAATAATGTAGTTTGTCTTTAGCTGTCCTTCCAAGTAAAAATGGTGATCCGAGAAAAAAGCAGGTTGATCAGCTTACACAAAGTTTTATCCTTGAGTCAACCACTGTACTTCAATATACAGCAGAAGGCCTTTATGCATTCTTCCCATTTTGTCACACAAAATATTTTAAAGGATGTGTACTCAAGGGTCAAGATTTAATAACACTTATGATTTTTTTTGTTTCATCAAGGACATTCTTAAGTGACACTGACATTCTGTTTAAACTGTATGCGTGGCAGTGAAGAATCCAATGACTACTAATACTGTTTGGCGTCACTGCCCTAATTTGTGCTCAGGCACCAGAAGTTTTACCCACCATTGCTTTTGCTCCATTAGTGCAAATGTCAACACAGAGAGAAAGGCAAGTAGTGTCTCAGTATTATTATGAAAATAGTTGTGACCTTGCAGACCTCTTGAAAAGGTCTCAAGGCCCCCCATAGGTCTGGGGACAACAGTTTGATAACTACTGCACTAAATTCATGTTAGTTATTCTTATGGAAAGCAAAGACAGGCTTTTACAAGCTGCCATAAAGAAACAGAGAGTGAACATTGAAAGATGCCAAGATAAGAATGACTTCATTCCTTAGACTTTGGAGAAGAAAAGGGCTTCACAAGAAAAGGGGACTTTCATAAGCTAATACAAATGAAGTTATCATCACAAATAGAGAAAGGGCTCAGCCTGGATGATGGTCCCTCTGAAAGCAGAAGGGGCATATTGCCAAATCTGGAAAATCAGAAAATCAGAACCTGTAGCTACAAATTTCATTACCAGAAACAATGGACTTGAAAACAGAATATTTAAAAGAAATAAGTGAATTAGAACATTAACAAATGTAAAGATAATGATAAACATAGGTTTCATAGGTAAATTAGATAATATGTAGAGGTGAAAATTTTTCTAAAGGAATTTCAGACTATAATTTTTAAAAAAAAAGATGAAATGGGGGGAGCTAATTTAAAGGGAAATTAAGAGCTTTGTGTCTATTACACAAAAAATGAAAAACAGAAGAAACAAAGAACTTACATGAGGATAAGTAGTATAAAAATATTTCATAATTCACATAAAACTACCACACACTTATAGCTTAAAAAAATTAATTTATCTTACATTTCTAGAAGTCAGAACTCCAATACAGGTCTCAATGGGCTAAAATCAAGATGTCAGCAGGGTTGTGTTCCTTTTGGAGGCTCTAGGGTCAAATCCATTTCCTTGCCTTTCCAGCTTCTAGAGTTCACCTACATTGACTGGCTCATGGCTCCCTTCCTCCATCCTTTAAAGCCAGCAATGGAGGGATGAGTCTTCACACCAATTCACTTTGACCTCCTCTTTTGTCTCTCTCTCCTGCACATAAGGACCCTTGTGATGACACTGAGCCCACCTGGAAAAGCCAGGATACTCTATTTTAAGGTCAGTTGATTAACAACCTTAATTTCATCTGCTATCTTAATTACCCTTTGCCATGTACCATAACATATTCACAGATTCTGGAGATTAGGACATGGACATGTTAGCGGGGGGCACTATTCTGTGTACCACAGTCCTATAAAACGGTCACAGACTGGATTAAAAAATAAAATCTATTGCATTCAAGACTAACACATAAAATCAACGTCAAAGGTCAAACAGAGAGAAGTAAGTGTGATGATGGAAGCAGAAGTCAGAAGGAGAGAGAAATCCAAAGAAGCTCCACTGCTGGCTTTGAAAATGGAGGAAGGGGGCACAAGCCAAGGAATGCAGACGCCTCTGGAAGCTGGAAAAGGCCAGGGAACAGAGCTACAGTGATTAAAAAAAAAAACAAAAAATCACACAAAGCACGATACTGGCATAAATATAGACATTTTAACCAATGGAACTGAATCAAGAACTCAGAAATAGACCCTCACATCTATGGTCAAATGATTTTTGACAAGGCTGTGAAGTCCACACAGCTGGGCCAGAACAGCCTATTCAACAAATGGTGGTGGAAGAACTAGATATCCATATCCAAAAGAAAGAAAGAAGACCCCTATCTCACACCTTATACAAAAATTAACTCAAAATGGATCAAAGACCTACATATAAAAGCTACAACCATAAAACTCCTAGAAGAAGATGTAGGGAAACATCTTCAAGATCTTGTGGTAGGTAAACCTTACACCCAAAGCAACAAAAGAAAAAACAGACAAATGGGACCTCCTCAGAATTAAATAATTTTGTTCTTCAAAAGACTTTGTAAAGAAAGTGAAAAGGCAGCCTACTCAATGGGAGAAAATATTTGGAAACCATATATCCGATAAGGGTTTGATTTTCATGATATATAAAGAGATCATACAACTCAATGATAAAAAGATAAGCAACCCAATTAAAAACTGGGCAAAAGACTTGAATAGACATTTTTCCAAAGAGGAAAGACAAATGATCAAAAAGCACATGAAAAAATGTTCAACATCACTAGCTTTTAGGGAAATACAGATGAAAACTACAATGAGATACGATCTTACACCTTATAGAATGGCCATTATTAAAAAACAAACAGAGAACTACAAGTGCTGGAGAGGATGTAGAGAAATAGGAACACTCCTTCACTGTTGGTGGGAATGTAGAATGGTGCAGTCTCTGTGGAAGACAGTTTGGTGGTTCCTCAGGAAGCTAAATATAGAACTGTGTATGATCCAGCAATCCCTCTACTAGGAATAGATCCAGAAGAACTGAAAACAGAGACACAAACAGACATTTGCACAATGATGTTCATAGCAGCGTTATTCACAATTGCCAAAAGATCAAAACTACCCAAGTGTCCATCAACCAATGAATGGATAAACAAAATGTGGTATACACATATGATGAACTACTCTGCTGCTGTAAGAAGAAATGAAATTAGGACACATACGATAGCATGGATAAACCTTGAGGACATTGTGCTGAGTGAAATAAGCCAGACACAAAAGGACAAATTTTATGGTCTCACTAATATGAGCTAATAAGAAGAATAAACATATGGAGTTAAAACCTAGAACATAGGTTACTAGGAGATAGGATGAGAGCTGAGTAGGTGTACTGATGCTTAATGAACGTACAATTTTCAATTAGCTTGACTATAAAAGTGTGGAAATGGATAGAGTTGATGGTAACACATTACAGTGAGTATAACTAAAATAGCTGGTTTATAAATCAGATTGTGGCTGAAAGAGGTAGTCTAGGGATGTAACTGTCAATTGAAAGAAAGCTAGAGAATAATCTAGGGACTGAATAATATTGTGAACTCAGAGGTGGATGAGGATTGTGGTTAACAGTACAAATACAAGAATGTTCTATGAACTAGAACAAATGTATGTCACTATTACAAGGTGGTAAGAATGTGCTGAGGCATAGAAAAAATATAATTAACGTAACTTATGGACTTTAGTTAACAGCAATATTATAATATTCTTACATTGATGTCAAAGAAGGTTCTATATCAATACTAAGTGTCGATAACGGGGGTATGGGATTTTTTTTCTTTTGGACTAAGGAAAACATCTGAAGGTTTATTGGAGTGATGATTGCACAACTCTGTGATGAAAGTGAGAGCCATTGAGTATACACTTTGGATAGAATGTACAAGACAAGGGACTGTATAACACAGTAAACCATATGGTGGAAGATGGACGGTAGTTAACAGTACATATATGAGTGTGTTCTCTCATGAACAGGTATACATTATTAACACGTTAATAATAGGGGGTGTATGGAAAGAATATACCAAATGTATGCTATGGACCATAGTTAGTGGAAATAGTCTTGTGATGTTCTTTCATAATCTGTAACAAATGTTCCACCACAATGTAAGGTACTGGTGGAGGGGTGATTAAAAAAAAAAAGGCCAGGGAATGGATTGTCCCCTAGAGCCTCCAGGAGGAATGCAATACTGCTGACACACTGATTTTGGTCAAATGAAACCTATGTCAGTTCTGACCTTCAGAACTGTAAAATAAATGTGTGTTGTTTTAAGCCAAAAAAAAAAAAGTCAAAAAGACAACAAGAAAGGAGATGACAAATGCTTATCCTGCCCAGGCAAGGACAGAGAAACAGTTAACTATCATAGTAATTTAATTTGATAAATTAGATTGCAAAGCAAAAAAACATTAAAACGCTAAAATGGCTAATAAGAAAACCTAACATGGCCACAGACTATGAAAACAATCTGTCAATTTTTCTTTTAAGAATATACAGAAACTTAGCCTAGTATTATATATTGCCTAAGAGTTACCTCCTGAAAGCCTCTTTGTTTCTCAAATGTGGTCTCTAAGTCAAACTCAGCATATAAATGCGCTATCTTCCTCCCGGCGTGGGATATGACTCCTGGGGATGAACCTCCTTGGCATCGAGGGATTACTACCAAGCACCAACTAGCGATGCATTTGGAAAAAGACCTTGACCCAAAGGGGGAAATATTAAATATAAATGAGTTTTTATGTCTAAGAGATTTCAAAGTGAGTCGGGAGGTCATTCCAGAGGTTATGCTTATGCACATCTCAGGAGGCTCTTATTGACTGCCACAGTAAACAATGCCTCAAGCAAGGGGGCTCCTGAGGGCTCTAGAGACATCTAAACACTATAGGTAGGGCAGACAATCTCAGGAATTCGACACCCTGTCAGTGTGCCTTACCTTGGAATATATGATCCCCAGTGTAACAGAGTTAGACTCATTTATAATTTCCCTACACATGGCTCTTCTGCCCCTTTTATTTGAATCTATATTTAGGACTATACTTGTTAAATATATGTCCCATAGACTTAAATGTTTGGTCTGTTCACATGCCAGTTGACCCCTGAATCTCAGCAGAGTTGTAACACCTACTCTCAAGTTCATCAGACTTGCCCAGTACAACAAAAGGATGATGATGGACAACACCCATCCCCAAAAAAACAGAGCAATATCTACAACTGCAAGCAAGACAGTTCCATCCATCTGCCCCATGGGATCTAAGCCCCTCTCAATCAGAAACAGAGTGGGCATCACCATCCCAAAATCCTCAAGACTGAGGAATGAAGAAACATAAGGGGGGAATACAACTATGGACTAAAGTAGACTTATTATTCTAGCAATGGAAGAACTTGTAACATTGATATAAAGGTTCTGAGGGGAGGGAGAGGAAAGAATTGGTGTAACTTGGGGCATTTTGGGGACACTGGCATTGTTCTGCATGACATAGCAATGAAGGATACAAGCCATTACACATTCTGTCAAAACCTATAAAATTGTACAGTGCAAAGTGTAAACTACAATGTAAACTATTGACCATGGCTAGTAGCAATGCTTCATATGTGTTCATCAATTATAACATATGTACCACACTGATGAAATATTTTGTTAATGGGGAGAAGAGGGGAAGGGGGAGGGGTGGGGTATATGGGAATCCCCCTATATTTTCGATATAACATTTATATAATCTAAAGCTTCTTTCAAAATAAAAAAATTTTTAAAAGAATATACAGAAATATTTTTATTGTGGGTTTCTACATGCTACTATTAAATCATGAAAGATTAAGTAGACAAAATTCCTAAGGACTACTAGGGAAATGAACACTAGAATAGATAAAAATAATATGGAGGGGAGCAGATGTGGCTCAAGCAGTTGGGCGCCCACCTCCCACATGGGAGGTCCTGGGTTCGGTTCCCGGTGCCTCCTAAAGAAGACAAACAAGACAGCGAGCTGACATGAGGGGCTGATGTGACGGGCTGATACAACAAGGAGACACAACAAGCAGGGAGCAGATAAGGCTGAAGCGATTGGGCACCTCCCTCCCATATGGGAGGTCCCGGGTTTGATCCCCAGTGCCTCCTAAAAGAAGACGAGCAGACACAGAAAGCACACAACAAATAGACACAGAGAGTAGACAGTGAGTGCAAACAAGGGGGTGGGAGAAATAAATAAATAAATCTTTTTAAAAAATAACATGGATATGTTGAGAGAATGAAATAACAGGACAATAAAAATACACTCTTTTATATGTGAATTTTCCTGGGTGGGGCAGGCACTGACACACAATAAATACAAATCTAATTTAAAATTTTAAAAAAATGTTCACGTGCCTACAATATGTGGGGTATATAAAGATGAGAAAGAAACAGTCTCTGACCTCAAGATGCTCAAAGACTAACAGAAGAAGGGATGGTCTATCAACAAGTAACTGTATGTCATGGAAAACTAAGAATTTGGGAGATTAATTTCCCTCAGAGGGCTGAGAAGGGAGGTGGGATCTGGGTAGCAGGTTGAAGGTAGGAATTTCAAACAAAGGGCATATAATTTCCAAAAGTGCTAGACAGTTTGTTATATCCCAGAAGACTGGAACACATGGAGTACATTGTGTAAATCTTGAGGGTAGGATGCTAGGGAGACAGAAGGTAAAACATTGAAGGAAATAAGGGGGAGGTAGGCTGGGGTAAGATGGTAGGGGGATTTGAATATCAAGGTAAAGTCCTTGGAATTTATTAATAGGCAATAGGGAGCCACTGAAGATTTTCTGAACAAGAGAGTGATAGAAGATATATAAGCAGGTATAAGGTAGAATGCAAGGTAGAGAACGGTGGCAGAAAGTCTACACAATTCACAATAAATTGACAAAAATTTGACTGAAAATTGCCTAGCCACATGGATCTTTTTCAATAATCATCTGTTAAGCAGTATAGCAGCATTGTTAAGAGAGATTGGTTTGTTTGCCTTTATTTGAGCCTCAAGTTTCTCCTGGGCAAAATGCTGATAATGCTGAGGTAAGGATTAAATAACTTGACAGAAAGCACTTATTGCAGGGCTTGGCACCAAGCAGATAATGCTCAATAAATGTTAGGGTCCTTCCTCAAATAATGACTAAATCAAGGCCGAAACAGAACACTACCATGGAATATTTAAAATACTACTAAAATACTCAAATACAACGGAAACATTAAAATGCCTAGGCAGCCGCCAAAGCAAAACTCACAGATGATGTAGCCACGCCAAAAGTTTAAATAAAAGAAGAAAGAAAGCAAAAAGAGGCAAAGGGAAAACTAGTAAACTGAGTTGCCATCTAAGAAATTTAGAAAAGAAACAGAATAGCCAAAATAAGGAAATAATAAAACTAACAGAACTATCGACACAAAAATGGAACTGATGAATAAAAATCAAACTACAAACTTGATCAAGTAAAAGAACAAATGAATACAATCAGAAAATTTAAAAGATGTAGTTTATACACTTTTTTAAGTGGGGGAAGAAGGAATATCAACTAAACCAATGGCTGCACTTGACAACGTGCTGGCTAACAACGACAACCTGTTAAAGGGACTGCACCTCTAACACCGATCAGAATCATATTAACAAAATTCAGCCTGTTAGGGACAGTTTGCACTGGTCTTATTAAGACGAAGAATGTTTACGAGTATCTAACCAGCAGATCTAAGAAAGCACAAAAGTTGAAAACAAAGCAAAAAAAGCAGAACAAACCCTTCTCAACAAGGACTCGGAAGAGCACAGCCCAGGGGAAAGACGTGCCTTCAGGTTCCTCATCTTCAGTTTATCAGCTGCGTGATCTTGGGCGAGTTACTCTCCTCGAAGTCTGTTTGCACATCTGATTTTTCATTTCTCAATTAATTAAGATAAGGGTATGTGAGAGCATTTTGTAAATTATCAATTCTACCCATTTTAGCGGCGACTAGTACTAGTATTACAAAAGAGAAAAGTTCTGTCTATGGTTGTAACAATCTTGTTTAGCAATCGTTTTTTCTCAATATTGGGTCAGAGCTGACAAAGTACAAATTACTAGTTACAAAGAAGATCATCTCCAGAGTTCAATATAAGTTTGTAGAGGCATCATCCTGTGAGGAGGCATGGCAATTAGAAGCACCAAGCTCAATACCAGAAAGCTAAACTCCTAGAGTCCTAAGAAACTATGTAAAATTCCTCCTTCAATCCATTGTTTATCCCCTACAACAAAGATATTCCAATGGTTTAATGTCTATTTGTACTCAACATCCACTCGTTCAGCAGAAGTATTTATTGAACACACCAAAATCCTAGTTGTCAAAGAACTCAAAGCCAAGAAAAAATGTGTGTAATTATCAAGTAATGGGAATGATTTTTTAAAACCAGAAATTATACATTCAAATGAGACCTGTCTCCTTTAAACAGTCCACTTGAGAGGCAATACACTAATTCCAATGATGCTTCATTGCTCAAACCATCTTTGGAGCTTTCCTCTTGGAATCACCTTGGGAGCCTGCAGTCTGTTCTTTTGAATATCCTAAATGGTGCCAAACCTTCATGGAGAGTGGATTTGATTTTAGGAAATGGCCAAAAGGCAGTCAGAGACAAGTTTGGTGAATAAGATGTAGGATTAAACTAAATGGCATTATTTTGATGCAAAAATGATACATGATTATAAATGAGATTGATTTCCTTATATGATCTGTAAACTGACTCCAAAGGGAATTCCAGACAAGTAATATGGAGTATGAGCAATGGAATAAATATTCTGTTTTCCCCCCAGTCTTTGAATGATAATATTCATTTGGATGCGCAAGCTCTGATATAAGGTTTGTTTTGTTCTATCACTTAAAACTTATAAATAGAAGGTCCCTTAGTATATTGGACCTATTGTGTCATTTGTGGGGGAGAAGAGGTATCAAAGTAGAGAGGCAGCATGACATGCAGAAAAGAGCACACACTTCAGAAGATAACCACCTGAGTTAGAATCCTCACGTGGCCACTTACTGACAGCGTGACTTTAGGGAAGGCACAATATCTCTAAGACTCGGGTGTCTCATCTCTAAAATAAGGATAATCATCTAACTTACAGGGCTGTGTAAAGATTAGAGATCATGGATACAAGGCACTTACGTTGTGTCTGGCACATGGTAGGTGCTCCATCAATTACAGTTGTTAATAATAACCACATTATAATCAAGACAATTACAGGTGGTTTGAGAGGAGAGAGTGACGGATAAAAACACATATGGGCTGTGAGTAGTTCATTGACAGCATTGACAATACACTCACTCATGATGGATTAGGATCCTGCCTTTTTTATAAACAACAATCTGCAAATACTATTTGCAGCAACTGCTTAACACTAAGTATAATATTTCAAACTCACATGACATACGTCGTCCGCAGTGCTCCTTCCACCCTGATCTTTTGTCCATTTTGACCATTGTCTAAATGTACCAGGCATTTCCATGGCCCTGTGCCTTTGCATACTTTGTCCCTCCTAAGATGCTTTTCTTGCCCTCTGATCTGACAAAATTCCACAATTATCCTTTAAGATTTAGCTCAAAAGTCACTTCCACTTTGGAACCTTCCCTGACTGCTCTAGACAGTTAGTGGGTCTGCCCTGTGTGCCCACAGCATTTGCTTCCTCTCTCTGTAATACCTCCTACTGTGTTGAATTGCAACTTCTCTTTACATTTCTGCTTCTTCCACTAGGCTTGAGCACTGGGAAGGGGACCATATCTCATTCGTTTTGGTATTTAGAGCATCTCACTCATCTCTTGGCACACAGTAGTGACTTGAGGAAATGTTCAATGAATGAATGCTTTAAATGTAAATATTTTGATAATGACTGTTAAAGGTCAGCCTTTAGCTAACCATTACCAGTAATCACATTCATGTTTCCTAACTTCAAATCAGAGACAAGACTACTTACGTAGACTCCAAAATGGCTTTAGAAGAGGCAGCATATGGGAGCTTATGAAGACTACAGACCGCATCAACACTCCATGCCCTCAGGATGGGAATCCTGGGAGCAGTGTTTCTCAACCTCTGGTCTAGCACTCCTGAGGGATGCACCACACTCCCAGCAGGAGCTCACTGTAGCTAGAGCACTCAGAGCCCTCAAGCACTGCCTGGTTACTAGGGCTGAAAGGCTTTCTCTGAGCCAGCAACTCCACCAAATAGCAGAAAATCTCAAGGCTTCGTTAATGCCCCCTACCCCCAGATCCCCACCTCCCAGCAACACCTGGGAATCAAAGTTTGCCAATTCTGTATAGTTCTAATAGTTTGCCTACTCTATGAATAGGGTTCCCTAACTGTTAGGAAGCCTCAGGCATTCCATGAACGACTTGTTGATAGGTCCAATGGGTCTGTTTCAGCAAGTCTTAACCTGTGTAACTAAAAAGCAATTATAAAGAGAAGTTCAAGATCAACAAGCTCTGTGCCAGATGGAAAGAGGCAGAGGATCAGCTGGCAGCCCTGTGCATGGGAGTGCTGACACTTGTGAATCATTCTCTGTCATTGCAGTTTCCAGAGCCTTGGCAATAAAGCAGCAGGTTCAGACTCACCAAGATCTGAAAGACTGGAAAGGAGATCTGGAGCCACTGCTCGTGCACTGGGCCCACCAAACCATGACAGTGACTACTGCTGTCACATAGACATAATCCAGAAAGTAAAGGCAGCCTCATTCTGCCTCAGCATCATGGTCTTTCCCATCTCTCCAATGGAATGGCTGGATTCTGGAGGGAAGTGGGTGTGGGGAAAGACAACCAAGCTGAAGCCCACTAGGAAAGAAGTGACTGAAAGCAGCAGCTCTAGATTTCTCTTGTAGGCGCTGCAGAGTCATTCATTCATTCAATCAATATTTATTGAGCCAGGTTCTATTCCAGGTGTGGAGTACACAACAATGAGCAAACAAACGGTCATGGTCCTGGCCTCATGGATCTTAAAGTTTAGTAGTGGAGAAAGGCATTAATCAAATAAGCACACAAACAAGCATAAGGGTACAAATAAGTGCTAAAAAGGAGGAATACAGTGTGTAACCGAGATTGTGCAAACTGGAAGCAGTGGGCCTGGTCAGGAAAGTCCGGAAAGCTTCCCTCTGCAAGTAACAAGTGAGCTGAGATCTCAAGGATAAGCAGGAGTTAACTAGGCCAGGAGGAAAGGAAAAGAGAAGAGAGGGAAACGGCCCTGACAAAGAGAACAGCAGGTGCCAAGGTCCAAGGGCAGGAGGGAGATGACAAACTGCCTCAGAACCAGAGGCAGGGAGCAAGGCAGCACCAAGGTTTAAGGCCCCAGCACAAGGTATCTTCCTGTTTACATCCCTCGGTTTGCTCTCTAGCTGTACGGAAGGCTCTTCAAGGCATGGAACAAGACTAAAGAACAATGACAAAAACTAGGTGTGCCAATGAGACATGACACATCACCAGTTAAAAAATCTGACTCACCAATATTACCCCGCCACTATCTTCTTGAAATATCTGTAAGGCAGCACTGCTCACTCTTACTGACTTAACACTAAATCAGTAAAATGGCACAGTATAAAAGATCTTTAAATTTTTCGGTAAAGGTGTGTTTTAATCAAGATAGAATTAAGGTGTTGATAAATATGTTATGATAAATCTGTTTAAAGACCTAGTATTTCACTGTAATTTTCATATACTAATTTCTTTGGCATAAAGAAGCTATATGGTTAAAGGTGTTATCAGTGCAGCACTAATATGCTTTGGCAACTCTGTCAGCACCTTAGATGGTTTGAGGCAGTACCTTGCAGCTTCTGAATATCTGTCACCTTACAAACAAGTTATGGAACTTTCTATTTGTAAAACACTTTGCAATCAATCATTAAATCAGTTTTACTATCCTACTGAGAGATTATACTCATTCTACCGATAAAATAGGCAGATAACTGAGTTGCCCAAGGACACAAAACAGTTCACCTTTTACTTATCTTTCTTATCATCTGCCCAAACAGTGAAGACACCTAAGGCACGGCTAAACTCTAGCACCAACCCTGCTGCCCTGCAGACCCATCCTAACCCCTAGGAGCAGTAGAGGAAGGCACAACAGTTAGTTCTGTTACTTACTCTGTATAAGCTCATCCATGCAGGGGACCTTCATCACCAACAATGATGATAACTGTGCTATGATAGGGACATTGGCGCCTCAGACTAGACTATGAACTCTAGTTAGTGCAAGGGGAATAAAAGCACCTAGGAAGTCTTAATGGCCCACAGCTTAAAATGTCACTGTCCCTAAGGGGATTGCATCCCCCAACACATACACGCGCATGCCCCCAAAACTTCCTTTCAATGCCAACAAGCAGCCAAGTTATTGGTCCCCATTAGACTTCCACTGTACGGGACTACACAGTACTGTAATGATCTGTTTATAAAAAATAAGGCCTTTATCCACCACCGCACTGGGACCTTTCAGCATCTGAAGCACCTAGCATACAAGAGGTGCTCGGGAAATGTTTACGGAGTGCATGGCTTCCCACTAGCAAATGAGGAAAACAGATACTTCCTTCATAGAGTTGTGGACCTAAGAGATGGGTTAGCCCAACCCTTTATTTCTCAGACGGGTCAAAGAAGGTAAGAGGATCACCCAGTTACATATGAACAGATCCCCAATCCAGGTCTTCTGCCTCAGTTTAGTTCAACATTTTATATGTGCAGGACATGGTGGTAGGCATGGGGTAGGGAGTTGAGCAGGAGATGATCTCCGCTTCAGTTCACAGTCCTGGGGGAGGGAGGAGAGTTACAGGACAGCGTGGTAAGTGCAAAGACAGACTTGATTCTTTATCCAGTGTTCTTCGCACACTGTCCGCCTGGGATCCTCCATCTGGGAAATAAGGACAGAAATATCTACTTCTTGCAAATAAACTTATAGTGAAGCCTGATGAGAATAAGAAATGATCAGGTTCACATCCAAAAGTATTATGTAAGGTATTATCATATCCTGACACGGGGTAACAACGTTCGGGTATCAGTTCAACAAAGAAGCAAACAACGAGGAATGGGCATAAATCCAAGGAAAACCTCAAGGGCTGAGAGGAACTGGCGGAAACAGCTGGCGTGGGAGGTGCAGTTCGGGTGCTGGGTCAAGTGAGATGGGCCTGGCGCGGAGAATGAAGGGCGGGGAGGGGGAGCAGATGGACCAAGAGGTGGAAGTTGTGAAAACAATGAGAGAGGGAAAGCAAAGTGGTCCCTACGGTCGGGGAAAGGCTCGGGACTGGGCGCCTTAGGCCGTGGCCCGGGGTTCGGCGGGGCGCAGGGCTGAAGGCACCAAGTGCGTTAAGAGGCAGAGGCCGGCGCGGAGGCCGACTTATTTCCAGGAAGGCCGCTTGTCCCAACGGCTAAGGCTCGGGCAGGGGTCCCGGGGCCGCGGCAGCCCCAGCGCCCAGTCGACCGAGCCGGCGCTGCAGCATCACGCCCGCCGCGCCTCCCCGGAGCCCGGGACCGCCACCGGCGCCTCACCTCGGGTTGAAGTCCTGGAAGAGGCCCCTCAGGTTCATGGCGGAGAACTTCACCGCTCCGTCCTCCTCTCCCTCCCACTCCCCCAGCGCCGCGCAGCCTGCGCGTTACAGGGAGGTCATGGTGCCAGCGGAGCCGCTTCCCAGCCGCCGCCGCCCCCGCCCCGAGAAACCCGAGCCGCCGCCTCTCCGCGCCCCCCTTCCGGGCTTCCGTACGGCGCCCGCGCATGCGCCCGGGCCCCGCCCCCGGCGCCTCCGAGCCGGCCTGGGCAGTGCTCTCTGGACCGCTGCGGCCCGAAGCCCCCGCGGGTCCTCGCCTCCGACGCAGCGGGGAAGCGGACTTAGTAAGTGCGTGGGGGGAAGTGGCTCCCGGAGGAGCGCGCCGCCCACGAGTCCCGCGGCAGGTCTTTGCGGACACCTGTCAGCTGGCCAGCGCTGCCTTCTGGAGCGATCCTCCAGCGAGCATGGGGCCGCGCGTGGTAGGCGCGCGCGGGTGAGACTGCGTTTTGGCGAGTTCACTCCAGGCTTCGCCTGTCAGATCTGCCAGTGACTCCAAAGTCTGTATCTCAACCTCTCTCCCAAGCCCCAGGCCAGCTTCAGACGTCCCAAATGCAGGTTGCTCCGAACCAAAGTCATCTTCCCTACAAACCGCCCTTCCCTCTTGGGTTACCTCCCTTGGTCAGGTCGGTCCCAGGCCGTTTCACGTGGGGTGCCCAAACTGGAAGTCTGAGAGTCTTCCTTACCTTGCTAACCTAGCTCTGGTACTTTTGATGCCTGCCTAGACTTTGTGTTCACCTCACACCTGACCTTTTCCCCCACTCCAGGCCCTTCTACTTATAACTACCAAGCGCATCGTCCTCAGTTTTTCTCCTCTGTCAAATGGAAATGATAAAACCTACTTCCCAAGGAAGAGCCAATGAGATAGCGGGCATAACCCATTGCCTGGCGTAGGCTAGGTGCTCAGGGCATGTTTGTTGCCTCTCTGGTACCCACCTCCTCAAGGATTCAATTGACTTGGAATTGGAGAGCATGTCTTTACTTCCAGCCCATTTAAGAGTTTTTCATGAGCATAGCAATACCTTCAACATTAGTCTACTATCATTATGGGTAATAGTTGTACCTTGTCACAATAGCAGAGTTTCAAGAATGGCACTTTTATGCTAGTTTGCCTGGGGGCAGCTTGAGAGGATCACAATTGTGACAGTCATACTTGAAACATTACACAAGGAGTAATTAGGCTGCCTGACACCCACTGGGGAATGGATATTATCTAAGCTGGTTTTTAGGATGAGTAACATGAAGCATGTTTGCCAGCTACTGAATCTCTAGAACCTGTCCCAGACTCTTTGGAGCAGCTCACCTGGCCACACTCCAGGTGGAATCTGGTGTCCAGCCCTGAGGAGATTTCCAATGAACATTCCAATACAGAAGAGAGAGCTGAGGCACCGAAAAGCTCATATAATGTGCTCCAAGCCACACAACTAGTGAGAGTGGAGGACCAAGGATGCAACTCAGGGTCTGCCTGACCCACAGCCACACTCTGCTAGAAAGACGTACTTGCCAGTGGTCAGATCAGCCAGCCCCATCTTAGTTACCTGGTGACCACACCCCAAGAAGAATGAGACTTGTACACTTCACTAATAGGCACCATGACTCTCAAGAGCTTTTAGAAACAGGTACTGCTTGGTGAGAGCCCAGGGCTTTCTGGACCTGAACCACCACCTTGCAGACCCACAACTTCAATTTTAGCAGTTCCCCCAGAGATGACCAGGCCACGGGGGTAAGAGGACAATGACACACAAACCAGATGTCTAACAAGCAAAATGGCCAAACGGCATTTGAGCCTTTCCGTGAGGACACAGAGGACGAGTTGGACTACCCCAGGGCCTCACATCCTTCGTCTTTGAGAGGTGGATGTACCTACCTCGACTTCATTGCAGACTTGGCCCTGTACTCTACCAGTGCTTTCATGGAAATAAAAGAGCCTCTAGGTGTCCCTCTCATCCCCTCACCAGCAAGTACAAAAGACCCTCCTGCCAATCTACTGCCCACTTCAGACCCCTCACTTGGTATCCCACCTTTGACAGAGGCCTATGGGGACAGAACAGGCCAGGCCCATGGGGTGGACAGGAAGGTCACCGACTAGCTGCCCATGCAATCCCTCTCTTGCCTTTTCCCTGTCCTGCTCTTATTCCTGAGTCTCCACTTCCTCCTTGTCCTTCCCCTTTTGTGCTTCCACATTGACTTTCTGTCACATTCCTTGCCTGCCTTCGCCTAGTCGGATGCCCCCTTCCTCCCCTGCCTTCTCCTAATGTACCCTTTCAGCTGGGGCAGCCTATAACCTTCACTTCTTCCATTGCATTCAACCATCATGTGTTTACCAGAGTCTGCTTTGTACCAGGAGCTATGGGAGGCCCTGGGAACACACAGATAGGAACAGTCAAAGCACCACATTGTTTGTGGTCTGCTTCCTGGACATGGGAATCACTGAGCTGAATGTGAAAGGACAAATAAGTTTCCAGGCCTGGAAGGAGGAAAGGGGATTCCAGGAAGAGGGAACAACACTTGTAAAGGCACAGAAGTCAGCAGGTAGAGACAGGTGGGCCTTTCAGAAGAAAAATGTCTACAGCAGTCCTCACCTTCCTATGCCCCCATGTGTCAGAATGGCATGGCCCAGCCTTTCCTCCAGGCTGAACAGCACTCACTTAAGCACTCACTTAAGAGCAGCCACTTAAGACCAGCCAACAAACTGAGCCCTGGACTCCAGCTACCAGTCTGAACAGCTCCCAAACATCCCAGATAAACTTTCTGTGGATCGTTGCAATACCCGCCCCCCTTTCAGGCAGGGATCTGAGAGCTCATCACAAAATTCCTTTCCCTGGACTGACCCCTGAAACAGGACAGGACTCACCTGAGTCCATGCTAGATTTTAAAGTAAATCAAACACAAGCACACAAAACAAGGCAACATGAAGCAACATCTCTCATTGTCATTGTTTCATACATTTGCAATACAGTTAGATTATATGATCATAGTCTCCATTCCATCATGGGATCCCCTTACCTCTTAAATGCTTTTTCTCTCTAGCCCCATTGACCACCCCGTCTGCCTTGCTTGGGCCTACTTGCAGTCACGGGTCTGCCCTCTTAGGCCTCTGTGCTTTGAGGTCTCAGCTCAGGAGTCCCATGAAGCTCCCCTCTACCTCCCTGTGTCCCTGGGGCCTGGTAGACAGGAGGTGCTTGGGGCGAGCTCATGACATGAATGCTGGAGTGGCACGGTCACAAAGGCCCTGGGAACAACCTAACTGGGCTGGGCAGGCTGGCCGTCAGGCTCACCGCAGGGCCGCCAGTCTAAAAGACGGGGCCCAAGGGGCAGGTGGACTCTCGCTGAGTCCACATGGGTGTCAGTGTCTACAGGGGCCCCTTTGGACTGACCCTCGGCCGCATTACTGGTTCACCTTGGCTTTGCCCTGGTGCTGTCTTGTGGATTTCCCTTGGCTTCACACCCTGCATGTGGCCGTCAGCCCAGCCCTATGCCTCTGCCCCGTCCCAGCTCTGGGACCCGAGGCCAGGCTGGACCGGGGACCTCTTATTCACAAAGGGCCACCATATTTTTCACAGGGATGGCTGCCAGGACCCAGGCAGGAGGTCAGCCCCTTGTCAAGGAGGCTGAAGTTCAGAGAAAGACTTTAGCCCTGGCTGGGGGAACGGGGGGCTTCTGGGAAGAGCAGGACCATGGCTGAGAGGCCTCATGCCAGCCTCTCAGGGGGCAAACTTAGGGCATCTGGAGAATGCCAAACCCAGTCCACTCAGGGGGACGGGGCGCCTCCTGTCCACTCTGCCCTGTCCTGGTCAGGATTGGCTCGGGGTCTAGATGGTGTGTACCCACAAAGGAGACTTCTGCCGAGGATGCCAGACCCTGGAAATGCCTCCAGGAAAGGTGGCATGAGAAGTTGGGGTGTTCTGGGGCCTGATGACTGCCACAGCATTAGGCTGCTCAAATTTCCTATCTGGGTAGACCACAGCCCCACCTCTCTGGATCAGCCTCAGAAAGCAAACCCTCATACTCACCCTGCCAAGATGGTCAGTTCAATCAAAGGCTGGGTGGTTACACAGGGAATTATTTCAATAATAACTCATAATTAGAGTGATTTGTCACTTATTCACATAGCAATGATTATTGTTTACCAGCCACTAGGAAACTCACCAAAGGCTATATCATGGTTAGAAAAAGAAATAAATAAATAACAAATGAACCCACAGGTATAATTACTAAGATCAGATGAACAGGGCCGGCCAGTGCTGCCTGGAATAGATGGGGAAAGGCCTAGTATGGCTTATCCTGGGTGGGGGCCTCTGCCTGGCCCCAGGCTAAGCAGTGAGAAGGACTATAGGGAGAAGCAAATTCCTGCCCTGACAAGCATCCAGGCCCCATTGCAGGGCTGGCCAAGCTGGGGCGGAGGGGAGGGGAGCAGGTGGTCAGTGGGGTGAGGTTGGTGGCCCATGGAGTAGGATGGGATAGGAGCTCAGGTCCTGGAGCCCCAGGCCTGAGGTCCAAGCCTGACCTTGACTCCCCACATGCCTCTGAGCTACCTCAATATTTCTGGACAGTCCTTTCCACATCTGAAATAGGAGGGCATTGGCCTGGATTCCAGTTCTCAACAGGGGGCAGTCCTGTCTCTTTAGGGAGTGCAGAGCAGGATCTCTTGGCTGGGAGGCCAAACCACACAGCCCTCTCTTCTACCTCACACAGATTCTCTGATTAGCCCCTTGGAGACAGTTGGCTATGGTGAGCCTCTGTCACCTGCGAGGGATTCATTTCCTCTGCCCACTCTGTCCTCCAGGGGGGCCTGCTTCTCGTCCCTGCTCCCGGGCCTGGCTCTATACCTGCAGGCCTAAGCACCAGCTCCACTGTCCCGTAGCCCTGGTAGTGTGGCCTGGGAAATTACTGTTCCTCATTGAGCCTTTTTCCCCAGGTGTAAAGAGAGGCTGGCAAGAGGCTCTCAAAAGGGTCTTTCCAACCCAACCTGCATTTACAATATTCCTAAACCAGCTAGGCGGGGATAGTGGGTGGCCCTGCAGGTTGGGTTGGTGGGCTGTGCTCCTGGGAATGGCTGCCAGGCCAGGGCCAGGGCAGGGTTCAGGCAGGGCACAGCTCCCGGAGCCAACTTGGGAGTGACTGCAGGATCTCTCTAGCTGGGCGGCTGTCAGGAGTTTCCTCTTCTGTTCTGCTGGGGACATCTCTGTGCCTCAGACTCCACAGCCTCTGCCCAGCCTTCATCTCTGCCACAGCAGCCTCCACTGAGGCAGCGGACACAGTTCCCTGCCTGTGCCTGCTCCTGCCCTTCCCAGCCCGGACCATGCTGTCAGAACATGCCCCCTACCCCCACACACACCCCCTCAGCGATTAAGGGTGTGTGCCCCTCCTTGGGGTGTTTGCAATCTCTCTAAAATGAGATGAAATTGTTGCTGATGTCCCTCCCCTAAACACACACATACACACATGCATGCACATGGGAAAGGGATTCTTAGGGAATTTCAAATAAAGGTATCTGCACATGAGCATCAGCCCCAGGTTCTACTTAGGGAGACAGAATGAGCAAATCTCCAATCTGGGCAGGCTGAGAGAGTGTGGGCAAGTGTGTACACAGCAAGAGGGGCTCTGGGGACTCTGGGCTAGGCCCCAGGATCAGGAAACAGTCAATTCCAAGAGGTCTATTAGGGCCACTGGCCTCTGCCTAGCAGGCACACCACAGCTCTCAGGGGATTGATGGGTGCAACTCAGGGGCCCGAAAGATGCAGGTATTATCCCAGGAATCCCTGCAGTCTGCATCCTGTGGGATGGCACCTCTTGTAAAGATCTCTGCCCCTGCCCAGGGTGTTAAAGGCACAAGGTCTGGCAAACATGCATGACAAGTGCCTGGGTATGGTCATGGAGAGATAACCCATGTTCATGGATTCGAAAATTCAATATTGTTAGTATGTCACTTCTTCCCAACTTGATCTAAAGATTCATTGCAATTCCAATGAAAATCCTAGCCAGCTATTTTCTAGATATAAAAAACTGACACCTAAGTTTACATGGAAAGGCAAAAAATTTAGAATAGTCAACACAATAATGAAGAAAAAGAACAAAATTGGAGGACTCACATTACTGGATTTCAAAGCTTTCAATAAAGCTACAGTAATCAAGGAAGTGTGGTATTGGTGAAGAATAAACACATAGATTAATGGACTAGAATAGAGCTTAGAAATAGACCCACACAAATATAGTCAACTGATTTTTGACCATGGCACAAAGGCAATTAAATGGAGAAAGTGTAGTATTTTTTTTAAATGGTGCCTGAATAACTGGATACCTATATGCAAAGAAATGAACATAGACAAAGCCTTATACCTTTTACAAAAATTAACTCAAATAGATAATAGACACAAATGAAAAATACAAAACTATAAACCTAGGAGAAAACAGAAAATCTATATGAACTTGGTTTTGGTGATGAATTTTTCAATACAACAGCAAAAGTACTATCTATATAAGATAAGTTAGACTGTCTTAGTTTGCCAGGGCTGCTGTGACAAATAGCACAGAATTAGTTGACTTAAAAATCAGGAATTTATGGGATATGGAATTCTCATTCATTCCTGGTGGGAAAGGAAAATGGCACAACCACTTTAGAAGACAGTTGGCAGTTTCTTATAAAGTTAAATGTAGTCTTACCATAAGACCCAGTAATCATATTCCTAGATTTAACCTACATGAATTGAAAACTTATGTCCATACACACAGGAAAATCTGTATGTGAAAGTTTATAGCAGCTTTATTCATAATCACCAAACAAGACTTCCTACAAGACATGAATGGGTAAATAAACTGTGGTACAGCCATAACCAGAAACTATATTCAAAGCACAAGCCACCCTCCAAAGTTCCATGACAAGGCAGTTTGGAAGGATGCTTTTAACCAAATAGTCAGAGAAAACTAATTACTATCTTATGTAAACACTTCCAGAAGCATATAAAAGATGGGGAACTATTCACCTCATTTTGCCAGGTTAGCTTTCCTCATTCAAAACCAGATGAGGACCACCCTCCCATGAAAAGAACATTTCAGCCAAGCCTGCTCACATAACAGTAAATATCCTAAATAAATTAGTAACATATCCAACACAGCAATGAATTAAATGAACAAACAAGATGTGAAGATATAATTCTACATAGAAAAATACTTCCAATTGTGATTCTTACATTAACAGATCAGAGGAGAAAAAAAAACATTTGATCATGCAAATGGGTACAGAAAAAATCTTTCAAATAATTCAACACGAGTTCAAGGTAAAAACTTTTAGTGAACTCAGTTGAGGTCAAACTGAACCTGGATGGGTCTTAATCCAATATAACTGGAGTCCTTACAAGCAGGGGAAATGCAGGGACAGCCAGGAGTGGGAGTCAGATAGACACAGAAGACCATGTGATGGAAGCAGAGAATGAGTTATGGACTGCTGGGAAGCCACCACCAGAAGTCTACAGACTTCAGAGAAAGCATGCTACTACTGACACCATGATTTTGTACTTCTACCCTTCAAAATTCTGAGAAAATAAACTCCTGTTGTTTAAGCCAACTAGTCTGTGATATTTGTTCCAGCAGCCCTGGAAAACTAACACACAAGAGAACTTTCATTTCTAAAACCTATAGCAAACATACTTAAATATGATATGTTAAAAGCATTCTCAAAAAAAAAAAAACATTCTCACTAAAGTCAGAGACAAGACATAGATGTATACTATCACCTCTATTATTCAAAACTCCACTGGTCATAAGTCAGAGCTATGAATATTGAAAAGAGATAGTATTTGGTGACTCTCCAAAGAGTGGACCCCAGAAAATTATGTTCTTAAGCTAACCCACTCCTGTGCGTGTAAGCCTATATGTGGGACATTTGGTTAGATTCAGTTAAGGGATTTTTTGATTAGATCACTTTTGATTAGATCACATCAGAGAAGGGCCTTTGATTAGATTGCGGGACCCAGGGTGGGGTCCTTTATAAACAGAGGACTGAAAGCAGAGACACAGTGAGAACAAAAGCTGCCATTTTACCCTGCCATGTGAAAGAGGACTCAGGATTGCCTATAGCCACAGAAAGACAGAAACCCCAAGAGGCTAAGAGAGAGGCCGGAGTTTGAAATCAGTGGAGCAGCCAGAAGCTGAAGAGACAAGGCCCGGGGAGAGACCATATGCCTGATCGCCCACAGCTGAGTTTGGGGAGAAAGTGAGCCAGGAGGAGAAGGCACAGACCAGCGCCATTTAGCCTTGCCACGTGGCAGGAGTCCAGTTCTGCCAGCAGCTGGCTTTCAGTGAGACAGCCTCTCTGATGATGCCTTGATTTGGACATTTTCACAGCCTCAGAACTGTAAGATTTTACCCTAATAAATTCCCATTATAAAAGCCAACCCATTTCTGGTTTTTTGCATTGGCAGCCTGTGGCAAACTAAAAGTGATCATGTATCTAGAAAAGTCAAAGGAATAGGCAGAGAGAGTATTCGAGTGGATAAGCGGGATCTGAAAGTAGTGTATTGAAGATCACTAGCGGAAAATCAAGAGCCTCGTTATGCAAAGCAGTAATTAGGACACAAAATAGAAAATACCTCATTCTTAGCAGCAACAAAACCCAAAACTTACCTAAGAAGAAGCCTAACAAAAATATATAAGATGGTTACGGAGGGAACGAGAAATGATTCCTGATAGATTCAGGTAAGAAGCCCAAAATAAATGGAGCAGAGTACCATATTCATTAATGGGAAACAGAATATTATGAAAATGTCAACTGTCCTTAAATTATTTAACACATTTAGTGCATTACCAATGGCTTCCAAGATGACAATCAACCTTGGCCTGCTGCTTTCCACTCCAAAAATCAACCGTGGAAAAACACAGAAAGGAGAAGGGGGCAAAAACTAGTGTCAAACAACAAATTGTAAGAGAGACCCCCACCCCCAGGAGACAGAAGACTATGTTGAACGGGTGCTTGTGCTTGGGAAGGGGTAGCGGGGTATATGAGCAAAGTGGGGGACGGTCCATAGCCTGCAATAAATAGGTGGTGACAGGATTTAAAGGAGAAGGTTTTTAAACTCCTGCCTCTGCTTCGTCATGAAAATCGGAGGCAGCACCCCAGACCACATTTACGGGGAGCCATGGGGTAATAAAAGGATGTATAAGTGCAGAGTCTCTGTTGACCACATGGGAACACTTTTGTGGGTCGGGACTGGCATTTAAAAAATTCTTTTGGTAGAATAAAAAGAATGGATTAGAAATAGAAGAGCAGGTATCAGAGTAAATGGCACACAGTAAAGGTAGGTATTCTTGCTTAAATTCTCTATATATTGTACACATAATTTGGTAGAATTCAAGCATCTTTATGCATGAGAGTTTAAAAATGAAACTCATGGCACTGGACAACGCGAAGTTTGATAACCTCAAAAAAGCAGGAGCCCCCACAAAATGGTGCTGCCCACATTCTTTGTGATACAATAAAAACTTTCAGGACAAAACGTTTCCAAAGTCCAAGTCGCCTGATACAGACACCCGAAGAAAATGTGTTTTTATTCTCTCACAAAAAGGCTAGGCACTGAAGCTCCCCCTCTAGCATCTGAGCTGGGACACAGGCCATTCTCTGCAAGGCTTCCTGGTGGGCAACGATCAGGCGAGGAAAAGTGGAGGGGGGCATCTGCCAGGGAACGTTGAATCGATTAGCCAAAAGCCAAGATGAGACCCTCTTGAGTGAAGACTGAGGGTCCACCACCGCAGAACCGAGGGGACCTCAGACGCCAGCGCTGCCCCTGCTGTCAGCCCTGGGAGACCCTTTGTGTTGGTACCAATGTGGCTCCCCTGCCTTCTGCCTGGGATTTTCTCAGGGAGGCCAGGGCATGTTGTGAAGGGAGTCGAGGTAGGCTCTTACGGGAGCCCTTAGTTGGTCCCCTAACCCTAGAAGAGACGGGCCCAGTTCCGCCCTGCCCCTGATCAGCCCCCAGAAGCCTCTGTGGTGCTTCCTGACTTCCATCTTGGCAGTCTGAGGGAGGGGAGTTTTGGTCACAGGGGTTGGTCTCAGTTCGGCAGTGGGAAGAGTCTCAGGATCATCCATGCCTCAAGGTGAGCTCAGCCAGCCCTTGCTGTCACCCCTGGGGGGCCCTGGGCAGGTGTGGCTGGTCGTGGGGCCGCCTCACCTTATCCACATCAGTGTCAGGGATGTGAGCTCCTGTTGAGGGCTCAGGCCCTGCCAGGGTAAAGGGGATGACCCTGAGTGAGCACTGTGGGGACCATCCACCAAGGAATAATGGGGACCCCACAGAGTCTGCCCCCCTCCTGTCTGCAGCCTGTGGTGCCCCCTCAATTCTCCTTACAGGGGTTCCAGGATCCAGGACCTTAGGGCCTTAGTTCGAGGCAGATTTCCTCAGGTCAGCTAAGCAGAGGAGGCCCAGGCAGTGCCAGGAGGCAAGGTGAGAGTCACACCCTGAGGTGTACAAGGTGCCAAGAAGAGGAGGGTCCAGGCACCTCGCAGGTCCAGCCAACGCTGAGTCCTTGCTCAGAGATGCAATCGATGATGAGGTGGTTGATTTGGTGAAGTTCCTGCTCCTCAAGTATCTAATGAAGGAGCCCACCACCAGGGCAGAAATGCTGAAGGCTGTCATCAAAAACCACAAGGGCCACTTCTCCGTGATCTTCGGGGAAGCTTCTGAGTGCCTGCAGCTGGTCTTTGGCATTGACGTGAAGGAAGTGGACCCCGCCGGCCAGTGCTATGTCCTCGTCAGCACGCTGGGCCTCACCTACGACGGGATGCTGAGTGACGGTCAGAGCATGCCCAAGACCGGCCTCCTGGTAAACATCCTGTGTGTGATCTTCCTGGAAGGCAACTGTGTCCCTGAGGAGGAGATCTGGGAAGTGCTGAGTGTGATGGGGGTGTATCCGGGGAGGGAGCACTTCATCTACGGGGAGCCCAGGAAGCTCCTCACCAGAGACTGGGTGCAGGAAAAGTACCTGGAGTACCGGCGGGTGCCCGGCAGTGAGCCTGCATGCTATGAGTTCCTGTGGGGTCCCAGGGCCCACGCCGAAACCAGCAAGATGAAGGTCCTGGAGTTTTTGGCCAAGGTCCACAGTACCGTCCCCAGTGCCTTTCCAACGTGGTATGAGGAGGCTCTGAGAGATGAGGAAGAGAGAGCCATGAGCAGCATGAGTTCCAGGTCCTCCAGCAGCCTCCCCCGCCCTAGTGAAGTCTGAGGCCGAGTCCTCACTCCCTGGTAGAGCAGGGCAGTCAGCCATGTAAGGACTGGAGGGCCAGGCTGGGGCTGGGGGACACTGTGTATAACTCCTTTGTGACCCCAGGATGTAGGGGTCACTTGGAGCATTACCTTTTATTTTCTTATTGATATTTTTCAAATGCTGTACTTTAAGTAGAACTTTTAATTGATTTTAGATTCTAAGTTTATGGAAAACATTGGGCACACATTTATTGCTGATTATCCAGTGTAAGGGTAAGAGTATTAATAGTTTGAAAATAAATTAGGATACCTTCCACCGTAATTTGTGATCTGCAACAAGATAACAGGCATTGGAATAGGAATTTCCTTGGAAAGGTGAAGGAACCCAGCAGTAAGCTAGAGGGAATTTAAAAAATGGATAAATTGTAAAGGTAAAGACAGTTATTTTTCGGCTTCCCTTCTCCTGTTCAGCCTGTTGTAAAATAAAGGACATACACCTGGATTTGCTTGGCTTATTCCAGAGTGTAGTAGACATTAAACCTTTATAAATAAGAGCGCCCTGCGCACTGGCTTATTTGTTCCCCAAACACCATTAAGCATCTTCTCTTTGGAAGGCACTGTGCTGGTAGTCGTGCTTAGGAGTGGGGATACTGGATCAGAAAGACACCCCCCTACCCATAGAATGGCAGCGTGTAGCGGCAGCAAGTGCATGAGGGCGATGGTGAGATATTCTCTAAGTCCCGAAGAACAAGTCAAAGGAGGAGTGCGGAGACGAGGGCTCAGAGGAGAGCAGGCGGTGGACATGCCCTGAGCCATGGCAGTTTGGGGCTTTAGGACCCAGCCTCTGGATGCTGGCAGGGCTGGGACTCCCTCATGGTGTGCCTCTGACGTTTGCGCAGTTACTTTTGGATCAGGACTAAGCCAGAGAGAATCTCCACCTGGGGCAAGTGTGGAAGGTGTCCTGTGCTCGGGTCCCAGTGCAGTTGAACACAGCCCATGAACGAGGTGTTTATGCAAGGATTTCCTGAGAAATCAGAGTGACTCTCCCTTGATGGATTCCCAGAAGCCACTGGGCTGCTCTCTCTTCCCTGCCTGGGGCAAGCCAGAGTGCACTGCATGAAAGGGACATTGTAATTAGATTATCCTGAGTGCATTTGGTCAAGTCTAAGCAAGCAAGCAGGGGCTGGATTTTTGGTGGGGGTGAAATTAAATAAAATATTGGTTTGGATGGAAGAGCTTCTGGGAGGGAGGGAAGGAGGTCTTATTCTATTCAGATTCTCTGAGGTTTGAGTTACGTACAGTTGGGCAAACGACCCAACAGCCAAATTAAACAATATATCATATAAAAGGGAGATGTTACTGAGTTTTCTTTATGAAGCAGCATTCTTGGCTGATTCGCTTTTCTGTGTCCTGTTGGGCTGCATATTCTGTGAGATATCACGGATAACAAAAAAATTCCCAGAGGACATGGTGGTAAGGTATAAGGTAAAATTATATTATAAATAATAGCCATGTATTAAAAATCCAGTATATAGGAAAGTTTTGGAAATAGGTGGTGGTGATAGTAACAGAACACTGTGAAATTATTTACCACCACTGAATTGTACTTGAAAATGGTTAAAATGCTGCGTTTTAGGTTGTATATATGTTACCAGATAAAAAAAAAAATTTAAAGCCATAAAAAAAAGTTTTAAAAAAAATCCAATCTATGCCAGGCTCTGTGCCAGGGGCTGCCCCACCGGTCTGACAAGACAGAGCTTATCAAACCCATTTTACAGATGAAGGACCTGAGGCTCCTCGTGACGAGTCATTGGCCCAAGATAACAGAGCTCCTAAGTGTCAGAACTGGGACTTGATCCCAGGTCTGAGCCCCCAGCCTGAGGCAAACCTTCTGTGTCTTAATGCATTCCTCTTCTTACTGCTCCATAGTGTTTATCAGAGAAAACATCCATGACACTAAAGCCATTCCTCAGTGGGAATAAAACACTATTTGGGTTTTGGTTGTGGGTTTATTTTCCCTAGGTACCCTGATCAAGTCCCAGGTTTACTTGAGAGCTGATTCCACTTCTGCGTCTACATTTTTGTCTAGTCCTAGCATCTGTCCTCATTGTAACCCCCTTCCCCCAGTGTGCCCTCCTGCCCAACTCTGGAACCTGGCCTGCTGAACAGCTCTTCATTGCAGCCTCCTCTGAAGGTTGTGTCCTGTTCCCAGTAGAACAGTCAAGAGTCACTTGCCCTCTCCCTGACATAGAATAATCCTACTCCCAGCAGAAGTCCCCTGGCTGTCCAATCACTGACCCCAGAATCCATATTAGCAACAGCCCAGTGGATGTAAAGGTTAACTTTGGACAGTGACATTTAAATACTTTGTCATCCCCCTGGGTGTCTGCAACACACTCTCAAAGTGTTTTCTACATGGACTTGTGAGTAGAGTATGATTTGACTTTTGCAGTAGGATTTTAATGGGGTATCATATTTGAAACTAGCCACTGAACACCTACACAGATGCATGAGCTTACCTTGGTGGTCAAAACCCAAAGCCTCCCTTATGGGTGTAGATGAGAAAAAATAATGAATCATCCTTCCACTGCCTCTTCTCTGTGTACTTGCCCCACAAGGAAATCCTGGTTCTCCATCTGCCTAATGACACTTGTACAAGTGTTTCTAAATGTTCAGTCATGTTGAGGGTATCAGAGCCTCACAAGTTAAGATTTTGACCATGTATTAAATGAAAGGAGAGAAATTGTAGCCTACTGAGATTATAGAGTTTATTGCAAAGGGAAGTAGAGAAAAATGCTAATAAGTCAAGAAGGGTGAACAGTCCTTGATGAGATTTACAAGATCCTCTGAAAATTAGATGTGATCCTGTGTTTGAAAGCACCTGTCACACAGTAGGCACTTGAAACAGTTGGAGAATTTCAAGGCAAATTTGTCCTTCTCAGAAACTCCTCCAAGAACTGAAAGGGATTGTTGTGATAATTTATAATAGTTGCATTTATTGAGCACCTATGATGTAACTGTTTATGGGAGAGCCTAAGGGCTCATCCACGTCTTGTCGTCCTCTCCTTTCTGGGCATGTGGGAAGCCAGCATTGCCAGGCCACTCGGAGTTAGGAAGGGCCGTGCAACTAGCCCTTGCCACCCACATGAGCAGAAGGATGTTCGGTCACTTCCAGGCAAATGAGAGTCAGTATGCCATTTCCATGCTTTCTCTTCCATTCAGCCCCAAACATGGCGACCCTGCATTGAGATGATGGAATTACAAGATGGAAGCAGCCTGGATCCCTGGGTCACCTGAGAGCACAGAGCCCCCGCCAACCCACATCAGATTTTGCGTGCACACAAAAATGAACTTCTGTAGTGTTAAGTCATTCAAATACCAGATTTTCTCTGTTGCATCAGCTCGCAGTTACTTTGACACACAGCTACTATTTCTGTTATTAGGCTTATTTAAATATTTTAATTACACAGGGAGAAGTGCAATTATTCTTTTTGCAAAAAAATTCTAAAAATACAGATATATTACAATTTCCCATTTTACAAAGTTCTAATGCCTCCAAAATTCAATGCCCTCCTCAGAGGTGTGTATTATTTTAAAGCTGATTTTAGGCTTTTTCATACATAGATGTGCTATAAAAATATATTGTGCTTTTTAAAACAATAAATTTTATTTTTAGACAAATTTAGATTTATAGAAAATTACACCAAAAGTATCAGGAGTTCCCATATAACCCATCCCCCCCCCACACACACACACAGTGTTTCCACTATTATTAACATCTTATATTAGTGTGGTACATTCGTTACAATTGATGAACATATATTGAAGCATTGCTGCTAACAAAAAACTATAGTTTACATTAGGGTTTTCACTTTGTGCTGTACAGTTTTTTCCCATATAGTAAACTTTATTTATAGAGAACTTTAGATTGCATAAAAGTTACATCAAAAGTATAGGGGAGGGAAGCGGCTGTGGCTCAATCAGTGGGGCTCCCGTTTACCATATGGGAGGCCCTGGGTTCGGTTCCCGGGGCCTCCTGGTGAAGGCAAGCCCGCCCGCACGGCGTGGTTAGCTGACCCAGTGAGCACAAGCAGCAAGGGGGGGATAAATGAATAAATAAATAAAATCTTAAAAAAAAAAAAAATGTATAGGGGATTCCTATATACCCCAGCCCCTCCTCCTTCAACCCTTTCCCTCATTAACAACATCTTTCACTAGTGTGGTACATTTGTTAAAATTGATGAACACATATTGAAGCATTGCTATTAACCATGGAATACAGTTTACATTATAGTTTACACTCTGCCCATTTTATAGGTTTTGAGAAAATATATAATGGCCTGTATCCATCATTGCAATATCATGCAGGACAATTCCAATGTCCCAAAAATGCCCCATGTTACACCTATTCTTCCCTCTCCCTCCTCTCAGAACCTCTGGTGGCCACTGTCTTTATATCCATATTACAAGTTCTTCCATTGCTAGAATAATAATAAGTCTACTTTAGTTCATAGTTGCATTCCTCCCTTAGGTTTGTTCATTCCTCAATTTTGAGGATTTTGGAATGCTGATGACCACTGTGCTTCTGATTGAGAGGGAGCTTAGATCCCATGGGGTGGATGGACAGAACTGTCTTGCTTGCAGTTGTAGACACTCTGGTTTTTTTGGGATGAGGGTTTTCCACCATCATCCTTTCGTTAGTTGTCCTGGATGAGTCTGATGAACTGAACAGTAGGTGTTGCAATGCTGCTGAGATTCAGGGCTCAACTGCCATGTGGACAGACTGAAGATTAAAGTCTCTGGAACATATATGTAACAGGTATAGTGCTAAATGTAAGGTACAGTGGACCTCTCCACAAAGGTTGAGGCTATGTGAGAGAGTGGGGTTGGTGACTGATGACTGCCTGATGAGACAGGCCAGGAATACCAGTGTGCAGTGGAAGAGGGCGGTGCAGCTGCAAGGAGGGGGAAATTGTAGAGAGAAAGCTCTGGGACTAATTATCTCGGGACTCTTACCATAAAGGGCTGGGTGTGGATATGTCTTGAAAAATCATCCAGATGGTGTCCCTGGCTCAGGCTGCCTCCCATGGTTTCTGAGGTATTGGCACACAAGAAAGCAGGTGTCTTGTGGCTGATGGCTGACCTACTTTGCCACCAGATACTGTCTGGGATAGAGGCTTGGCCTGAGGTGCAACCATTTGCAGGGTGGGTGGAAAACCCGTGGAGATGGCACATTTCCTTGTTTTACTGGTTGGGTGTGGTGGGAATGTGTAGGGTCCAATGAAGGAATCATCATGTACCATCCTATCGAGAGCATTCCCACCTCCAAGAAGGTGTTTGGGCCTGGGGAGGAGATGTCCAGAATGGCACTCTCAGTGAGGGTTTCCCACAGGGATTGTGAAGTTGTGTGAACAGTGGTGGCACTTTGGGCTCCTTTATGGAGACTGAGGGCCCAGGCAGGGGCCAGGCTGTGCATTTTGAATCAGTGACTGTCATTCTCTGGTTCTTTGATTCATTCATTCACCCATCCAAGAAATATTTTTTCAATCCATGCCAAGGAAAAACACAAAGCAAACAATACAAAAAAAATGACAAGGCATTTAAACCAGGCTATGGGTGGGAGATGGTGGGGTGGAGACAGACTTGAGAGAGTTTTAGGAAGTTATGTTCTGTTTGAAAGATGAGGGGAGCAAGTCTATATTGATTCTGACTTCTGAAGGTTGACTGACTAGGTGGATGCTGCTCATCTTAGCTGAGAATGATGATGAAGGAGGAAGCTTTGGTGGCTGTTCTAGCTTTCTAGATGTTAAAAACAAATACCATAAAATGGGTTGCCTTAACAACAAGAACGTATGGGCTCACAGTTTCAGAGGCTAGAAGGCTTTCTTCCTCCCAGGGTTTTGGTTGTTATCTTCTGGCTGGCTAGCAATCTTTGGGCTTCCTTTGTTTTTCTGTCACATGCCAAAGCACACGGCAGCATCTTCTTTCTCTTCCGGGTTCCTTTGACTTCAAGCTTCTGGTTTCTCCTGTGGCATCTCTCCATTTTACTTTCACTCTCCTTATAAAGGACTCCAGTAATCTGGATTATAGCCCAACCTGATTCAGTTGGGTCACAACTTAACTGAAGTAACATCTTGAAGAGATCTTATTTACACCCACAGGACCGGAGATTGGGGCCTGAACGTGCTTTTTGTGGGGGACAAGATTCTTTCCCCAACAGTGGCGATTTGAGTTAGGGATAGAGATGATGAAGGGTGTGGAGGTTGAGGCAGCATGGGCCATGGGCATTGTTAGGTTCTGTCAGCTGTCCAGGTGGAGCTTTCCAGTGGTTGTAAGAAATATGGGTCTGACTATCAGGGGAGGAGTGTGGACTTGAGATGAGGTTGGGCCGGATCAAAAGTGGTAATTTGAGGCCATTGGATTAGGAAAGTCGAGTGTTGCATAGATGCAAAAGGATGCCATCCCCTTTCCCATAAACACAGTTGTAAACTAAATCACACAAAGCTTAAAAAATGCAGGGAAGACTTTCATGGGAAAAAGTGCTTACCCAGAAAATCCAACTATAGCAAGTTTTCTTGTTTTCCTTAAATATATATATATATATATATATATATTATATATTTGTTTGTGTGTGTGTATAAATATATTTCTGTGAATTTTTGGCCCATATTACATACACAGTTATATATCATGAATTTTCAAGCTCACACCTGCTATCTCAGGTCACTATTAAGAGCCTACTGTTGACATCCTTTGTCCAAGGCTGGGCTTACGCTCACCTGACACTAATCTCCTCTAACCCAGTGTTTCTGTTTTAGGAGCTGGCAGCTCCCAGTAATTAAAGTCTCTGATGGTAAACAGCGAGGGCTGGAGACAACCTTGGACCCAGGTCCCTGGAGGCCGAGGCTCCATGATGCATCATCCCATACTAGAGGGTGGCTGTCAACATTTTAGACGCGGCCCTCTTGTTCCAACTGAAACCTTCACAGACACCCAATCCATGGGCCTGAGGAAGGAGGGCCGTCTGGTCGAAGTGAAGACTGCAGGCCCAACCAGCAGCACTTCTTCCCCCTCGGTGCAGTGGGCCCTGACACCCCACCACAGAAGTCTCGGGTCCCCTCTGGGCACTGCTGGGAAAGCTCTGTGCTAGAAGACCCTTCCTCAGACATGGACTTCGTCACGTTCCTCCATAGGCATCTGTCTCTGTGGGCTCCACTCTGCCCAGTGCCCCGAATCCCAATTTGGCTGCCTGGCTTTCCAGCACTGCCAGCAACTTGTGCTGCCCCAACCTCTGCACCCCAAAATTTCTTGTTTCCCCAACTCCTCATTGCCACTTGCCGCATCCTAGGCACACACAGACACACAGTGTCCTCCTACTCATCTATTCTCTATTCTCAGCATGGGACTGGCTCCCTCTCTCCAATACACCACCCTCCTCAGGATTTTTCGCAGATATACTTCCTGCTGATCCCTATACTTGACTCTACCTTCCTTCCCATCCCTGCTTCAAACTCCCCTCTAGGAAAGAGATCCTGCTACTGTTTTTCCCTGGTAGCCTTTCAGCTCCAAGTAACACGGTGGCCCTTCTCTGCCTGTTCACAGGGCTTCCTTCTTTTGAAAGTATCCTTGGGTCAACTTCAAGCATCCTCAACAAGAACAGGGAGCTTGGTCCAGTTTACTTTCATCTGTTGCCTCTGCTTCCTCAACATGGCACACAATCCCCTTGATTGATGTTCAGCTTGCTGACTCTCAACCCAAACCTATTAAAGATTTATAGGGTAACTCCATTGAAGAACACTTGGTGTTGTCAGCGTTTTGGGTTTTAGCCATTCTAATAGGTGTGTAGTATATCTCTTTGTTGTTTTAATGTGCAGTTCCCTAGTAACACATTTTTTCATTTGCTCCACATATGAAAAAGATTTTCCATCTGCATACCTTCTTTGGTGAGCTCTCTGTTCAGATTTTTGCCCATTTTAAAGTTAGGTTGTTTGTTTTCTTATTGTAGAGTGTTGAGTTCTTTGTGTGTTTTGGATACAAGTCCTTTATTGCATATGTGTATTACAAATGTTTTCTTCCAGTCTGTGGCTTGTCTTTTCATTCTCTTGACAGTGTCTTTCACAGAGAAGAAGTTTTTACTTTTCATGAGGCCCAATGTAACAATTTTTTTTGGTGTTGTATCTAAAAAGTCTAAATAGGTCACACCTAGATTTTCTATGTTATTTCTAGAAGTTTTATAATTTTCCATTTTCCATTTAGGTCTATGGTTCTTTTTGAGTTAAATTTTATGAAAGATGTAAGGTCTGTGTCTAGATTCATTTTTTGTATATGGATGTCCAGTTGTTCCAGCACCATTTTTTGAAAAGACTATCTTTTCTCCATTGAATTGCCTTTGCTCCTTTGTCGAAGATCAGTTGACTGTAATTGAGTGGGTCTATTACTAGGCTCACTATTCTGTTCCATTGACCAATTTTGTCTATTCTGTCTCTAATACAAAACTTTTTTCCTTTTTTTAGAGAAGCTGTAGGTTTACAAAAAAGTCATGCATAAAATACATAAAATACAGATTTCTTATATACCACTCTATTATTAACATCTTGCATTAATACAGCACATTTGTTACAATTAATTAAAGGACATTTTTATAATTGTACTATTAACTATAGTCCATCGTTTATAATAGGGTTTACTGTGTTGAACAGACCTGTTTGTAAAAAAAAAATTTATTCTAATAACATATGTACAACCAAAAATGTCCCTTTAACCACATTCACATGTATAATTCAGTGCTAATTACATTCACAATGTTGTGCTACTATCACCACCATACATTATGAAAACTTTACCGTCAAACCAAATAGAAACTTTGTACAACTCAAGGATTAATTCCCCATTCCCCACCCACAACCTGGCCCCTGGTAACCTATACTGCAAGTTCTGACACTATGAGTTTGCTTATTCTAATTATTTCATATCAGTGAGATCATACAATATTTGTACTTGTGTTTCTGGCTTATGTCATGAAGTCCTCAAAGCTCATCCATGTTGTCGCATGTATAAGAACTTCATTCCACTTTATGGTTGAGTAATATTCCATTGTATGCTTATACCACATTTTATTTACCCATTCATTGGTTAATGGACATTTGTGACTTCCATCTTTTGGCAATTGTGAATAATGCCACTATGAACATCGGTGTGCAGTACCTACTCAAGTGCCTGCTTTCAATTCTTGTAGGTATATACCTAGAAGTGGTATTGTCGGGTCATATGGTAGTTCTCTACTCAGTTTCTTGAGGAACCGCCAAACTGTCTTCCACAGCGGCTGCACCATTTTACATTCCCACCAGCAATGGATGAGTTAATTTTTGTGCTTTTATTCTTTTGCATATGGATGTCCAGTTCACCCAGCACCATTTTTGAAGAGACTATTCTTTCCCAGTTGAGTGGACTTGGCAGTCTTGTAAAAAACCAACTGGCCATAGATGTGAGGGTCTATTTCTGAACTCTAAATTTGATTCCATTGGTCTATATGTTTGTCCTTGTGCCAGTACCATGCTGTTTTAATTACTGTGAGTTTGTAATAAGTTTTAAATTCAGGAAGTGAGAGTCCTCCAAATTTGTTCTTTGTCAAGATGTTTTTGGCTATTCAGGGCCCCTTACCCTTCCATATGAATTTGATGGTTGGTTTTCCATTTCGGCAAAGAAGCCTGTTGGAAGTTTGGGATTTCATTGAATCTGTAAATCATATTGGGTAGAATTGACATCTTAATATATAGTCTTCCAATCCATGAGCATGGAATATTCTTCCATTTATTTAGATCTTCTTTGATTTCTTTTAGCAAAGTTTTGTAGTGTTCCATGTACAAGTCCTTTACATTCTTGGTTACATTTATTCCTATATATTTGATTCTTTTAGTTGCTATTGTAAATGGAATTTATTCCTTGATTTCCTCCTAATATTGCTCATAATACTGTATGAAAAATACTACTGATTTTTGCGTGTTGAGCTTGTACCTTGCCACTTTGCTGAATTTGTTTATTAGCTCTAGCAGCTTTGTTGTAGACTTTTTGGGACTTTCTATATTTAGGATCATGTCATCTGCAACTAGAGAAAGTTTTACTTCTTCCTTTCCGATTTGGATGCCTTTTATTTCTTTTTCTTGCCTAATTTCTCTGGCTAGAACTTCCAGTAAAATGTTGAATAACAGTGGTGACAGTGGTTATCTGTATCTTATTCCTGATCTTAGAAGGAAAGCTTTCAGTTTTTCACCTTTGAGTGTGAGGTTAGCAATGGGTTTTTCATATATGCCCTTTATCATGTTGAGGAAGTTTCTTTCTATTCCTATTTTTCTCAGTGTATTTATCAAGAAAGGATACTGGGTTTTGTCAAATGCCTTCTCTGCATCAACTGAGATGATCATGTGGTTTTTTTCCCCTTCCTTTTGTTAATGAGATTTATTACACTAATTGATTTTCTTATGTTGAACCACCCTTGCATACCTCAGATAAATCCCACTTGTTCATTGTGTATAATTCTTGACATGTGCTGTTGGATTTGATTTGCTAGTATTTTGTGAGGATTTATACATGTATATTCATAAGAGAAGTTGGTCTGTAATCTTCTTTTCTTGTAGTATCTTTATCTGGCTTTGGAATTAGAGTGATGTTGGCCTCATAGAATGAGTTTGGTGGTGTTCCCTCTTCTACAATTTTTTGGAAGAGTTTGAACAGGATTGGTATTAATTCTTCTTGTAGTATTTGGAAGAATTCACCTGTGATGCTATCTGGTCCTGGGCTTTTCTTTGTTGGGAGGTTTTTGATAACTGATTCAATCTCTGTACTTGAAATTGATCTGCTGATATCTTCTATTTCTAGAGTCAGTGTAGGTTGTTTGTGAGTTTCTAGGAATTTGTCCATTTCATCTAGGTTGTCTAATTTGTTGGCATACAGTTGTTCATAGTATCCTCTTATGACCCTTTTTTTTTCTGCGGGGTCAGTAGTAATGTCCCCTTTCTCATTTCTGATTTTATTTATATGAATATTCTCTCATTTTTTAATCAGTCTCTCTAAAGATTTGTCGATTTTATTGATCTTTTCAAAGAACCAACTTTTGGTTTTGTTAATACTCTCTATTTATTATTCTCTATTTCATTAATTTCTTCTCTAATATTTGTAATTTCTTTCCTTATGCTTCCTTTGGGTTTAGTTTGCTGTTTGTTTTTCTGGTCCCTCCAGGTGTGCAGTTAGGTCTTTGATTTTAACTATTTCGTCTTTTTTAGTGTAAGCATTTAGTGCTATAAATTTCCCTCTGAGCACTGCTTTTGCTGCATCCCATAAATTTTGATATTTGTGTTCTTGTTTTCATTTGTCTCAAGATATTTCCCTGGTGATTTCTTCTTTGAGCCATTGATTGTTTAAGAGTGTGTTATTTAACTTCCAAATATTTGTGGATTTTCCAGTTCTGTGTCTGTTATTGATTTCCAGCTTTATCACATTGTGGAAAGAGAAGATGCTTTGCATAATTTAAATGTTTTTCAACTTATTGAGTCTTGTTTTGTGAGCCAACATGTGGTCTATCCTGGAGAATGATCCATGTGCACTTGAGAAGAATATATATCCTGCTGTTGTGTTCTGTATATGTCTGTTAGGTCCGTTTCATTTATCATATTATTCAAGTTCTCTGTTTCCTTATGATCTTCTGTCTAGATGTTTTATCTTTTGATGAAAGTGGTCTAATGAAATCTCCAATTATTATTGTAGAGGTGTCTATTTCTCCCTTTAGTTTTGCCAGCGTTTGCCTCATGTGTTTTGGGGCACCATGGTTAGGGGCGTAAATATTTGATTGTTATTTCTTCTTGGTGCATTGACACTTTCATTAATATATAGTGTCCTTCTTTGCCTCTTCTAACAGCTTTTGACTTAAAGTCTAGTTTATCTGATATTACTATAGTAACCCAGCTCTCTTTTGGTTACTATTTACATGGATTATCTTTTTCCATCATTTCACTTTCAACCTATTTGCATCTGTGGGTCTAAGATGAGTTTCTTGTAAATAACATATAGTTAGATCATGCTTTTTCTTATCTATTCTGCCAACCTTTGTCTTTTGATTATGGAGTTTAATCCATTAACATTCAGTGTTGGGAAGCAGATGCGGCTCAAGTGATTGGGCTTCTGCCTACCATATGGGAGAACCCAGATTCGATCCGCATGGCCTCCTTGTAAAGGCATGCCAAGCCCGCACAGCAAACAGTGCAGCAAGATGATGAAACAATAAAAAGAGAGACAGGGGAGAGTCAAGACAGGACATGACAGAAACCAGGAACTGAGGTGACACAAGAGGTAGGGTACCTCTCTCCCACATTGGAGGTCCCCAGTATTGAATCCTGGTGAAGCCTAGAAAAGAAAAAAATGGGAAGAGAAGACAAAAAGAAACAGACATGGGGAGGATCCAGAAAGATGGCATTGGTTCAAGTGGGCACTCACCAGCTTTCTTGCAAAAAAACGGCTGAGAAGGGGCAAGACCCTCCCTGAGTGAGCTATTTTGGGAACCCATAGAGCAGGAGGCTTCAGGGCATTGATCTGGAGGGAACTGGACAAAGAGATAAAAAGCCCAAGGGAAAACCATGAGTTTCTCACCCCGGTGGCTGGGAACGGCAGGTGGCTAAGCCCCACCCTCAAGGCAAAAAGCTGCTGCGAACCCCCTGAGTCCCACCAGCCACCGAGCAGGAGGGAGGTTCTCCGGGAGTAAGAGGATTCTGGTGAAGGGTGGAGAGGGGTTTCCATTCTGTGGGTTTGGTTACCTGGACCCACTTTGAACTTTAGGGAGCATACCAGTTGGCAAGAGATGGTTCCAGGAAGAGGGTAGAGGTGAATCTGTCCAGGAAGCCTGATTTACTTAGTTGACCTGGGAGGGATGAACTTGGGCTGGGAGAGGGCAGAGTCAGGCAATTGACTGGACCAGTGCTGAAAATTATCAAAATTCCAACTCCCCTAAGGGAGGTGGGCAGTAGGAAGCACTTAATAACTTTCCAAGGGCCTATTTAGGGTCCCTGGGGAGGAGGGGGGGTTCTGGAAGAGGGTTGAGAGTCATTTCTCTGCAGTGAGTTCAGATACCAGGGTCCCATTTGAATTTCAGAAGGGAACTCAACCTGACCAGGAGAGGTGAGGGGGATTCAATCACACAGGCTATCACATCCTGCTGCCCTGGAAGAGTAAGCAATGAGAATAGAAAGGCGGCAGGGAGAGACAGACTCCTAATCAGCAGGCATCCACCCAACTGCAAAGAGTCAAACCTGCCCTAGGGAAAGTGACTGGATAGCTCTCTAGCTAACTGACCCAACAAGACGTTTAGCTCAGTGGAGGAGTCTCCACTTTGAATATACAAGGTCCCTGGTTTGATTCCTGGCTCTCCTTAGAGTAGTGATCCACTGGGTTATCAAACACCCAGCTGATACTTTAGGACAGGGAACACATAGACATAATTTTTGTATTAGCTTATCTTGGGTCTCTTATTTTTCTTTAAAAAAGTTCCTTTTTAAAAATTTAACTTAGTTTACTTGCTAAAACCCGATTCAAAACCTGCAGAGGGCAGGCTGCAGGTAATTGATGAAAACCAGCAGCATGAGAAGCTCCTCAAGGGCCTAAGAGGGAAGGCTGTTTTTCGTAAGTTTTTGTTTGATCGCTTGCTCAAGTGTTTGTTTTTTGTTCTTTTTTTTTTTTAAGATTTTATTTATTTATTCATTTATCCCCCCCTTGCTGCTTGTGCTCGCTGGGTCAGCTAACCACGCCGTGCGGGCGGGCTCTGCCCCCACCAGGAGGCCCCGGGAACTGAACCCGGGGCCTCCCATATGGTAAACGGGAGCCCCACTGATTGAGCCACAGCCGCCTCCCATGTTTTTTGTTCTTTTTTTCCCCCTCTTTCTTCCCCCTCCCCAGTTTTTTTAAAGTAGGTGCTGCTGTCTTGTTTCTTGTTTGCTGTGTTTCCCCCTTCCTTTGTTTCCCCATTTTTTGTATGCCAATTTTGTCTATTTGTGCAATTTCTTTTCCTTCCTTCATCTTCCTATCTTCTGCTTTCTGTTTTTGTTCTTACATTCCACCTCACTTTGTTTAGTCTTCAATTTTTCTTGTTTTTATTTCTATCTCCTCTATTGTCTGTTTCCTTTCTTTTTTAAAAAAATCCTTATTTTTATTATTGTCTTTTCTCTTTCCCTCTCTTCTTATCATTCTGGCCTTTTAATTCACTCTAGGTATTTTTCTTTATTCAGTTTTTCATTTCATTGTTTGTACCCCACTTTTTTATTCTCATTCCTTTGCACTTCTTACATGAGTTAATTATTCATTTTCCTAGGTCTTATATGGTTCCTCTTCTACCTTTTTACTATTATTATTACTATTATCCTTTTTCTCTTCTTACCTCTTTCCCTTTCTCTGGCCCTAATATTTTTCCTTCAAGGGAATATAGAAAACAGCAAGGAAATAGAATAAGAGGAACAGAGTGTCAAAGAGAAATTTTAACATACACACAAAAACAACAACTAAATAAAACCCTAGAGAGAGAAACTAATCAACTGAATAAACCCATCAATATAATGAGATGCCTAAACACCAACAAAAAATTATAAACCGTACTAAGAAACAGGAATACATGGCCCAGTTCGATGAACAAACTAAAAACCAGGAGGAGATTCAGAACATGGAACAACTAATTAGAACTGTCCAAACAAGTATCATGAACCAACTTAATGAAGTGAAGGAAGAGATTAAGGATATTAAGAAGACACTGAAAGAACATACTGAAGAAACTGTAAACATACATAAAAAGATAACGTATATGATGGTGATGAAAGGCACAATCCAAGAAATAAAGAATATACTGGAAGCACATAACAGCAGATTTGAACAGGCAGAGGAAAGAATTAGTGATGTGGAAGACAGTACATCTGAAATCAAACAGACAGTAGAAGAGATACATAAAAAGAAAAAAATCCAGCAAGGACATAGGGATCTGAATGACAACACAAAATGCACAAACATACACATTATAGGCATTCCAGAGGGAGAAGAGAAGGGAAAGGGGACAGAAGGAGTGTTGGAAGAAATAATAGCTGAAAACTTCCCAAGCCTATTGAGGGAGATAGATGTACATGTCCAGGAAGTGCAGCACACCTCAAACAGTATAAATCCCAACAGGCCCACTCAAAGACATATACTTGTCAAATTGTCCAATTCTCAAGACAAACAGAGAATACCGAAAGCATCATGAGAAAAGAGAACCATCATATACAAGGGAAGTTCAATAAGATTAAGTGCTGATCTCTCATCTGAAACCATGGAGGCAAGAAGGCAGTAGTGCTAAGAAGGTGCTAAAAGAATAAAAACCTACAGCCAAGAATTTTCTATCCAGCAAAGCTGGCATTCAAAAATGATGGAGAATTCAAAATACTCACAGATAAACAGAAATTAAGAGAGGATGCTAATTAGAAACCTGCTCTTCAAGAAATACTAAAGGGAGTACTGCAGGTTGAAAGGAAAAAACAGGAAGGAGAGAGAGAGTTGGAGGAGAGTGTAAGAGAAAAAGTTTAAAAAAAGAGAGAAATAAAAACAACATATGACATACATAAACTCAAAGAAAATATGGCTAATGTAAGTAATTCCTTGACAGTAATAACACTGTATGTTAATGGATTAAACTCACCAGTCAAGAGACACAGATTGGCAGAATGGATAAGGAAATATGACCCATCTATATGCTGTCTACAAGAAACCCACCTTAGACCCAGAGATTCAAGGAGGCTGAAAGTGAATGGTTGGAAAACAATTTTGCAAGCAAACAACAACCAAAAAAGGGCAGGAGTAGCTATACTAATATCGGACAAAATAGACTTTAAATGCAAAATTATTTTAAGAGCCAAAGATGGACACTATATATTAGTAAAATGGGTAATATTTTAAGAAGAAAGAACAATCATAAACACTTACGCACCTAACCAGGGTGCCTCAAAATACTTGAGGCAAAAACTGGTAAAACTAAGTGGAGAAATAGATGCCTCTACAATTATACTAGGGGAATTTAATACACCATTATCACCATTAGACAGAACATCTTGACAGAGAATCAATGAAGAAACAAAGACCTTGAATAATACATTAGAGGATCTGGACCTAATAGACATATACAGAACACTACACCCAAATACAGCAGAATATACTTTCTTCTCTAGTGCACATGGATCATTCTCCAAGATAGACCACATGCTAGGCCACAGAACAACTCTCAATGAATTCAGAAATATTGAAATTATACAAAGTAATTTCTCTGACCACAGTGGAATGAAGCTGGAAATCAATAAGGGCCAGAGAACCAGATTAGGCACAAAGATATGGAAGTTGAACAATACATTCTTAGACAAACAGTGAGTCAAGGAGGAAATTACAAAAGAAATCAGTAATTACCCTGAAACAAATGAAAATGACAACACAACATATCAAAACCTATGGGATGCAGCAAAAGCTGTACTGAGAGGGAAATTCATAGCCATAAACACATATATCAAAAAAGAAGAAAGAGCTAAAATCGAAGACTTGACTGCACACCTAGAGGAATTAGAAAAACAACAACAAACTAGCCCCAAAGGAAGTAGAAACAAGGAAATAACAAAGATTAGAGCAGAACTTAAATGAAATAGAAAATAAAAAAAGCACTAGAAAAAATAAACAAAACCAAAAGCTGGTTCTTCAAGAAGATCAATAAAATTGACAAGCCCTTAGCTAGACTAACAAAGAAAAAAGAGAAAAGATGCAAATACACAAAGTAAGAAATGAGGAAGGGGATATCATCACTGACCCCACAGAAATAAAGAGTATCATAAGAGGATACTTTGAAAAATTATATGCCAACAAGAAGTATAATTTAGAGGACATGGACAAATTCCTAGAACACACAAGCAGCCTACATTGATGAAAGAAGGAATTGATCAACTCAACAGACCAATCACAAGTAACAAGATTGAATTAGTCATCAAAAACCTCTCAACTAAGAAGAGCCCGGGACCAGATGGCTTCACATGAGAATTCTACCAAACATTCCAGAAAGAACTAACACCAATCCTGCTTCCAAACTCTTCCAAAAAATAGAAGTAGAAGGAACATTGCCTAACTCATTCTATGATGCCAATATTACCCTAATATCAAAGCCAAACAAATATGCCACAAGAAAGGAAAATTACAGACCAATCACTCTAATGAACCTAGATGCTAAAATACCCAACAAAATACTTGCTAAACATATTCAACAACACATCAAATGAATTATACAAAATGACCAAGTGGGTTTCATCTCGGGTATGCAAGGATGGTTCAACATAAGAAAATCAATCAATGTAACACGCCACATAAACAGATTGAAAGAAAAAAAAATCACATGATCATCTCTATAGATGCAGAAAAAGCACTCGACAAAATACAGCACCCTTTCCCGAAAAAAAAAAACACTGCAAAGGATAGGAATAGAAGGAAACTTCCTCAACATGATAAAGGGTATATATGAAAAACCCACAGCTAACATCATATACAATGGTAAAATCCTAAAAGTGTTCCCTCTAAGATTGGGAACAAGACAAGGATGCCAACTATCACCGTTCCTATTTAACATTGTGTTAGAAGTACTTGCTCAAGCATTTAGGCAAGAAAAATATATAAAAGGCATCCAAATTGGAAAGGAAGAAGTCAAAATTTCACTATTTGCAGATGACATGATCCTATACATAGAAAGCCCTGAGAAATCTACAACAAAGCTTCTAGAGCTTATAAATGAGTTCAGTAAAGTCACAGGTTATAAGATCAAGGCACAAAAATCAGCAGGATTTCTGTACACCAGTAATAAGCAATCTGAGGAGGAAATTTTTAAAAATCCCATTTACAATAGCAACTAAAAGAATCAAATACCTAGGTGTGGCAGTTTGATATAGTTATGAATTCCAAAAATAGATATTGGATTATGCTTGTAAACTGGTCTGTTCATCTGGGAATGATTAAATTATGATTAGAGATTTGATTGGGCCAGTAGGGTGTTGAGCCCCACCCCTTGGTGGGTGGGGTCTCAAAGATAAAAGACATGGCAAAGGACAGAGTTGGCGTAGTTTTGATGTTGAAGTTCTGATGTTGGAGTCTTGAGCTGGAGCCCCAGCAAGTAAGAGAGCTTGATCGTGAGGAAGGAGAGAAGGCCCTGGGAAAAGAGAAAAACCGTTCGCTTGAGAGTCTACAGCTGACCTTGTGGAGAGAGGCAAAGCCTAGAGAGCCTCATAGTCTACAGCTGACCTTGTGGAGGAAACAGAGGAGCTGAGCCCGGAGAGAAACGGAGTGCTGGGAAGAGAGGAACCCAAGAAGCCTGAATCCTGGCAAACGTCGGCAGCTGTCTTGCTCCAACACGTGGCAATGGACTTTGGTGACGGAAGAAACTTATGCTTTATGGCCTGGTAACTGTGGACTTCTACCCCCAAATAAATAGCCTATATAAAAACCAACAGATTTCTGGTATTTTGCATCAGCACCCCTTTGGATGACTAATACACTAGGAATAAATTTAAAGATGTAAATGACTTATATACCGAAAACTACACAACACTGTTAAAGGAAATCAAAGAAGACTTAAATAAATGGAAGAATATTCCCTGTTCATGGATGGGAAGACTAAACATCATTAAGATGTCTATCGTACACAAACTGATCTACAGATTTAAAGTAATTCCAATTAAAATCAACACAGCATTTTTTTAACCAAATTGGAAAAACTATGAAATTTATTTGGAAGGGCAAGAGGCCCCGAATATCCAAAGACATATTGAAAAAGATAAATGAAATTGGAGGAATCATACCACTGGCTTTAAAACATACTACAAAGCTACAGTGGTCAAAACGGCATGGTATTGGCACAAGACTAGACATATCGACTAATGGAACCGAATTCAGAGTTCTGGTATAGATCCTTGCATATACAGTCATCTGATTTTTGACAAGGCCACCAAGCCCACTCAACTGGGGGAGAATGGCCTTTTCAACGTATGGTGCTTGGAGAACTGGATATCCATACCCAAAAGAATGAGAGAAGCACACCATCTCACACCTTATACAAAAATCAACTCAAGGTGGATCAAAGATCTAAATATAAGAGTCATGACCATAAGACCTTGGAAGATAATGTAGAGAAGCATCTACAAGACCTTGTAATAGGAAATGATTTCATGAACTTCATACCCAAAGCACGAGCAGCAAAAGAAAAAATAGATAAATGGGACCTCCTCAAAATTAAAAACTTTTTTTTTTTTCCTTTGATTCTACCCAACTTTAATTCAAAATATTTTTGGATTTACAGTTTCAATTTTATCATTCACAGATTTTTCTCGGTGAAGTTTTTTTTAACCAAGGGTCTCATTAGTCAATCATAAATCTTCACTGCCAATGAATGCCCATTAAAATTTCTCTAAATATCTTAGCATGACTAGACATTCCCAGACTGTAATATTCTGGTGTCCCCCTACTTTTTTTTTTTAATTTATTTTTATTGTGGGTAAAAATCAAAATTCTCACAATACATACAAACATTTGCAATATGATATATAAATATATATATTATATATGTCAAAATTAAAAACTTTTGCACCTCAAAGGAGTTTGTCAAGAAAGTGAAAAGACAGCCTACCCAATGGGAGAAAATATTTGGTAACCATATATCTGATAGGAGCCTAATATCCAGCATATATAAAGAAATCCTATATCTTGAAAAGAAAAAGACAACCCATTTAAAAGATGGGCAAGTGATTTGAACAGACACTTCTCCAAAGAAGAAATACAAATGGCTAAAAAGCACATGAAAAGATGCTCAACACCACTAGCTATTAGGGAAATGCAAATCAAAACTACATGAGATATCACCTTACACCCATTAGACTGGTGGCCATTTAAAAAACAGAGGACTACAAGTGTTGGAGAGGATGTGGAGGAATAGGAACTCTCATCCACTGCTGGTGGGACTGTGGTATGGTCCAGCCATTGTGGAGGACAGTTTGGCGGTTCCTCAGAAAACTAGCAATAGATCTGCCATATGATCCAGCAATTCCACGGCTGGGTATATACCCAGAAGAACTGAAAACAAAAACAAACAGATATATGCACACCAATGTTCATAGCGACATTACTCTCTTTGCTGGGAGATTTTTGATGATGGATTCAATCTCCTTAATTGTGATTGGTTTGTTAAGTTCTTGTATTTCTTGCTGTGTCAGTGTAGGTTGGTTATGAGTTTCTAGAAATTTGTCCATTTCGTCCAGGTTGTCTAGTTTGTTGGCATATAGTTTCTCATAATATCCTCTTATGATTCTTTTTATTTCTGTGAGGTCATTTGTAATTTCCCCCCTTTCATTTCTGATTGTATTTTTTTGCATCTTCTCTCTTTTTTTCTTTGTTAGTCTAGCGAGGGGTTTGTCAATTTTATTGATCTTCTCAAAGAACCAGCTTTTGGTTTTGTTGATTTTCTCTATTGCTTTTCTGTTCTCATTTTCATTTATTTCTGCTCTAATCTTTATTATTTCTTTCCTTCTGCTTGCTTTGGGATTGGTTTGCTGTTCTTTCTCTAGTTTCTCAAGTTGTTCAGTTAAATCTTTGAGTTTATCTCTTTCTTGTTTCTTAATATAGGCATTTAGGGCTATAAATTTCCCTCTCAAGACTGCCTTTGCTGTATCCCATAAGTTTTGATATGTTGTGTTCTCATTTTCATTTGTCTCAATATATTTACTGATTTCACTTGCAATTTCTTCTTTGACCCACTGAATATTTAGGAGTGTGTTGTTCAGTCTCCACACATTTGCAAATTTCCTTTTTTCCTGTCTGTTATTGATTTCTAGTTTCATTCCATTATGATCTGAGAAGGTGCTTTGTATAATTTCAATCTTTTTATATTTATTGAGAGCTGTATTGTGACCTGACATGTGGTCTATCCTGGAGAAAGATCTATGGGCACTTGAGAAGAATGTATAACCCGCTGAGTTTGGATGCAGTGTTCTGTATATGTCTGTTAGGTCTAACTTGTTTATCATATTGTTCAAGTTCTCTGTTTCCTTGTTGATCTTCTGTCTAGTTGTTCTATCTAATGATGTGAGAGGGGTGTAGAAGTCTCCAATGATTATTGTAGAAATGTCTATTTCTCCCTTCAGTTTTGCCAGAGTTTGTCTCACATATTTTGGGGCACCCTGGTTAGGTGCGTAGATATTTATGACTGTTATATCTTCCTGGAGGATCGTCCCTTTTATTAATATATAATGGCCTTCCACATCTCATCACTTTTTTGCCTTTGAAGTCTGTTTTGTCTGATATTAGTATAGCTACCCCTGCTCTTTTCTGTTTACTATTCGTGTGGAGTATCTTTTTTCAACCTTTTACTTTCAGCCGGTTTGTATCCTTGGGTCTGAGGTGAGTTTCTTGTAAGCAGCATATGGATGGCTCATGTTTTTTTTATCCATTCTGTCAGCCTGTATCTTTTGATTGGGGAATTTAATCCATTCACATTCAATGATATTACTGAAAATGCACTATTTATTTCCTCCATTTTATTCTTTGGTTTTCATATGTCATCTTATTTTTGTCTCTCTTTTTATTCTTTTGATTATCCTTTCTGCTTTTCTTTCTTCTATACTCTCCTCCAAGCCTCTCTCTCCTGTCTTTTTCTTTCAGGTTCTAAGACTTCCTTTAATATTTCCTGCAAAGGTGGATTCTTTTTTGCAAACTCTCTTAGTTTCTGTTTGTTTGTGAATACTTTATATTCACCTTCATATTTGAAGGACAGTTTTGCTGGATAAAGAATTCTCGGCTGGCAGTTTTTCTCTTTCAGTTTCCTAATTGTATCATACCACTGTCTTCTCGCCTCCATGGTTTCTGAAGAGAAATCTGCACTAAGTCTTACTGGACGTCCTTTGTACGTGATCGTTTGCTTCTCTCTTGCTGCTCTGAGATTTTTCTCTTTATCTTTTACATTTGACATTCTGAATAATATGTGTCTTGGTGTAGGTCTATTTGGATTTATTCTTATTGGGGTACGGTGTGCTTCTTGGACATGTAAGTTCATTTCTTTCGTGAGAGTTGGGAAATTTTCAGCTATTATTTCCTCAAATACTCTTTCTGCCCCTTTTCCTTTCTCTTCTCCTTCTGGAACTCCCATGACACGTATGTTCTTGCGTTTTGTGTTGTCATTCAACTCTCTGAGCCCCTGCTCAATTTTTTCCATTCTTTTCTCTCTCTGTTCTTTTCTCTCTTCAATTTTAGCTGCTCTGTCTTCAGTATCACTTATTCTTTCTTCTATCATTTCGAGTCTGCTGTTGTATGCTTCAAATGTATTTTTGACTTCACCTATTGTGTCTTTCATTCCCATGAACTCCGTTACTTTTCTGTACAGTGTTTCAAATTCTTCTTTGCGTTTGCTCAATGACTTCTTGATGTCATTTATCTCTTTAACTATATTCTCTTTCATCTCATTAATTCGATTTTGGAAATTTGTGCTCATCTCACTGATTAGTTCTCTCAAATTCTGCATCTCTTCTGGGACTTTGCTGTATTCCTTTTCTTGGGTCATGTCTTCTATTTTCTTAGTATGGCTCGTAATCTTTTGCTGGTGCTTAGGCATCTGGTTAGTTTGTATTTTACTTAGATGCTCTATCTCTTTCTCTTGTATGGGGTTTTAGGGGCAGGAGGCTGTGAGTTACCACAGCTCTTTGATTTTTGGCTCAACCTTGATTGTTAGGATTGTTCTGCTGGTTGCTCAAAACTGGGCACTGGACCCAGTAATTGGTTGTAGAGTTGTTTCCTAGGGCCTTGGGCAGGGAGGCTATAGAGGCCAGGAAAAGCCTCTCTTACTTATTAATTTTCTTATGTGCACTTCCTTGGTCTGCCAGGAGATGGCGCTTGTTGGCAGCTCTCAATTCAATGCCTGGTCGGAGCGTATTTGTTGTGACACAGGCCAGATCAATATGATAGAGCTTCCTGTCTGGGGGCTAAGAGCCCTGTGATTCAAACTTTCTGAGACAGTTCTCCAGACTTCTCTCGTAGCACCCCCCTCTTCCCAGCTAGGAAATATTTCCACTCCCTTCTGAATCCTCAACAATCAGTCCCTGTTAGTAGAGGAGGAGATTGGGAGGTTTGTATATCTTTAGCCCCTTGCAGGCTCCAAGGCAAACAATGGCGCAGCCCCACCCAGCCTGGAAGGGCTCTCGGGACAGGGCAGACCAAACCTGGGAGTCCAAAGCAGGGTCAGCCTCAGGCTCTCTCTCCCTTCTCCTGTGGAGTCCTCAACAATTAGTCCAGGCTAGAAGAGAGGGAGGTTGGGAGGGTCGGATTTCTCCAGTCCTTTCTAGGCTCCCAGGGCAAACCGCTGTGTGGAAGGGTTCCTGGGGCTCTGCAGCCCAAATTTCAGGTCAGAACCTGAGTCAGCCTAAGGCTGTGTCCCTCTCTCTTCCCTTTCCGGGAGTGGTAGATCCCTGAAGCCCCCTTTGTCTGTGGTCGCAGGCCCAGAGGCCCGAGAATTCTGAAGAGTGTGGGGGAGGGTGCCGGCAGCAGCAGAAGCTGCTACTTGCAACTCACAGTTCTGTCGTTGCGATTTCCCTCTTCTGTCCCTCTCTCCTCTGGGTGGTGTGCAGCCTTCACCTGCTGTCCTAAACCCTAGAAGATCTTTTTCGTGGCTGTTTCCATTTGTCCTCTAGCTATTTTTCTGGAGAAGAGATCACCATTATTCACTATTGCCAAAAGTTGGAATCAACCCAAATGCTCATCAACAGATGAATGGATAAACAAAATGTGGTACATACATACAATGGAATATTACTCAGCTGTAAGAAGGAATAAAGTGCTAACACACGGAATAACATGGATGAATCTTGAGGACCTTATGTTGAGTGAAACAAGCCAGGCACTGAGGGACATGACCTCTCTTATATGAAATAAGCAACTTGAGCAGACTCAGAGAGCTAGAGTCTGGAAGAGAGGTTTACAGGAAATCGAAAGGGAGAAGAAGGTTGTAAGCCAATGCTCATATGGGCGAAATCTATAATAAGGTGGAAGTGAATAGTTGTGAAGTGAAGGGATATGACATGGGTGTAGTGATACTACTGGGTTGGATGGTGCAAGTTTGACATGGGGTAGGGTGGGGAGGCTGGGTTGGACATCCATGGAACTGGGGGGGAGGGTTAGGGGAGGGAGCAGGTGAACACTGGGGATTGATGGGTATGTGGTTGAAACTACAATGTTGGGAAAGCTCTTTTGGCAATATGACAAGGAAGGTTTGCTCTTTAGGGTGTTGGATGGGGGGGGGCATTCGGGATAGGATGTGTGAGTGATCATTTTGTCATAGTGTGCTGTATCAGTGGGTGGAGACCCACATAATGAGCGGGAAGGAGTTAGACTCCCATCCTGGGGAGGCCCGATATGTTCTCAATCAGAGGGGTGGTTGTCTCTCGAGAGCATGGGTGGTTCCTAATAGGGGAGGACAGTCCAGTGTGTCAAGCCCTCAGTGTTGTTGCAAATAACTATGAAACTTGTCCTTCAAGGAGTGAAGCCTTATGGTTGCCCTGGGCCCTGAGGGGAGGGGGAGGGAGGAATAGCATAGATGGAAGAGGGGGTATTTAGGGGGCAATTGAAGTGTTCTGCTTGATCTTGCAATGATGGATACAGGCCATGTTAAATTTCATATAACATGTATAAAAGTGTATTGTCTAAAACGTAAACCATAATGTAGACCATTGACCATGGTTAGTAACAATGTTTCAATATTTGTACATCAGTTGTAATAAATGTACCATCCACATATAAAAAGGTTATTAATATGGGAAGGGGGAAAAGGGGGAGGATGTTGGGTATATGGGAGTCCCTTATATTCTGTATGTGACTTTACTTTGACCTAAAACTTCTTTGAAGACAAAATGAAAAAAAGTAAGACACTGGGGAAGAAATGGAAGAAAATGTCACTGTACAAACAGGACAACAGATATTTCTGTGATGAAAGGCAAAACGTCAAAAAAATTTAAAAAATATTTTTCATTATTTTTTTAATATCCCAATTCTTATTTTATTTTAGTTTTTCTAAATTATTATGTATTTTATTTTGTATGTTTAAATCTATCGTCATTATTTCATTTTCCAATTAACTGTATTTGGCTTTATACTTGGCTTCATTTTTGAAGAAGTTTTGGATCACAGAAGGGTTACATCTGTGGCAGGGGAGGATCATTGGTGTGGGGCATCAGTGATGGGGGATACATGGGAGGAAGTTTACCTGGGCATATATATAAGGTACATAAATGTCTTCAAATGTTCATGGGGCATTGTCACAGTGGGTAGAGAATCACACAATAACTAAAACGATATTGAATTCCCATCCTGGCGAGCTCTGCCACATTCTCTAATAGAATAGCAACAATCCCCCAAGTACAGGGGCAATGACTAGTGAAGAAGGATGGTCCATTGATGGGCCTTTGATATTGATGACTATGCTTATGAGCCTTTGCTCTTGAAATTGCAACTTAGCCTAGTGTTGTAGGATGCCTAAGAGTTACCTCCTGAGAGCCTACATTTTACTCAAATGTGGCCTCTAAGCCAAACTCAGCATATAAATGCATTACCTTCCCCCCAGTGTGGGACATGACTCCTAGGGATGAGCCTCCCTGGCACCAAGGGATTACTACCAAGCACCAACTAGCAATGAAACTGGAAAGAGACCTTGAATAAAAAGGGGAAAAGGTAAAGATAAATGAGTTATATGGCTAAGAGACTTCAAAGTGAGTTGGGAGGTCATCCCAGAGGTAATGCTTATGCATGTCTCAGCAGGATCTCATAGACTCCCAAAGTAGATACTACCCCAAATAGCAGGGTTTCTGAGGGCTCTGGAGACACCCAGGTCCTATGGTAATGGCAGATAGCTCTGGTGTTTGGTGCCTTGGCAGTGGGCCCTACTTTGGAGTTTGTGCTCCCAAGTGTGACAGAGTTAGACTCAGTTGTGACTTCTCTACACATGCCTCTTCTGTCCCTTCTATTTGAACCTATAGTTGGTGCTGGAGTTGGTAGGTGTGCGTCCAAGAGACTTCAATCTTTGGGCTGTCCATGTGCCAGCTGGGCCCTGAGCCTCAGCAGAGTTGCAACACCTACTCTCCAGTTCATTGGACTCACCCAGGACAACTAACAAGGAGGTGAGGATGGACAATCACCATACCAAGGAACTGAGAGAGTCTACAACTGCAAGCAAGAGAGTCCCATCCATCAGCCATAAGTATAGAAGCCCCCTCTCAATTAGAGGTGGAATGGGCATCACCATCCCAGAATCCTCAGGATTGGGGAATAAAATATGGACTAGAGTGGACTTACTGGTATTCTACTATAGATTTGTGATGCTAGCAATGGAAGAAATTATATCATTGATGTGGAGGCAGTGGCCACTGGAGGTGCTGAAGGCAGGGAGAGGGAAAAAGAGGTGTAATATGGGGGCATTTTTGGGACTTGGAATTGTCCTGAATGACACTGCAATGACAGATACAGGCCATTATATATCCTGCCATAACCTACAGAATTGAGTGGGAAAGAGTGTAAACTACAATGTATACTATAATCTATGCTTAGTGGCAATGCTCCAAAATATATTCATCAATTGCAATGAATGTACCACAGTAATGAAAGAAGTAGTTAATGTGGGGAAAAGTGGGAGGTGTGGGGAGTGGGGCATATGGGAACCGCTTATGTTTTTTTATGTATCGTTTTATGTCATCTAAGTATCTTTTAGAAAAAATAAAAAATATATTTAAAAAAAAGATTGTAACACCAACATATAAAAAAAGAAACGGACACAGAAGATCACAGAGAGAATGGACACAGACAGCAAAAACAGCGGGGGTGGGGGGTGGAAATAAAGGAAAGAAAAGAAATAAAGTAGACAGAAAAAAACCAAAAAGCATTCAGTGTTATTACTGTAAAGGTATTATTTCAACCATTTTGTCTTTTGATTATATATCTTATATCTTTTTTCTTTCGTTTCCTTTATTACATCTTCCTCTTTGTATAGTTGATCTTTTGTGATGTATCCTACTGATCTCTTTCTCATTTCCTTTCTTTATATTTTAAAGATACTTCCTTTGTGGTTACCCTGGGGTTTGTCTTACATAACCTACAGCTATAACCACTAATTTGAAAAGATACCAACTTAATTCAATAACATATACATTCTCTGCTCCCATGTCCCTTTGTTTCCCCTCTTTTTGTTGTTTTTGTCCCACATTACCATTTTATATTTTGCATGTCCATTATCAGAAAATATGATTATTTATTATTCAAGTGTATTCTAACTCTTCAAGGAATTAAAGAGTGGAGTTGTATATTGAGGATACAGTACTATTGGGTTTTGCATTTACCCATTTAGTTACGTTTACTGAAGATATTCACTTCTTCACACTCCTCCAAGCCACTCTCTTTTCTTCGTATTCTTCGTAACCTGAAGTACTCTGTTTAGCAATTCTTGTAGGGTAAGTGTTTTGGTGATAACCTCTCTCAGTTCTGTTTCTCTGTGAATGATTTAAACTCTCCCTCATTTTTGAAGGACAGTTTTGATGAATAAAGAATTTTGGGCTGGCCAGTTTTCTCTTTCTGTACCTTAAATATATCATACCATTGCCTTCTCACCTCCATGGTTTCTGATGAGAAATTGGCACTTAGTCTTATTGAGAATCTTTTGAATGTGATGAATCACTTTTCTCTTGCTGCTTTCAGAATTCCCTATTTTTTGCATCTGACATTCTGATAAATATATATCTCATAGTAGGTCTATTAGTGTTTATTCTGAGTACATTGCACTTCCTGGACATGTATATTTATGTCTTTCATAAGAGTTGGCAAATTTTTGGTCATTATTGCCTCAAATATTCTTTCTGCCCCCTTTTCCCTTCTCTTCTCCTTCTGGGACTCCCATGATATATATGTTGGTATACTTCATCCTGTGACTCAATTTACTTAGACACTGCTCAAGTTTTTTCTATTTTTTTTCTCTATCTGTTCTTCTGACTGTATGATTTATTTTTTTAAAGATTTATTTTACTTATTCCCCCCTCCCTTGTTGTTTCTTTTTGCATTCACTGTCTGATCTCTGTGCTTATTTGTCGTGTGCTCTGTGTCTGCTTGTCTTCTTGTCTTCATTGGCTCTCCTCTGCATTTCCCTTTGCTGCATCATCTTGCTGCACCAGCTCTCTGTGGGCCGTCAGCTCTCTGCATGGTGCTATTTGATCATGGGGTACCTAGAAGTGAAATAGACAGGCATTCTACTAAATTCTTACTTGATCTGTATAAGTAGAAGAGTTCTAGGTCAAGTGAACAAAAGGCTAACTTGAATCACAAAAACAGAGAATCACAGCCCCTCAATCAATTCCTAGACTTGAGATACTTGACAGACCCAGAACTACTTTAACGAAGGGAAGGCCAGATTCTGTTGCGGAAGGACCCTGTTATACTGCCAAAAATGTATACTGTTTATCGTTCTCCCAGCCTTCTCAAAAATGTCCTACGACCTTTTTCCTGGGTGACAGTGTATTGGGGAAAAGGAAATGATCAGACATTTTGGAATTATTAGACACTGGCTCAGAAGTGACATTAATTCCAGGAGGCCCAAAACGTCACTGTGGTCCACCAGTCAGAGTAGGGGCTTATGGAGGTCAGGTGATCCATGGTGTTTTAGCTCAGGTCTGTCTCACAGTGGGTCCAGTGGGTCCCCAGACCCATTCTGTGGTTATTTCCCCAGTTCCAGAATGCATAATTGGAAAAGATATACTCAGTAACTAGCAGAGTACCCACATTCATTCCTTGACTTGTAGAGTGAGGGTTATTATGATAGAAAAGGCCAAGTAGAAGCCACTAGAACTGCTTCTACTTAGCAAAATAATAAACCAAAAGCAATACTGCATTCCTGTTGGTATTGCAGAAATTAGTGCCACAATCAAGGACTTGAAGGATACAGGGGTAATGATTCCCACCTCAACCCCATTTTAATCTATTTGGCCTGTGCAGAAAAGATTGATCTTAGAGGATGACAGTGGATTATCATAAACTTAACCAGGTAGTGACTCTAATTGCAGCTGCTGTCCCAGATGTGGTGTCATTGCTTGAGCAAATCAAAACATCCCTTGGTACTTGGTATGTAGCTATTAATCTATTAATCTGACAAATGCCTTTTTCTTGATACTTGTTACTAAAGGCCACCAGAAAGAATTTGCTTTCTGCTGGCAAGGCCAGCAAAACACCTTCACTGTTCTACCTCGGGGATATATCCACTCTCCAGCCCTATAGCATAATCTAATTTTCAGGGACCTTGATTGCCTTTCCCTCCCACAAGACATCATACTGGTCCATTATATTGATGACATTATGTTGATTGGACCTAATAAGCAAGAAGTACCAACTACTCTAGACTTATTGGTAAGGCATTTATTTGTGTGTCAGATGGGAGACAAGTCCAACAAAAATTCATGGGCCTTCTACCTCAGTGAAATTCCTAGACATCCAGTGGTGTGAGGCATGTTGAGCATCTGGCTCCTCCTATAATGAAAAAAGAGGCATAACGCTTAGTTGGCCTCTTTGGATTTTGGAGGCAATATATTCCTCATTTGGGCATGCTACTCTGGCCCACTTACAGAGTGACCTGAAAAGCTGCTAGCATTGAGTGGGGACCAGAACAAGAGGAGGCTCTATGACAGGTCCAGGCTGCTGTGCAAGCTGCACTACCACTTGGGCCATATGATCCAGCAGATCCAATGGTGCTGGAAGTATCAGTGGTAAATAGAGATGCTGTTTGGAGCCTTTGGCAGGCACCTATAAGAGAGTCATAGCTCAGATCCTTAGGATTTTGGAGCAAAGCCCTGCAATCCTCTGCAGATAACTATTTTCCTTTTGAGAAACAGCTTTTGGCCTGCTACTGGGCCTTAGTAGAGACCAAATTCTTAGTAGAGACCTAATGGCCACCAAGTTACCATGAGACATGAGTTGCCCATCATGAACTGGGTGTTGTCTGACTCACCTAGCCATAAAGTTGGGCAGGCAATGCAACACTCCATTATCAAATGGAAGTGGTATATACAAGATCGAGCTCAAGCAGGCCCTGAAGGCACAAGTTACACGAGGAAGTGGCAAAAATGCCCATGGCCTCCACTCCTACCACATTACCTTCTCGTTCTCCAGCCTGTATCTGTGGCCTCTTGGGGAGATCTCTATGATCAATTGACTGAGGAAGAGAAAACTTGGGACTGGTTTACAAATGGCTTGGAAAATTGGTGACAAAGATGTCTAGGCAAGAGGTGTGTGTATAGACCTTTCTGAGTGGACAAAAAACATGAAGATATTTGTGTCCCACGTGAATGCTCACCAGAGGGTGATTTTAAAAATCAAGTGGATAAAACGACCTGCTCTGTGGCTAACGCTCAGCCTCTTTCCCCAGCCACTCCTGTCATTGCCCAATGGGCTCATGAACAAAGTGGCAATGGAGGTTGGGATGGAGGTTATGCATGGGCTCAGCAACATGGACTTCCCCTCACCAAGGCTGACCTGGTTACAGCTAAACAAGACTGAGTGCCCAATCCTATCTGTTTAGCTAGACGTGACTAAAAGAAGCCAACATGAAAAAACCCATCATTGTGTATTTAAAAATAGATGAAAGTTGAGTGGCAGAGGTGGGGGAAAAACCCACATGAAAGTCATCTTAGACCTTAGATGAGATAATAAAACAGTGTCTTTGTTGTATTCCAACAACAAAGTGGATAACTTTGTTTTTAATATTTACTCTATAGGATAGAGTGGTACAGTGGAAAGGGTGCTGGGTTGAAATGATCCCGGGCCCTTGTTCCAGCTCTGCCACTAAGGAGCATCATTTACTCTCTCTGTGGGTCAGCCCCTTTGTTTCCAAAAGGGGAGTGCAAAGACAGTTGGAACAAGATTATTCGATATACCTTCCATCAAGGTAATGGCAGGAGAAGGACACAGAGTGGTCATGGAGAGTGGGGCTGGCACAGTGGTGCATCAGTGAAATGCTTTGTTTCAAAAGAATGTACACACTATACTTACCTGGCGGGGGAGATACCATGATCACGAAGGTGGTTTTCCCAGGGCGAGGTTTATCCATTGCACTATGGATGTGCTGACCCCTGCGATTTCCCCAAATGTGGGAAACTCGACTGCATAATTTGTGGTAGTGGGGGACTGCGTTCGTGCTCTCCCATGGGAAAAAGAAAAAAAAAAGAAAAGAAAGAAAATATGTACACTAAACCCTAAAATCAAGTAGTTAAAAGGAGATGTTTCAGGGAGCAGATATGGCTCAAGTGGCTGAGCTTCCGCCTCCCACATGGGAGGTCCCGGGTTTGGTTCTTGATGCTTCCTGAAAAAAACAATAACAAACAACAAGCAAAATAAATGAAAAAAAAAAACAAAAAAACAAAAAAAACCAACTCAGGGAAGCCGATGTGGCTTAGTGGTTGAGCACTGGCTTCCCTCATATGAGGTCCCGGGTTCAATCCCCAGCACCAAAAAAAAAAAAAAAAAAAAAAAAAAGTTTAAAAAAAAATAAAAAAGGGGATGTTTCATAGCAGGCCCAGCTCGGAAGTGGGAGGCCAGAAATCTGGGTAGAGAGCCAGGTGAACTAATACCCTGAGCAGAAGCCAAACCACCCTACTGAAAAAGGAAATGCCACTTTAGAGGCAGCTATGAGGCAGTCCATCAACAGAAAACTCACTGGCTGAACTTGTGTGTTTGGAGAAAGTAATTTGGAAGGGCAGTCAAATGCAGGTGCTCTAAAAGTAAGCATGTCATGGGTAATAAGAGCAGTACCTAGAGAAGAAATGGCATCTAAAGAAAATCCTGTTGTGATCTGTAAAGGGATGAGATTCGGAGCCAAGTGGAGCTCAGTATGAGCCTCCAAAGTGCAGCGGAGTATGTGGTCATCTTATCCGGAAACCTATGGTGCTTTGGGTAACACTGTGGTTGAGGAGTGAGAGGAAAGCTTCCCTCATATTCACCACAGCCCTACTCAGGGACAACTTGACCAAGTGGCAATGAAACACAACCCTCTACCTGGGCCTGAGTGAGAGTAACTAACTGGCAGGAGCAGCTGGAGGAGGGAGACCAAAGCAGGAAGGAGATGAGGGTGGGGGAGAAGAGGGGGACTATTGGCTGAGACTAGGCCAACTAGCCTGGTAGGGAGTTACAGTCACCCAGGGGCCCATCTGACCTGGGCAATCTTGGTTGTACCCAAGGTAGGACTAATCAGGGGCAGGTCCGTGAGCAAATCAGAAGGCTATAAATAGGCCTCTGTCTTTAAGTGTGGGAGTGAAGGTAGGATCATTGTTTTTCAACTCATCCGGGGCCTGGCCCTATGAAAATCATGTGCCTATCAGCAGATGGGGGACTTTTTGGGGAACTTGAACCATATTTTTCTACACTTTTAGTAAAGAGAGAAGCTGGGGGCCCTGCCACTCACCCCCTCCCCAACACCTGTGAGCCACCTTTGTGACCTCACATGACAAATAAAGAGGATGATGACTTAAGCAGCTGGTTGCCCCACTACTGAAGCTCTAGAATTTTGTGGACACTATTTATTGGGCATCCCCGGGCTCACAGAAGGCATTTTTGACTCGACACGACGGTGATATGGTCTTGGGTACAAAATGCTCCTGATGCTAGTCTAGCTCCATGGCTACTCAGGGTAGTGAAGAGAGATATAAAGTCAAGCTGGCCCCATCTGTTGGTGAAGAGCCAGAAAGAGGGGCCCCATCTACTTCTTCACCTGGTCCGAATGTGGAGTCCAGGGAGTTTCTGGACCGGCAGCGTAACCAAGCTGAGAGCCAAGGTCCAGGATCCCCAGAGAACCTGCAACCACAGGACCAAAACGAAAGCACAGCAAGTGTGGAAGAAAACAATGATGTTCTTGGGCTCACCTTCCCAAGGAAGCTTTGGATGATAGCGGAGAATGACGCGTTCAAGTCTGTGCGCTGGGGTGACAGCGGAGACACTGTGATCATTGAGGCGGATCTTTTTCAAATGGAAATCCTCCAACGGAGAGGCGCAGAGAGATTTTTTGAAACAGACAGCTTGAAGGGGTTTATTCGGCAACTCAACCTCTATGGATTCAGCAAAATACGCCAAAGTGACTCTTCAGTTCACTCTCCGGGGACAAAGAGAATGATGGTAAAGTAGAAAGTATTTCTGTTACCCATTTTCTCTGTTACTCGAATAGCTTCATAAAATACCAAGATGAATGATATACTGAGAGTTTACATTTCCATAGAGAACTTTTTTTAAAACATGAGACATTATTTATGGAAAGATGAAAGTATAGACTTTGAAAGTATAGATTTTGATATTAAAGTACAACTGTCAGATAATCTGCAGGTATGACTAAAATCTCCAAGAGGCCAGTTAATATACACATACATTTACACACACATATATACTCCTTAAACTATGAAAATATTTATCTCTAGTAAGCTTATGATTTAGGACATAAGGAAATACTTGCCAGCAATTTCAGAACAAAAAATCTTTTCTCCATAGCAAAATGAGACTTACTTGATTTTGGTTTAAAAAAATGAATATTTTATCCCAGAATGACTAAAATGTTTAATTTTGTTTCAGATCTACCGTAACTCCAATTTTAAGAGAGGCAACTCTCTGCTCCTTCAAAATATTCAGAGAAAAGGCGACTTCAAAAACAACGCTCAGCCAGAGAACTCTGCGCAAACTCCGAAGAGAAAGCGGGCAGCGGCTACAAGACACTCCCCGAGAATCCACAAGACTAATTCCATGCAAGAAGCCGGCAAAAATTCCCAGGACGGCCCCCCGAATGTCCAGGGACCCAGTAGCACCCCAGCCGTTATGTTCTCTAGTATCTGGGCTGTGAGCGGCGTAGTTGGGCCTCCCGTGGAGAGCAGTGCCCCCACTCAGCCAGGCGTCCCGGGCGGGGAGGGCACCTCCCAGAGTGCTAGGTCTGCACCCTCGGCTCCTGCCGAGCCCGCAGCGGCAGGGGCCCCGCCGCCGGGCCCCGCGGGTTACCCAGATAGTGTTTCCATCGTTTCTCTGTTCAACACCTGCTACTCGATCCTGCTGGCTGCCCTGTCAGTCATGTCTCCCAACGAGCCCTTCGAGGAGCAGCAGGAGAGTTCCTCCGATTACCACTGTGCGCTCTGCGAACACTTCAAGGACAATCCAGCTCCCTAAACTCACAGGCCACTGGTTTCCGACCAAGATGGCCATTTGTAGCGATTAATCTATTTTCGGCTTTAATAAAGAAAACCAAAACCCCACGAGGGTAAATAAACGATCTCCAGCGAATCGCGAGTCTGTGTGGTTCCTAACCCTCTACACTGTACACAGCGCCTTGGCCTAAGCCAGAGGCGGAAAACCCTTGCCCAAGACAGGTTTTGCTCTCCGTTGTACTCTCTGGTTTCTAGCAGCAGCATTTTCACTTATTCAGCAAAGGATTTTGCCAGAGAGTACTGAAGGCAAGCCTAGGAAGACCTGGTTCCCTGGTTCTGGCGTGAGGTCGGGAGACAGAGCACTTCGCTGCTGACCTTGGGGGTATCACTTTACATTAGAAACACGTCTTGAAACAGGAGTTTCTTTTCCTCGTGGGTACTTCCAATGTCACGAGGAAGTTTCTGACTAGCAGCTGAACTGACCCAAGCCCAAGGTCCACAGGGCTTCGGGGAGACCGTCGGAACACCCTGGTGGAGAGGACGGGCTCTGGAGTCAGGCTGCGTAATGGCCCTTCAGCCTTGGGTAAGGTTCTCTGTCTCTTTGAACTTCAGCTTCCTCAGGTGCAGAACAGCCATGATGAGTCCCTGCTTCATGGATAACTGTGAGCAGGAAAAATGCTCAGCCTGGGGCCCAGTGCACTGACAGCACTCAACACACGCTACCCCAACTCTCATTTTCTCCAGAAGCTGTCTCCCTCCATGGCTTCTCTGACAGGAGTTGTACTGGCTTTCCTCTTCGCAGACCTTGTCTCGGCCACTTTTATAGGCACCTCTTCCTCTGCACGCTCCTTCAATGTATTTCCCAGGCTTCCCACCTCAGCTCCTTTCTCCCTCTGCACCACTCTGTCTTGGATCTCTGAGAATCTGAAGCAATCCAGGGACAGTTCCCCCAGGAAATGGTATACACATACAATCACGCAGAGCATTTTAGGGGCTTCCCAGGCCCTCAGTCCAGGATAAGAGTCCCTTCTCCACTCACATGTGCCCTGGCTGACCTCACACTCCCTTCTGGCGTCACTGACTGCTAAACTGCCCATCGGACCTCTCTCGTCTGCCCAGACCTTCCTTCTGAGCTCCAGACCCGAAGATACAACTGCCTACCAGACACCTCCACCTGGATGTCCCATGGGCTCATCAAATTCAGCATGTCTTGAACTGAACTGGTCTCCCCCTCAAGACGCTCCTCCTCACAGGTTCCCTATCTCAAATGAGGAGCATACCCTCAGGTACCCTGGCCCCAAGGCAGAATCCTGGGAGTTGCCTAACTCCTCCTTCCCCCTTACACCTCACACCCACTCAATGGCCCAGTCCGCCTGAAGCCTTCCCTTTTTCAGCTTATAAATCTCTCCTCCACCTTCACTGCTGCAACTTTACTGAGGTCCACTCTCTTCTCACCTGGATTACTTCAAGTCTCCTCACCTATCTCCCCGAGACCAGCTTTTCTCTCCTTCAATGGCTCCTCATTACCGCCACCCAAGTGACCTTGCCGGAACTCACATCCACTCAGGCCGCTTCCCTGCTTGGGCGGCCCAGTATATTCAGAGGAATCCACAGGCCTTGACAACGCCCACCAGGCCTTCAGAATCTGCCTCCTGCTATTTCTCCAGCCTGACACCATCACTCCCTCTTCTGCCACACACACACTTCATCCATGTTGCCCTACCTGTGTATTCTGGAAGCATCAGGTCCTCACTTGCCTTGGGACCCTGACATATGCTTTCTCCTTCAGCTGGCTTCAGGGCCCAGCCCTGGGCTCAAAGAGCAATCTGTGCCTCTATCAGAGGGCTGCACTCATCTGTTTGCACATCTGTCTCTCCTCTAGATTGGAGCTTCCTAAGGGAATCATCTGTGTCTGAATTTCCAACACCAAACAAACATGTCTGTTGAATGCTTTGAATGAAGGAAGGAATGAAAGAGCAAAAGAGAGTCAGGCAATAAGACTTCCTTGGAGAACCTTTAAGGCATCTTAGCAGATAAGGAATGTGCAATATACAGTTCACTAGTGCAGGGCTCATTCCAGAGCAAGAGGCCTTGACTCTTCTTCCAATATATGAACAGCTTTAGTTTTTTTTTTTGTCTGTTCATTTTCTGATTATAAAAGGAACACACAGGGGTGGATGTGGCTCAAATGGTTGGGCGTCCGTCTCCCATATAGAGGGACCTGGGTTCGATCCCTGGGACCGCCCAGTGAAAAAAAAAAAAGGAACACGGGCTCACTATAGAAAATTTAAATAACATAGAACGGTATGAAAAGAGCATCCCCCTCCCCAGAGGTCACCAATGAAGGTTCAGTGTGTATCCTCCCAGATTGCTGCTTACACATATGCAAGAAAACACACGTATGATCAAATGTATCCTGTACGTGCTGCTTTCTGGAGCATGATTTTTCCAATTAACAGAATATCAACCACCTTGTTTCATGTCTATCCATCTTCATCTATCTTATTTTTCACTGCATGTATGGTGTCCCACTGTTGGTTGTCCCATGATTGACCTAACTGTTCCTCTACTGACAGAATGTCACAGGCTGCTTCCCATTTTCTGCCTCTATAAACAATATTATCGCAAACATTTTCTGTCTGAAGACCTGTTCAGGAGGATGCCTCTCGATCATGTGGTATGCAAATCTAAAATTCAGATACACGCTACCAAATGGCCTTCCACAAAGGCTCTGCCCACATAACTGCTGCCAACCGTGGGCTCTGGTGCCATTTCCTCACGCATTTGTTGACCCTGAGCATCATCATTCTGCTTAATCCTTGGCAACCTGATGGGTGATAAAGGATTGCTTGCTGTGGTTTTCACTGGATTTGGATTACTTGTGAGGGAGACTGAATGTTCCCCACATGGCCTGTCCATTTCTATTTCTACTATGGGGGTATGTGACTAGACTGGAGGTTTGCCTGGTTTCCACCATTCAATTTCTTGGCCAGCCCTTTTCTCTTTTATTTTTTTGTCTCTTTGTTTGTTTCCAGTCCTTTTCTCAATACCAGAAAAACGCAAGGATCAACTGTGCACAGTGTGAACAGCAATCTCTTGTGAGTAATGATGTAACTGTAAAGGCAAGAAGTTGGGCTGAGTCCCCTCCTACCTCCTGCTGCAGAGTACCTGTTTTATGGGCTGAGCAGGAAATGCTTTTCCACCTGTGTCAGCTTCTTCACCTGCACGATGACAAGAGGGGTCATAAGACAAGATCATTAAGTATGAGACAGCAATGTGGACTAATGGTACCAGAAAAATGTTCTACTCAGCAGGGTTTGCAGACCAAGAACCAGGAGGACCTGACGGATGGGAGGCCAGTCTGATGGGAAACCCCCATGGCCACCTGTGCCATGGTTCTGCAGCAGGTCCCTCCTCCCCTGCTTGGGGTCAAGAACGACATGATGCACCAGCCAGCAGCGCAGAAAAACTTGTCGTGTCAGTGGGCCGCATTCTAGCCGGAGCACCGACCCAGATTCAGGAAGAGAAAAATGATACCGCTCTTTCCATTGTCCCATGGCAATGACTCGCCTTTCACGGCCCATAGTCCCATTCCACTCCGTTCAATGAGAGGCCACGCTGGGCACAGGGCCACAGCCATCGGAGCTGAGCACTGCACAGCGTCGGGCCTCGGTGAGCTCCCAGCCTAACGGCCAAGCGGGAGGCGGGAAGGGCTGGGTATGAGGTCGGACCGGTACGTGTGGGCGCGTGCGCTTGCGTTTCTACGCACAGACGTACGCCGCCGGGGCAGACGCTTCAGGAGGCTCGGTGCTGGGGAGGGGGGCCAGGGAAGGGCCACTTCTGGCCCACCCTGCACGTGTCCCCAGCTCCGCAGCCACGGAAGTGCCGGCCCTGCCTTCCCCGGCGCCAGGACCACCGCCCCCCACGGCCAGGCCGGGGGCCAACGTGGGCCGCGGGCCGCCCCTTCTGCGCGCGGCCGTACGTAAGCACGTACCCACGCATGCAGTACGTGGCCTTGCCGTGCGCAGCCACGCACGTACGCCCGCACGCCCCGCCCAAGCTGCCTAAGCTACGCTGCCGACTTGGCCGGCCCTGCCGCCCCCGCGGACCGCCTGAGCCGGGGCGCTCGGGGCCCACAGCCGGGAGGGGCGGCCGGGAAGGCAGAGAAGGAGCCGGGGAAGGAAGAGGAAGGGGCAGGACGAGCGCGGCCGGGGGCGGGGCCGGGGCGGGGCCTAGGGGGGCCCTGGGGAGGGAGGGGCCAGGGGCGGGGCTCCGGGTGCCGGGAGCTGCGGGCCGCGGGCGGCCTCGGTTGGCGCCGCGCCCCCTAATCCCCGCGAGGTGGCCGTCCCGCCTGCGCCGCGTCCCTGGGCAGGAGTCGAGCTGGCAGCCTCGAGGCCCTCAGCGACCAAAGCCGGCCCTCAGTGTGTTCCCCGGAAGGCGCCGAGGCTGGAAAGGAGGCGGGAACTTGCCGGGGTCTTCGGACCTCTGGGCTGGGTCCCGCCCCGTACGCCTGAGTCCCACCCCACCCACCCCACGCCACCCCCGCCGGCTCTCCTTTCTCCAAGCCACGCTGTGACTGCCAGCGGGGTGCTGAGAGACCGTCTTTATAAGGCCCTGTTTTTGCAAGTGAGGAGAAAATTCACACTCTTTGTATACCCTGCCACCCCTCGGACACGACATGTCCAAAACGCAACCCATTATCCCGTCGAACCTGCCTTTTCTCTTCTGCACCTCGGAGGCTCAACCTTCCGCTCGGTGCTGCCGTGCTTTGCTCCTCCCCTTCCCTTCCCGGGCTCCTCGACGTCCACGTTGACTTGACAACTAAGTTCTCTGGCCCTGCCTCTGAAATGCTGGATAAAAATAAGTGCTCCCCTTACTATGTTCCCACTGCTGCTTCCTGGCACAGGCCTCATTGCCCGGTGCCTGTGCTATATTATATGAGCCGCCTAATCCGCCAAAGGCCTCCTGTCTTGCTTTCTTCGAGTTGGTCATCTAAACCGTAAATGCATCCCCATCAATCCCTTATTGAAAACCCTGCCAAGGCTTCTCCTGTCAAACAACTTAGGGGAGCCTGGGGAGGGCCTTACAGTCTGCCGCAGCTCTCTTCCCTTCCTTGTTGCCTAACACTCCTCCAGTTTACGCTGTGCTCCGTAGTCATTGTTCCCTGAGTCCAGAATGCTCTACCATGCTACCCAGTTTCCACACATGTGCTTCCCACAGCCTGGACGCCTGCCTCCTCTTCTGGCAAATTGTTCCTCTAATGTGCAGTTTTAAAATCACCTTCTGTGCCCCAACTCCAAAGTATTAGGTGCTACTCCTCTGAGTCCTCCTGGCATTTCGAACCTTGCTACCTATCTTCTTTCATTAGGCTCTCCTCACCACGGCTGTCATTGTTCTCTGAGAGTCTGTGGCCCACTGTATCTCTGACTTCCTTGAATGCAAGGACGGTACCTTACTCATTTCTGTAAACAGGGTGCCTGGGTGCTGAGTAGATACCTGTCAAACAATAAAGGACTGCTTTCTCCTCTTTTCTAGTAAGATGCACCTAGAAGCTCGAGGAAACGACTGCTGGAGACGAGGTAAGAGGGACTGGGTACTTTCTTCATGGGACGTTCGGCCTCAGGGCTGCAAGGGACCTTAATGATCCCCAAGTCCAACTCCCATCATTGCAGGGCTCTAGGCCCAGGAGTGGTTACCTGCTTCTGGGGAGCACCCCAGAACCTCCTTATAGGAGTTTCAAATGATGAGCCTAGGATCCCAAGGAATGGTGGACTCTTGCTCCTCCTGCACTCTGAAGAAATAGAACTTGCCTAATGAGTTAGACACTCCACAACAATGTGGTTGTGAGTGGAGGAAGGTTTTGATTGAACTCTGTAAGTTAGTATGTTGAGAAACAGGATGGAATTAGCACGTTAGTTCATGATCTCCCTTGGGAGTAGAACAGCAAAGGTCTCGACTGAGGTCCAATAATGGGGAGAAGTCCAAGTATAGTGGCCACACTCTGCTTGCTCTCCAGCTTGCAAGGCCGGTTTGCCGCCACAGTGCATGGGCCTAGAAAGACTAGCTTCACCATGTTTTGGGGGGGTAGGGGGAGGTATTTGGCTATCCCTGTGAACAAGACCAGATTGCAGCGGATGTAGCTCAAGTGGTTGAGTGCCTACTTCTCACATATGAGGTCCCAGGTTCGATTCTTGATATCTCCTAAAAACAAAAAATCAAGAAACAAAAAACTCAGGGGAGCTGATGTAGCTCAGTGGTTGAGCGCGTGCTTCCCACATATTAGGTCCCAGGCTCAATCCCTGGTACCTTCTAGAAACAAAACAAACAAATGAACAAAAAAAAGGACAAATTGCATTGGTGAGCAGATGTTGCTCAGTGGCTGAGCACCTGCTTCCCATATACAAGGTCCTGGGTTCAATCCCCAGTACCTCCTAAAATTAAAAAAAAAAAAAAAAATTAAAGATGGCATCAAACCTTAAACTTCTGACCACCATGTAGTGTCGTCCACGTAACAGTCTGCACCTGGTGTTCCCCATTTCCTCTCATTAGCAAAGTCCTGGTGGGAATGGGCCTTCACTCCCTCCCTTCTCTGGCATCTTTCAGCAGGTTGGCCTTTGACTCCCCAAACCACTTCTGCTCTCTTCTTCCACTTGATGCCTCTCCCATGGGCACTTTAGAGCCCCCATGCAGCTGTTAGCCAGCTGCTGAGAGCTGTGGTCTCCTCGTGACTCATTTCCTGTGCTCCCTCAGAGCCCTGACACCTCCACAGCTTCCCCTGACTCACAGGGCTGGGGGTGAGTCTGTCCCTCAAGCTCTGCTTTCTTCTCTAGGCCATGATTCTAGTCCCACAATGCAATCCGTCTTCCCTTTATGAGGTCCTTGCTGTTTCCAGGGACCACTTTTTTCAGGCAATGTGCCACCAGGACGTTGCCTCCTTTTTCAAGACCACAGTACCTACTCAGAGTCTCCTTCCCGTCTTGCCCCTGGTTCGCACCCTGGAGAACTCACTGTCCACCCTGCTGTGCTTTCTGAGCACTTGCCTTTCCGGTTTCTGCTCCTTCTTTCCAAGACCTTCCATTTCCACAGTTCACCCGCCTCCTGGGCTAGAGCTGTACCTGGGAATGTGCCAGCACTAGTCTTCTTTGTCTTCACTAGCTCTGCTCGCCCTTTCTATGGCCCAGATTTCTTCCTCCCAAGTCTGTTCTTTATCCTCAGTGTGATTTCTACACAACTCCTCCCATTCTCTGAGCCTGTCACCCTATTTTATTCCCTTGTCTCCCTACTCAATATTGAGACCCAAACTACACCTTCCCTGCTAGACTCTTGCCACCATGCCTCCTCCCCGCTAGACTCTCTTGCTTCTTTGACTCTGAGGTCCAGCGTGGAGGTGCCTTCCTCCAGAGAGGGTTCCAGTTTGCTCCTGCCAAGTGTTTTGGAGCCCCACTACTGGTCTGGGACTGGTTTGACCCAAATACATGGTTTTCCTGTTTTATATTTATTGGCCAGTTGGGTTTCCTGGTCTTTGAAATGCCTCATATTTCTATTGAGCTGCTTGTCCCTTTTTTATCAAATTATAGTAGCTCTTTGTGAACTCTAGGTACTAATCTCGTGTTGATTATTTGTGTTGCAAATATCGCCTCCTCCTTCGGGGCTTGTTTTCTCCTCTCTTGGCAAGGCTGTTTTGTATGCAATATTCTCCTTGACCCTCCAAATTATAAGTGAACCCCAGAAGTCATAAAGTCTCCCACTGCCCCTCTTGCCTGATGCTATAATCCCCCAGATGCCCCACTACCTTGGATGAGCTCCCCCTGAAAGAGGAGGTGTTTATACTGCCAGTTAGAAAGGGCCCCTTCTTGCATCTTCAATTCATTCATCCACTGTTTAGCTTTAGTTTGTACCCTGGACTCATGTAGCAAAAGCCCTGTGGCAGGCAGGCTGCTATGTGAAGATAGCAAGTCCTGTTTTCTTCTGCTCAAACATTCCCCATTTTATCCCTTGATGCTGAATCCAGCCTGTTTACCAGACCTCTCCCCCACCTTCCAATTTTGCCCCTCTCCAACTCTGGTTTGGCTGTGTCCCTCTTAACATGGCCCAGATTGGGGGTATGAAATTGAGAACTGTATTTATTTCTAGTTTTGTAAAAATTGAGAACTTTTTTCTAGAAATATCCCATGTTGAGGGAAGAAAATGCACCACAGTAAGCCTGCAGAAACGGGAAGGCTGCTTTCGTGCCACTGGTTTGGTGTGCTGCTGGCAAGCAGAATGCCGAACCACAGAGTTTGAACCCTTGAGAGTTTCTGTGTACTGCTGGCACCTTTCCCCCCTCCTTGCATTCATATTACAAACTCTTTTTTTTTTTTTCCAAGTGAAAACATCTTTAATTGCATAATTCAAATTGACATTTAAACAAATTGCAGTAGCTATGTGAACTTTTTTCCTATGGAACAGTCAATATCTAATGAGAGGACTTCTTTTAAAATTTTCTGTTTAGCACAAAATGTTGCCTAACTGTTCCATATTACAAACTCTTATATCAACCTTTTATTTTTTGGGGGAAGCAGGTGTCATTTCCATGTTTCCATGACTCCTGAGCTTGTCGATTACTTCGTTTTCTTCTTTACTATCCTTTTGTGATAGTACAGTCTTTGTCCAAATCAGCAATGACCCATGTTCTAGGCCCTAAAAAACTTGAGGGAGGGATTCAAAACATCATGCCATAGCCGAGTGAACATGTGGTCCAGCTTATTTCTTTATGTGCTTCAGATGTCAGGGTGGGAAGTCTAGAGGACAGGTTGCTGGCCCATAACCATGGTATAGGACTTGAATTAGTGGATTAACGTGCTCTCTGCAGAAGATCTGTTCAGCCAACTCTTGAATCTTGCATGCTCAGTGGAGCAACTTTGGAAAGAACAGAAAAGTATATGAAGAATCAGGAAACAAAGAATACTCAGAAGGCCGTTACCCAGAGGCAGGAATGCTTACAATTTTGACATATTTTCTCCCAGTTCTTTTTCTCTGCACTTTTTCTTCACTCATTTGAGTTCATTCTGTATTACAATTTTGTCTTATATTATTTTCATTTAATGTTAAGTTTGACCTCATCTCTGAAAGGTTCTTCAGAAAGCATCTCACTAGCTCTCCTGCTCTTTCTGGAGTATATTGGGTTCCAGTCTCTCCCCTCTGAAGAGCCAACTGATAAATCCTCAGGGAACAGACCATCATATCTTCAATCCAATGACATCAATATTCTCTACTCAGAAACTTGAGTACGGCAGATCCTCATGAAGCAGACAATGAGGCAGAGTTTATTGAATCTCTGGATATCATTGTCAACTTGGATACCATGTCCAACAGCCCTAGAAACTTCTGGTTATTCTCCCTTCCCCAGTGTTCAGTCATCCAATGCCTAGTCCTTCCCTTTTGTATACTTGCCTCTGCGTGGGACTCTCCATATTCAGCCCTGCAAGTCCCACAGAAAACCAGGACGGTTGGTCGCCCTACCTGGCAGCCAAGAGATGAGGGGCAAGCATCTCCTGGGAGGGACCATCTGTGAGGAAAGAACTTGTGTGATATCTTTCTCTCATGGGTATGAGGAGGGGTGTGCTGTTTCTTAATGGGAATGACTGGGCCCCTGCTGCAGGCTCAGAAGTTTCAGAGACATCTGGGGAGTCCAGATCTTCCTGTTCCATTTATCAGGGACTCAGGTTGTCCTAACCGGGCTTCTGATGTTGGCATAACAGATCTGCCTTGGTTGAGCCTTCAACCGACTTTGAGGTGCAACTGGTCTTATCAAATCCTGGGTTTGATCCTCAGGTTTTGCTGCTTTCCCACTGCCTGAGATGAGCGCTGCTTTATAAGATACCATAAGGTACCTAAGAGTCTCTGGTGCTCCTACTTTGTTTTCAATTGTTTGTTAGTCACCCTTAGCTTCTTGTTATCCCCTTGTGGGGCATGAAGCAACTTAGTCACTGCCATCCATTCCCATTGTCCTTAGAGTTATCACTACATTCTGTGACCGCATCTTATCACTTGCTAGGAAATTCCTCTGGCCATTCCAGCTCACCACCCATGAACGATCTAACCCCTGACCTGCTGCCTTGTGCCTGGGATGTCTGCATACCACCTACCCCCAAGGATGCAATCCTCTTGATTAGCCAGGCAGATTGTGAGTGGTTCTGTACCAAGACCCCAGCTTTTCGCCTGCTTTCTTGGACTGCTGTAGAATCAACGGTCTCATATTGGGTGATCCAGAAAGCAGACATGTAAGAGGGAGTTAGGAGTGCCAAAAGCTTATTGGGGCCTAGTAGCCAAGAAAGGAAAAGGAAGGAAGCCGGGTTGGGCAGAGTGTCCCTTCTGTCCACGATGTAGACCTGACAAAGTCTCTGCCAGCCCAACAATTGGAGGTAGCTGTGGAGCAAGGCTCACCTGTTAGAGGCGCCTGCAATGGGCCTGGCACATAGTGGGCCATCCAATCCATAGTAACTGAATGAGTGACTCAACACTCAGCAGTGGTCCCCAGAAGAATTTTGTTGCTGAGCAAAGGCAGAACTGCTACTCCACCTTACAGCCTGCTTTGTGGGTTGTGCTTTGACCTATTTTGTTCTTTCGACAACTGCCTTGGTTGTGAAGGGGATTTGTTTCCAGGGTATTTGCTAACTGGGCATCACTGTGTAAGCACATCTTAATGGGCGGGGCAGATCTGAATACAAAAGCATCATACTGAAAAGCAATTTTCATTTGTCAGATATCTGTCAAGTGCCAGCCCTATAAGAGGCTCCTTAAAGGTACGTGCTCACCTTTATATTACTCAGGGTTGGTAGGGAGTATCTTACAGGCAGATATTTGATTCACAGAGTCTAAAACAAAGCAGAATGAGGTTAGGTAAATGTGAAGAGGAAGGACCCGCCAATTCCATGTAAGGGGCCAGGGAAGTCTTAACAGAGGAGCGTGCGTCTGAGCTGGGTCTTGGAGGTAAAATAGATTTTGTTAGGTTGAAAACGGTAAGGGCAGCCTGAAAGGGCCAGATATGTTCAGAGAACTGAGAGAAGGTTTGTGGCTGGAGCAGATCAGCTGGTGGTGTGAGGTTGTTGCTCCAATTCATAAAGGCCATTATTATGGGTGCAGCAGCTCAATGCCCTTACTTGCGTTTCATTGTGGTTGTTTACCAAGGCCAACTGTTGACCTGAGAAGAATTTATTGACTCATGCATTTGGTCAGTTAGTCCGACGGACCAGGCAGTGTGTAGACTAAGATGTAGCCCCTCTCTGGCTCAGTAGCAGCCTTGCCAGGATGAGCAGATCTTCCCTGTAGCATTGATCTGAAAATAGGGGTCTTTTGCTTTGGAGTAACCCTGTATTAGTCCACCAAAGGGCTGCCGATGCAAAGTACCAGAAATCTGTTGGCTTTTATAAAGGGTATTTATTTGGAGTAAAAACTTACAGTCCCAAGGCCATGGAAAATCCAACTCAAGGTACCATAAGAGGTACTTTTTCACCAAAGTCAGCTGCCAAGTGTTGAAACAAGATAGCTGGTGATCTCTGCCCGGCTTCAGACTTCCCCCCACCCCGGGCTTCCTCTCTCTCCTGTGACCCTTTGTGGGCAGCTTCTTCCTGATCTCACTTGTAGGCTGCCATAGAGTATGTCTGTCAGGGCTTCCTCTCTCTCCTTGCAGAGGGCTTGTTTCTTTCTGGGCCTTCTATATCAGTCTTGGCTCTCTTCCCAGGTTAGCTGTAAACTTTCAGGCAAGTGGCTTATCTCTCCCTAGGACCCCAGGATCAAATATGGCAGAGCTCTCTCTCTTCCTATATGTCAATATCCAGTGAGTTTCCATTTTATATCAGACCCACCAAGAGGGTGGGGACTCAACCTGAGTCACATCCTACTGATGTGGTCGAATCAAAGAAAGCTCTCAAAGCAACCTTAACAGGTAATCTAATCCAGGGCCCCTCAACTGAATCCAATATAATCAAACGGTATCACACCCAGAAGAATAGATTAGTTTACAAACAATCTTTCTCTTTTTTGAGATTCACAAAAGTAATCTCAAACTGTCACAAACCCTAAGGCCACTTCATTTCCTGGCTTGTAATGAGGTTTCCAGCTCTTGTTCCTGACTTTGAAATGAAGTTTAGAGAGTGGAAGATGATGTTAGGATTCTAGATTCTGAGGATTGGAGGGGATGGTTGAGGGTGATGGGGCCATATCTCCCCAGGCCCCCACCAGAAAGTTGATTTCCCCCCATGGCACCCTACATTGCACAGCTGAGCAGCGCTACTACTGGAGAAAGAAGGCATGGTGCAGGTTTCCCAGGCAGGCTTGCCGACGTTCTGAGCTGCTGTGGCATCCAGGGCCAGGCAGGGTTTGACAGAGCCGGGTCACTCACTGCCTCTGGAAATTACACTTTTGAAGGAGGAAGATAGATTGTAAAGATAAGAGGATGAAGGGAGGCTGGCTTTGGCACATTATATCATTCAGCTAGAGTGTTCACGAATGCTTGGAGAAAGCTTTAGGAAAGAGGCCCTCTTTCTTTCTTTCTTTCGTTTTTTTTTCCAAAACAAAACAAAACAAAACAAAACAAAACAAAACAAAACAACACCCGAGTTTTACCCTAGTAACAAGTTGGCTGATTCCTTGTTGTGCCATCTGCTGGCCGAGTCATCCAACGTCACTTTTAATGAAAAGTGGTCTGGGATCAGAGGCATCATCAGCGAACTGCTTCCAAGGCAAAAGCCTCGATGCAGTGCTTTATTTATTTATTTATTTATTTTTAATTTGGGGGTAGTATGTGTAAAAATGAGATGCTAAGGCTAATATGTTGACTCATGGTACAACGTTTCTCCTTTATTTCCTCTGACCATTTCTGCCTTCTCAATCTTTCTGTCTGTTCCAAAGCATATTACTAATAAGAGATCAGGTATAGGACAATGGGTGTTAAAACAAACACAGATTTCTAATGATTATTACCATGAGAACATAGCAACATATTTTTATTTTCCTTGCTAAGGGCCTATCTGAGTCATACCAGGAATTGGTGCGGAAGCCCATTGTTTGCCTCCAGTGGGTCCTTGAGGATGGAGCTGCTGGCTTTTTTGAATGGACATGTGTTTGCATTGCTCATATGCTGGAATCAATGCATAGAGCCACACACAGGAGCTGAGCGGGTGGGTGTGGCCATGATATTGTATAATGACAAGGTTCAGATCCTGGGCAGCTGTGGTGTCCTGCAGATCTGGGTTTGAGCCTCAGCTCTTCCCCTTCCTGGGTGGCCTTGGCAGTTACTCATCTCTCAGCAGCTCCCTCTTCTCTCGTAAACTGGGTGGTACAGTGTTGCTCATTTACCAGGTTGCTGCCAGGACACACTTGCACATCACGTTCTCTCTTGCTGGGTCTCAGGTTGTTAATCTTTGCTTCTACATTTGCAGGTTGGAAATTATTCCAGCAACACTGATTATGAAGATTTTTCTTAGTTCCTGAGCTTTGTAAATTTCATTGGTTTCCAACAGTGTTCAAGGAATTGTGATGAGACCTTGGCAAAGTCCCTTATTCTCTTTGGAGGATCTCAGTTGCACCATGTAGAAAAAGAATTAGTTGGTCTAGAATAATAGTTTTCAAATCTTTATGGTTGTGGAATGCTTTGGTCAAAAAGAAATCTGGCTGAAGGGTCAACCTGCCAAACAGATCAAAGCCAGGCTGCTCAGTTGAAGCATGGTCTATTCCCCATACCCTTCTTCCCAACCTCCTCTTGGACCATTCCTCTTGGATGCCTCCAAAGCATACCACAGAGCACAGTTTGCAGATCAGTGGTCTAGGACTGTTTTTCAGTCTTTGATGTATATTTGGATCCCTCCTCGGTGATCTTGTCAAAAATACAGATTCTTACTCAAGTTCTGGGCTGGGAGCTGAGATTCTGCATTTCTAACCAGATCACAAGTGATGCCGAGGCTGGGCTAGACCATGGACAGCATTTTGACCAGTAAGGGTCTGAAACCTGAGTGCCTCTTACCTCACAGCCTTTGATTCTGAGTTTCTTGCTTACTGATACTCTGATTGTATCATATATTGAAAACTTGTACAGACTGAATGTTTCTATCAAGGGATGTAATGGAGAATGCCAAGTACTTGTTTCTCTCCCAACTTTTGTTGTATGAAGTATTTGTAAAATCTTTTGTAAAGAGCACAAATTTGGGTGAAGAAGCTATTGAATTATCCATTAAATCAGGGTTCTAGGAAATCTGGATCCTGAGGAGGTCCAATTATGAGAGTTAGTGAACACTTTACAAAGGTGTTTCTGGCAGTGTGAACAAATCATGTCCTGCTTTTAGATGCTGATGATACCTGTTTCTGTGCTCTAAGTCTAAGTGAAGGTCTGGAATTGTGGACAGCTATTTGTGTATTTGTGTGGCATCATCGTACTTTCTTGATAATTGTACCCTTGTTACCCAACGCTGAGCTGAGTCCCCTAATGTTGGTAGAACACTCTCTCTTCTGCATTCTGCTCAGATGCCTTTGTGAACGACCAGAGGACCAGCTGCTGCTTTGACAGATTATATAAATCTTTACTTCTCAATCTTTGTTTCAGTTTAGCAATGCCATGACTAAGATGGGGTGAGGGGTGGGGAGCCCACTTTAGTCAGGGTAAGAAGAACCCAATTCCTAATGTGTTTGTAAGGAATGTGGCAGAAGACCAGAATGCTCCTTGTAGCTTTGCCCTGGTCCTTCATTCAGAAGAGTGAAACATTCCCTGGGGGGGCGGGCAGGCAGAGATGGCATGTATAAAACTGAGAAAGGGAGGATGTATTGAATGCCAGGCTGAAGCAGAACGTGGAGCTTTTCCTTTTGTGTTCAATTGGAAAGGAGAGCATTCTGGTACATACGTGTTCTGGGGTGTTGTTGATGGGACTCTTCAGTGTCAGGTGTGTGGGGACACATGGGATGTGCCATGCCTTTTCCCTCCTCCAGGAACTGAAAATTTCAGGGGCCTTAAGAAAGGCAAGCTCAAAGGTTCTGGAAGCTCTGAGGAGGGAGAGATAACTTCTGGCTGGGGCTGGTGAGACTGGGGCCATGGGAGCCCAGCATGGGGAGGGGGTGCTGGTGAAGGCCACACAGTGAACAAGTGTACATCTGGAGGACTTGCGTGTGAGCCTTCCCTGGGCACCTTTTACAAAGCACAAGAATCTCTTTTCCCAGTCCCCCTCCCCATCCAAACTTCCTTTTCCTTCCCCCACCCCTGGTACACAAGCTAGCAGTCAGAAGTAGAGGCAGCACTGATGAAGTCCTTATAGAAGTTGTTTCTGGAAGAATATCCTGTTCTCCTGGTGTTTGCTGAGCCCACCCAAACCAGGGGCCTTTGGTCACAGGATGTAAATAGATTTCTACTCTTTCTCTTACCCTGTGACCCCAGCCTCCCCTGTAGCATAACCATACTTCCCAGAACATAGCTATTGCCCAGGTTGGTGCCCTGGATCACACTGCTTGGCATTCAAGTGCCTGAACTTCTCTGGCCCAGTTTGTCCATCTGTCAAACAGGGACAGTAACAGCAACTCTTAACTCCTGCAGTTGCTGTGAGCACTGAATGGGCCCTCATCAGCCAGCACTCTGTAAACTACGTAAGGTTGTAATCCTAGCACAGTCATCCTCAAGGCAGCCTTTCCCTGCCTCCTTGGCCGTGGCTGCCCCCTCCACTCCAGCAACCTGCTTTCTTTGTTGGTTTCCACCATTCAGTGCCACTGCCCTCCTCAATGCTCTCTCTTGGAGGAGGCCCTCCCCCCTCCTTTCCTGAATCTTCACAGAGCCTTCCTAACTCTCCAAGCATGACCTCAGGGATTGCCTCTTCTTCCTGACAACCTTACAGAACCCTGTCTGTAGTACTCCTTTTGCACAAAGTTACTTCTGGTGGTTTCTGTTTGGTGTATGGATGGGTGTGTCTAGCTAGACTAGAATCCCTCTGAGGACAAGACTGTGTCCAATTCACTTTTGTGCTGCCCCTAGGGCCTGCCTCTGCCTGAGGAGATGCTCACTAGCTGTTGACTGATGGTGGTGATAAACCACTCAATTTGTGTCAACCAGCATTCTACCATGACAAGGTGCCATACCGTGCTGAAAGTGGCAGATGAGTGGGACAGGGTCCCGGGAGCCAGTTGCATACTGGTTATGGTAAGAAAGACAAGTATGTCAGTAACTCATTTGAGGCAGGACTGGACACTGTCCATAGAAAGAGTTTCCTGTGAAGTGCTTGGAGGTCTCAGGAGATGTCAGGCTGCATCTCACTGGGAGATCCAGAAGGGCTTTGGAAGGAAGTCAGGCTCAGAGTTGTGCACTGAAGAACAGGCAGGATTTTGAAGGTGGTGAGGCAGGGGTCCGTTCCCGAGAAGGCAGCTTTAGGGTGGGAGGACAGGAGATCAGAGGTGGTAGGAGTGGGTGCAAAGGTGCTTTCCATATGTTATCTCCTGCAGTCTTTGAATCAGCCTGGTGAGATGGGTGTTGTTAGATCCATTTGCCAGATGGGTAACCTCGAGCACGGGGATGAGTGACTTGGTTAGCTCTCATAGTTGACTGGTAGGAGAGTGGGAATACAGACTCAGGGTCAGCCAATCCCAGAGTCTGTGCAGCTGCAAAACAAGCTGGGAACATAGGAGGTGTGCTCTAGGCCTGCTGCCAAGGTTGCTGGCCTGCTGCCCTGAGTTATGCTCCAAAAGCAAGTGGTTGGCCCTGGGCCCTGGGTGTGTTCTTGGCCAAATCCCTCCCTTTGCAACACATCTCCTTTCTCATCTGCAAAACAGGGGCCTCAGTCTTGGTGACTGCTTCAGTTCCTTCCAGCTCCAGTGTTCTGTGATTCTGTGACTTTGAATTGTGTTGCTTGTCTGTCAGCTGGTCCATATCTTCCTTCACACTGTAGGAAAGATTGGTGCACATTAATCAAAAAAGTGTCATTTCACAAGATACACTTTACTGTGGCAACCAAAGCATTGATTCCCTTTATTCAAGTGTGTCTGGTGCTCTCTTTAGTGCAAGGAGAGGCTGAATCAGTAGGGAGATTGAGGGCCTGCTGTACTGCACAGCTGTCCAAAGGCACTGTCCTTAAATTTGCAACCCTAGTTCTGTAGTTGGGAACTTCCAATTCCAGTATATACATTTTATCCCCACACTTGAGAGTACCACTGATGGATTCTCCAGCATGACCTGGGCTGCCAGAGTTTCCAATAACATTTTGGTTGGCTTCCAGGGATCTGAGTAGTTTTGGGCATTGTGACTTTGAAAACTGCTTAACTCTTAACTTCCAATTCTTCCATATATCTCTTCCTACTAGAATAGAGCTGAGCTCAGACAGGGGTCAGTGGGAAGATGATGGGGATGCGAGTGTCATCTGTAGTCACGGCAAATCTTCTCCTTGCTTTCCTCCCTCTCATTCAGATATTTCAGTGCTTGCTCATGTCCCCTTCTCCTTGTTTCCTTCTCCCTTCCTAGCATTACTACTTATCAAATATATCCTATTTATGAGATGACTGTTATTTATACCAAATTAATCCCAAATTTCCCCTAAAATGTGGCAATATCGCTGCTTTAAAGTGCATGCTTGTAAGAGAGAGAGAAAAGTAAATGAGAGTCAGTGTTTTCTGAGCATTCCAACTGTATGCAGAGTTAATTAGACATGGAGTCTGTGGTGGTGTCTCCTCTGTAGTAAAGCAAAGCTGACATTTCCACAAGGCTTTGCCGTTTATGGTGTGCTTTCCTGCAGGTCCTCATGTTGTGTTTTGGCTCAGGAAAAATGCTGTTCCAGGTCCTTTTTTTCATGCTAGTATCACATTGGATTCCTGCAGGGTTCCTGGGACAGGGTTATTATCCTTCTCACTTTAGAGATGAAGAAGCTGAGATTCAGAGAAGGGAGGTGATTTGCCTCGGCTTACACCGTAAGTGTCCAAGGCAGGACCCAACCTGGTCTTTCTGACTCCAGCCATGAAGATCCATCTGCTCCCTATACCCACAGGTAGGGGGAGCTAGAAAGAGGTACTGAGAAGGCCCTTTCCAGCTCAGTAAATATTAGCTGCTGTGACTGTGGCATTTGGGAATTCGGTCTTGACTATTTTGGAAGGTTGTCTTTCTTAGCTATCTATTTGGTTCCTGGATTGCTCAGCTTGATTCTATCACCCACATTCAAGCCTGCCCAGCACAGCTCCTCTCTCTACGCTATGACCCAAAAAGCCCAGCTCCTCTCAACTAGTTCCTCTTCCTGTCCACCCAGTGTCCACCGAGCCTCACACCAGGTTTCTTGCCTTGGCCATGGAAGAAAGACCAGCCCTTGATTTGGGTCCTTGTGTTGCGTCCCAGCTCAGGAAGAATGCCTCTCCAGGCTATCTTTCCATCCTTGGTCTTGTTTATTCCCAGATACTTTTGTAGTCTGGGCATCTAGAATTCATCTGTTTTCTTCCTCCTCCCTTCTGCCTTGTTACCTGAGTCCCAAGCCTTTTCCTAGTGTGCCATTGCCCTTCTGTAAAGCTCCAGACTAGACACAGATGCACTGTGAAGCTACAGAAGCTTCAGTTTCAGGCCCTGCCACTTGCACAGATGTTATGGTCTCACAGTTAGTGCTTTGTGAAATCTGCAAGAGACATTTTAATTGCAGTAGGTTCAGGTACCCTCTCTTTCCACTCTGCCATCTCCAACAGTCATCCCCTTGTGTTGGGTGCAATGCAGTGGCCATGGGCATGTTGGAATCCAGCTAAGAGACTTCAAATTGGGATATATTTAATTTGAGCTTGGAGAGATATATTTAGGGGCTCACGATCCATTCTGTACATGTTCAAATTGTTGCTAGCTGCCCTGTACCAGAATAGCTTTCAGGAATACCCCTTCTGCTTAATGGAGCCCACACACTCAATGTCAGGACAAGAGGTGCTGGGCTGGAGGGTACATTGTGATGTGCCTGGGCCTTGCAATACATGGTACCAAAAGTACGTCGGTAGAGGAGGAGAATCAGGGTTCCCCACATACAGAGCCAGAAATCAGTTTATGGAAAAGTCTTCCAGGCATCAATTGGATGTGTAAAATCAGAAGTGGAGTATTCAGCTCTGATTGACATCTGGTCAAAACAAAAGTTCTCTTCTGCCAGGAATATATTCAGCAGTGTATAAAATTATATATACAACAAACATTTATTTTAACATTTGGATGGCGATTGCATGAAATGGCATTTTTATGAATTCCTCTGCTTGTGGGGCATGGGTCTGTAGCAAGACTCTCTTCAAGCAGTAGAGAGTTAATGGGGCAGGCTCGAGACTGCTGTCCTGAGAAAGGTCTGTTTGCGAGGTTGGACCTTGGCTGACACCTGGAGACTGTCCTTTGGAGTATTCCTAGTCACAATTAACTCTGATAAGGATGGCTAGACTGTGCAGACCATATGGTTTATGCTGAACGCCTATTTCCTTCTGGGAGTGTGGAAGTTTGTACATGCTAGGCAGAGGATGTCTATATGACCAGCCCCCTACATAAACCTTGGATGCCGAGTCTCTAATGGGCTTTCCTGAGCAGAAACATCCCACATGCTTTGCTGCATTTTTGTTGCTGGGGGAAGGGTGTGCTCTGTGTGCCCTCTCATGGGAGGGAGGGCACATTCAGAAGCTTGCACGTGCTTTCCTCCAGACTCCACCTGTATCGTTTCCCCCTACGATCTGGCTGTATATCCTTACCAAACTGCGGTAGTGACTCTTCGCTATGAGTACAACTATAAACTGACTTCTGGAGTCCTTCTAGTGAATCTCTGACTATAACCATCTGAAAGTAGGAATAACATATTACAGAGGTGTAACAGGCAGTTAAGTAATAAAATATGTTATTTATTGTGTTATTCTTCTGAATTTTGGGGTGTTTCTATCATTTGTCAACTTTTTCAAATGTGTATTCTGTTGGATTTCATTTCTCATTCTAAATAAATATTTATTTTCTTCCCTAATTTTGTATTCTTATCCTTAAAGAGGGCCCCTAAATGTTATGAGCTTCAGGCCCCCAAAAACCTGGGTCTGCCCTTGTCTTGGACCCAAGCTTGTTGCCTCTTGTTGATTTTGTTATTGTCACCCCATATTTCACAGGTGGGGATGATAAAACTCAGCGTGGGGAAGTCAAGGTTACTTGGTAAAACTGGGACAGGATCCAAGTCTCCTGATTCCCAATTTAATGCTTTTTCCCTTCTATTCTATAAAGTACTTTGATGAGTTGTTTGTCAGCAATTATCATGGTTTATAGGAAGTGTACTGGATGGTACTCAAGAGAATGAAGTTCTAGTTTGCTCTCTTTCAATAGCTTGGGTAATCTTGAATGACTCCGCTTTCCTTTTGGGACACATTTCAGCCTTTTTATAAACAAAGGGGTTCGACTAGACAAATCTTTAGAGGCCTTTCTCTCTCTGATGTTCCCTGGGTTTGTTCTTCTGGAAATGCTGGAGTCACACGATCATAATTTAAACAATTCATCATCTTCTTGTTCTTGGGTCTTCATTTCTAAAATGGGAATAAAATACCTACTTCTGGTTATTGTGAGGATTAAAGGCAATAACATTTGTGAGGCTCCTGGTGCCATTCATGATAGAGCAGGTGATCAAAAGTTGCTTCCATTCTTCTGTTTAATCAGGAATAAAGGTTTTCATGTATAGTTCACACACCTCCTCCTTGGAATTTGAGGTTCCAGCAAACCTAAATTTTAAAAAGGAAGGAAAATGAAATATGTATACCCTTCTTTTAAGCCGTTTTTATGCCAGCGTAATTTGCAAACAGAAAAAGCACACAAATGTTAAGTATACGAAGGAAGGAGATGTCTCTTCATGTCTTTTGTCTATTTTCTAATTGCATTGTTTGTTTCCTGATGTTGAGTTTTGAGAGCTCTTTATATATTTTAGATGCAAGACTTTGTGAGATATACAATTTGGAATTTCCCCCCAGTTTGTCATTTGTCTTTTTATCTCCTCAACAAGGTTTTTCACAGAGCAAATGTTTTTAATTTTGATGAATTCCAGTTTACCAGTTTACCAGCTTTGCTTTTATGGGTCATGCTTTTGATGTCAAGTCTAAGAACTCTTTTGTCCTAGGTTCTAAGATTTTCTCTTATGCTCTTCTAAAAGTTTTACAGTTTTACATTTAAGTTCATGGTCTCATTTTGAGTTAAGGTTTGAGGTTTGGGTGGAGGTTCATTTTTCTTTTTTTTTTTCTTTCCTTCTCTTTTCTCCCCCCCCCTCCCTTCCTCCCTTCCTTCTTTCCTTCCTATCCACTTGCTCGACACCATTTATTGAAAAGGCTACCCCCTCCTTGATTGAATTGCTTTTGGACCTTTGTCAAAAACCAATTGGGCATATTTGTGTGTGTCTATTTCTGGGTTCTCTGTTCTGTGCCATCGATCTATGTATGTGTCTATACCTCTTCCAGTACTGCGCCAACCACACTGTCTTGATTACTGGGAGAGTTCTTTATATATTCTGAATACAAGTCCTTCTTAAGATTTGCAAATATTTTTCCAAATTTATGGTTTATGTTTTCATTCTCTATAGTTTCCTCACAGATAGCTTTCTTTTATTGATTTCCATTATGGTTCATAATGACTTATATCCTTTTAAACTTGTTGAGGTTTTTTATGACCCACAATATGATTATCTTTATGAATGTTCAATGCGCAGTTAAGCATGTGTTAGGTGGACTTGTGTATATACATGTCAGTTAGGTTGATTGGTAATACTGTTCAGGTCATCTGTATCCCTACTGATTTTCTGCCTCCTTTTTGTATCTATCGCTGACAGGAGTGTTTAAGTTGCCAATTGTGATTGTGTATTTATCCATTTCTCCTTTTAATAGTGTCTGTTTTTTGTCTAATGTATTTTTTCTTTATTAGAGAAGTTGTGGGTTTACAGAACAATCATGCATAAAATACAGGATTCCCACATACCACCCCACCACTAACACCTTGCATTGGTGCGGAACATTTGTCACAATTGATGACAGCATATTTTAATAATTGTACTATAAACTATAGTACGTGTTTTAACTTAGGGTTCACTGTGTAGTGTAGTTCTATGGATTAAAAAAAAATTTATTCTGTTGCCATATATATAACCTAACATTTCCACTTTAATCGCATTCAGATATATATTTCAGTGCCATTAATTATGTCAATAATGTTGTGTTACCCTCACCACCATCCATTATCAAAACATTCCCATCATTCCAAATAGGAACCCTGTACATTTGAAGCCTTAACTTCCCATTCCCTATCCCCACCCATCCCCTGGTAATCTTTATTCTAAATTCTGACTCTATGAGTCTGCTTATTCTAATTATTTTAAATCAGTGGGATCATATTTATCCTTTTGTCTCTGTCTTTCACTCAACACAATTCTTCAAGGTTTATCCATGTTGTCACATGTATCAGGACTTCATTCCTTTTTATGGCTGAGTAATATTCTATTACATGTATATACTACATTTTGTTTATCCATTCATTGGTTAATGGGCACTTGGGAATTGTGAATAATGCTGCTATGAGCATCAGTGTGCAAATATCAATTCTTTTGGGTATATACCTAGATGTGGGATTGCTGTGTCACATGGTAGTTCTATACTTAGCTTTCTGAGGAACCACCAATCTGTCTTCCACAGCAGCTGCACCATTTTACATTCCTACTGGCATGACTTCTCTGTATCCTTTCCAACATTTGTGATTTGCCTTTTTTTTTTTTTTTTTTTTTGATAGCAGCCATTCAAATGGGTGTGAAATGATATCTCATTGTGGTTTTGATTTGCATTTCCCTAATAGCTAGTGATGTTGAGCATCTTTTCATGTGCTTTCTGGCCATTTGTATTTCTTCTTTGGAGAGATATCTATTTAAGTCTTTTGCCCATTTTTTAATTGGGTTGTTTGTCTTTCTGTTGTTAAGTTGAAACATTTCTTTATATATTCTGGAAATTGAACCTTTATTGGATATGTGGTATCCAAATATTTTCTCCTATTTTTTAAAAAGATTTATTTATATTTATTTATTTATCTGCCATCCCCCTGCTGCTTGTGCTCACTGTTGCCATTTGCTGTGTGTTTTTCTGTGTCTGCTTGTCTCCCTTTGTTGCGTCATCTCACCGTGCTGCACGGGCCGTCTGCTCACCACGCCGCACGGGCTGGCTTGCCTTCGCCAGGAGTCCCTGGGAATTGAACCCGGGGCCTCCCATATGGTAAACGGGAGCCCAACCAATTGAGCCATATAGTCTCTTCCAATATTTTCTCTTATTATGTCTTTTTTACTTTCATGATAAAGTCCTTTGCGGCATTTCTTTTGTTGCTTATGATTTGGGTGTAAAGTCCAAGAAACCATCACCTCACACAAGATCCTGAAGATGCTTCCCTGTGTTTTTTTTCCTAGGAATTTGGTCATTCTAACTTTTATATTTAGGTCTTTGATCCATTTTGAGTTGATTTTTGAATAAGGTGTGAGTTAGGGATCTTTTTTTTTTTTTTTTTTTTTTTTTTTGGCAAATGGAGATTCAGTTTTCCCAGCATCATTTGTTGAAGAGACTGTTCTTTCCCAATTGAGTGATCTTTTGCCCTCTTGTCAAAAATCAGTTGGCCATAAATGTGGGGTTGATTTCTGAGTTTTCAATTTGATTCCATTGGTCTATATGTCTGTCCTTGTGCTGGTACCATGCTGTTTTGCTTACTGTGGCTTTATAATAAGTTTTAAGATTGGGTAGTGTGAGTCCAACTTCTTTCTTCATTCTTCATTCTTTTTAAGATGGCTTTAGCTATTTTGGGTCCCTTACCCTTCCATGTAATTTTTAAAAAAGTGCTTTAGTGATCTTTATTTAGACCTGATTAGTAAACTGAAAAGATTAAAAAAAAATGTGCCTCCTCCCCAATTTTTTAACTAACTTTCCAGAATATTGGTAACAATATTGGCCCCTTTAACATTTTATTTTTTTCCATGACTTGAAGACATTGCCCACCCTCTTACACTCACTGACACACCCTCACTTTTCCTAATCTCCCTGAGAAACTTGTTTTCTTCTGTTTTGTTTTCTCTTTGTGCTCAAATACCTGTGTACCCTCAAACATATGTCAGACTGCATGCTTTCCAATATTAAAGGGCCATGGTGGATATTATAATGTAGGACAGAAAGGAAGGAGTATTTCAAGAGACAGTTTATATTAGCAGTCTGGTTTCCATCATTAGCATTATTAACAGTCCTGGGCTTTGGAGTTCTTCACTTGGCTCAGCTAATTTTAGTCTCCAAGAAGTCTCTCAGCTTCAGGTTACCCAGTTTCTTTCCCCTTTCTCTACTTCTCTCCGAACCTTCTCCCCATTTTCCTCCGAGTAGTGGCATCATCCCCCTAGTCTTCAGCTCTTCATTAATTGTCCATTTTAAACTGATTTCCTTTTCAACCAAGTCTGCTTCCTACCTTAACCTCTGTTCCCCGGATTCCTTTTCTGAGACCCCCATTTTACCTCTGCCTGTTCCCTTCCCTCCTATTTCCCTCCTGTCCTGAGCACTCCCTCCTGTGCCCCTTTCACCTCAGATTTACCACCCATGTTTTCCTCACTTGCCCATTTCTGGACACCCATCCCTTTCTCTCGGTGGCCCCTTTCTCACCACCTGTTTATTCTTGGCATGCCGTTTTCACCCTCCATTTTCCCCTGGGCCCACCTTTCTGTTTCCCACTTTTTAAAAAACTGTTACTCTGTCCACCCACTTTTATCCTCAGCCCCTGTGCTGATCTACTCTCCCGTTTAACTTCTTGATTTCCCGGTGTCCTCAGCTCCCTAATTTTACCCTCTAATCGCATTACCACCGTCCCTGCCCCCCACTTTGTTTTTTTTTAACCAAGATCCTGTTTTCCCAGCCCCCTTCCCCCCAGTTTTACTCTTCCCCAATTCTCTCCTCTGACCCCATTTTTAATCTTCCATTTTCTCCCTGATCACTAGTTTCTTCAGGTCCTCATTTTTATTCAGTGGCCTCCTCCTCCCTACTCTCATCCCATTTTCACCAGGCTCCACCCCCACCATCACTCTGTTTTTCACCTGGTCCCCATTGACCCCCTCACCTGGTTTTCTCCTCAGCTTCCTGCTCCCTCCCCACCCCAGTTTTTACCAGTACTGGCCGGTATCCTCCTCCCTCATTTTTCCCCTCAGCGCCTATCCCTGCCATTACCGCCCTTTGTTTTTGTTTTTGTTTTTACTTTATTTTGTACATTAATAATTGAAAATATAAACAATTAAAAACTAAAAAGTAAACACAGATGAATAAATATATACATTTCTCAATTAAATGTAATGGATACATATAAAAATTTTTTTGACTCAAACAATATGTTACACAATATATTTGGTTCATAGTAATGCATTCATACAGTATTTGTCCTTTTGTGTCTGGCTTGCTTCGCTCAACATAATATCCTCCAGGTTCATCCATGTTGTCATATGATTTACGACTTCATTTCTTCTTACAGCTGCATAATATTCCATCGTGTGAATAGACCACAGTTTGTTTATCCATTCGTCTGTTGATGGACATATGGGTTGTTTCCAACTTTTGGCAATGGTGAATAATGTTGCTATGAACATCGGTGTGCAGATGTCTGTTTGTGTCACTGCTCTCAGTTCTTCTGGGTATACACCCAGTAGTGGTATTGCAGGGTCACATGGCAAGTCTATATTCAACTTCTTTAGGAATTGCCAAACAGTCCTCCATAGTGGTTGTACCATCCTGCATTCCCACCAGCAGTGAAGAAGTGTTCCTATCTCTCTACATCCTCTCCAACACTTGTAGTTCTCTGTCTTTTTAATAGTGGCCATTCTGATAGGTGTGAAATGATATCTCATTGTAGTTTTGATTTGCATTTCCCTAATCATGAGTGAGGTTGAGCATTTCTTCATGTGTTTTTTTGCCATTTGTATTTCTTCTTTGGAGAAATGTCTATTCAAGTCTTTGGCCCATTTTTTAATTGGGTCGTTTGTCTTTTTATTGTTGAGTTGTAACATCTCTTTATATATCCTGGATATTAAACCCTTATCAGATATGTGATTTCCAAATATTTTTTCCCATTGAGTTGGCTGCCTTTTCACCCTTCTGACAAAGTCCTGTGAGGTGCAAAAGTGTTTAATTTTGAGGAGGTCCCATTTATCTATTTTTTCTTTTGTTGCACGTGCTTTGGGTGTGAGGTCCAAGAAACCACCACCTACTACAAGGTCTTGAAGATGTTTCCCTACATTTTCTTCTAGTAGTTTTGTGGTCCTGGCTTTTATATTTAGATCTTTGATCCATTTTGAGTTGATTCTTGTATAGGGGGTGAGATAGGGGTCCTCTTTCATTCTTTTGGTTATAGATATCCAGTTCTCCCAACACCATTTGTTGAAGAGACTGTTTTTTCCCATTAGTGTGTGCTTGGTAGGTTTGTCAAAAACCAGTTGACTGTATAGGTGAGGGTATATTTCTGGATTCTCAATTCTATTCCACTGATCGATGTGTCTCTCTTTATGCCAGTACCATGCTGTTTTGACCACTGTAGCTTTGTAATATGTTTCATGGTCAGGCAGTGAAATTCCTTCCACAGTGCTCTTCTTTTTTAGAATGCTTTTGGCTATTCGGGTGCACTTACCCTTCCAGATGAATTTGGTAATTGCCTTCTCTAATCCTGTAAAGTAAGCTGTTGGGATTCTGATTGGTATTGCATTGAATCTATAAATCAGTTTGGGCAAGATTGACATCTTCACAATATTTATTCTTCCAATCCATGAACATGGATTTGTTTAGGACTTTTAAAATTTCTTTTAGCATTGTTTTGTAGTTTTCTGCATATAGGTCCTGTACTTCTTTGGTTAAATTAGCTCCTAGGTATTTGAGTCTTTTTGTTGCTATTGAAAATGTAATTTCCCCCCTGATTTCCCCCTCAGGTTGTTCAGTACTAGTGTACAAAAACATTACTGATTTTTGCATGTTGATCTTGTATCCTGCCACTTTGCTGAACTCATTTATTAGTTCAAGTAGCTTTGTTGTGGATACTTCAGGATTTTCTAAGTACAGGATCATGTCATCCGCAAACAGTGAGAGTTTTACTTCCTCTTTTCCTATTTGGATGCCTTTAATTTTTTTTTTCTTGTCTAATTGCCCTAGCTAGAACTTCTAGTACAATGTTGAATAACAATGGTGACAGTGGGCATCCTTGTCTTGTTCCTGATCTTAGAGGGCAAGCTTTCAACCTTTCCCCATTGAGTATGATGTTGACTGTGGGTTTTTCATATATGCCTTTTATCATATTGAGGAATTTTCCTTTTATTCCTATCTTTTGAAGTGTTTTTTATTAAAAACAGGATGTTGGATTTTGTCGAATGCTTTTTCAGCATCTATTGAGATGATCATGTGATTTTTTTCGTTCAATTTGTTCATGTGGTATATTACATTGATTGATTTTCTTATGTTGAACCAGCCTTGCATACCAGGAATGAATCCTACTTGGTTGTGATGTTTAGGTCTTTTGTTATGCTGTTGGATTCGATTTGCAAGTATTTTGTTGAAAATTTTTGCATCTATGTTCATTAGAGAGATTGGTCTGTAATTTTCTTTTTTTGTAGAATCTTTATCTGGCTTTGGTATTAGGGTGATGTTGGCTTCATAAAATGTATTGGGTAATTTTCCGTCCTCTTCAATTTTTTGGAAGAGTTTAAACAGGATTGGTGTTAATTCTTTTCAAAATGCTTGGTAGAATTCACCTGTGAAGCCATCTGCTCCTGGATTTTGCTGGGAGATTTTTGATGATGGATTCAATCTCCTTAAATGTGATTGTTTTGTTAAGTTCTTGAATTTCTTGTAGCGTCAGTGTAGGTTGGTTGTGCATTTCTAGAAATTTGTCCATTTCATCTAGGTTGTCTAGTTTGTTGGCATATAGTTTCTCATAATATCCTCTTTTTTTTTTATACCGGGAGGTACCAGGGATTGAACCCTGGTCTCTCCATATGGTAGACGGACGCCGAACCTTTTGAGCCACATCCGTTTCCCTCATAATAGCCTCTTATGATTCTTTTTATTTCTGTGGGGTCATTTGTAACTTCCCCCCTTTCATTTCTGATTGTATTTATTTGCATCTTCTCTCTTTTTTTCTTTGTTAGTCTAGCTAGGGTTTTGTCAATTTTATTGATCTTCTTCAAGAACCAGCTTTTGGTTTTGTTGATTTTCTCTATTGTTTTTCTGTTCTCATTTTCATTTATTTCTGCTCTAATCTTTATTATTTCTTTCCTTCTGCTTGCTTTGGGATTGGTTTGCTGTTCTTTTTCTAGTTTCTCTAGTTGTTCAGTTAAATCTTTGAGTTTAGCTCTTTCTTGTTTTTTAATATAGGCATTTAGGGCTATAAATTTCCCTCTCAAGGCTGTCTTCGCTGTATCCCATAAGTTTTGTTCTCATTTTCATTTGTCTCAATAAATTTACTGATTTCACTTGCAATTTTTTCTTTGACCCACTGATTATTTTGGAGTGTGTTGTTCAGTCTCCACGCATTTGCAAATTTACTTTTTTCCTGTCTATTATTGATTTCTAGTTTCATTCCATTATCATCTGAGAAGGTGCTTTGTATAATTTCAATCTTTTATATTTATTGAGAACTGAATTGTGACCTAACATGTGGTCTATCTTGGAGAATGATCCACGGACACTTGAGAAGAATGACTAATCCGCTGAGTTTGGATGCAGTGTTCTTTATATATCTGTTAGGTCTAACTTGTTTATCATATGGTTCAAGGTCTCTGTTTCCTTGTTGATCTTCTGTCTAGTTGTTCTATCTAATGATGTGAGAGGGGTGTTGAAGTCTCCGACGATTATTGTAGAAATGTCTATTTCTCCCTTCAGTTTTGCCAGAGTTTGTCTCATATATTTTGGGGCACCCTGGTTAGGTGCATAGATATTTATGACCGTTATATCTTCCCGGTGGATCGTCCCTTTTATTAATATATAATGGCCTTCTGTATCTCTTATAACTGTTTTGCATTTAAAGTCTGTTTTGTCTGATATATATATATATATTTTTTTTTAAAGATTTTATTTTTATTTATTCATTTATCCCCCCCTTGCTGCTTGTGCTCGCTGGGTCAGCTAACCACACCGTGCGGTCGGGCTTGCCTTCACCAGGAAGCCCCGGGAACCAAACCCGGGGCCTCCCATATGGTAAACGGGAGCCCTACTGATTGAGCCACAGCCGCTTCCTGTCTGATATTAGTATAGCTACCCCTGCTCTTTTCTGGTTACTATTTGTGTGGAGTATCTTTTTCTAACCTTTTACTTTCAGCCAGTTTGTATCCCTGGGTCTAAGTTGAGTTTCTTGTAAGCAGCATATGGATGGCTCATGTTTTTTTATCCATTCTATCAGCCTGTATCTTTTGATTGGGGAGTTTAATCCATTCACATTCAATGATATTATTGTAAATGCACTATTTACGTCCTCCATTTTATTCTTTGGTTTTCATATGTCATCTTGTTTTTATTTCTTTTTACTCTTTTGGTTATCCTTTCTGCTATTCTTTCTTCTATACTCTCCTCCAAGCTTCTCTCTCCTGTCTTTTTCTTTCAGATTCTAAGGCTTCCTTTTATATTTCTTGCAAAGGTGGGTTCTTTTTGCAAACTCTCTTAATTTCCGTTTGTGCATATTTTATACTCACCTTCATATTTGAAGGACAGTTTTGCTGAATTAAGAATTCTCAGCTGGCAGTTTTTCTCTTTCAGTGTCCTAATTGTATCATACCACTGTCTTCTCGCCTCCATTGTTCTGAAGAGAAATCTGCACTAAGTCTTACTGAACGTCCCTTGTACATGATTGTTTGCTTCCCTCTTGCTGCTCAGAATTTTCTCTTTATCTTTGACATTTGACTTTCTGAGTAGTATGTGTCTTGGCGTAGGTCTATTTGGATTTATCTGATTGGGGTACGGTGTGCTTCTTGGACATGTAAGTTCATTTCTTTCATGAGAGTTGGGAAATTTTCAGCTGTTATTTCCTCAAATACTCTTTCTGCCCCTTTTCCCTTTTCTTCCCCTTCTGGAACTCCCATGACATGTATGTTGTTGCATTTTGTGTTATCATTCAACTTTCTGAGCCCCTGCTCAATTTTTTCCATTCTTTTCTCTCTCTTCAATTTTAGCTTCTGTCTTCAGTCTCACTTATTCTTTCTTCTATCATTTCGAGTCTGCTGTTGTATGCCTCAAATGTGTTTTTGACTTCACCTATTGTGTCTTTCATTCCATGAACTCCGTTACTCTTCTGTTCAGGATTTCAAATTCTTCTTTGCGTTTTCTCAATGTCTTCTTAATGTTATTTATCTCTTTAACTATGTTGTCTTTCAACTTATTAATTTGATTTTGGAAATTTGTGCTCATCTCGCTGATTAGTTCTCTCAAATTCTGCATCTCTTCTGGGACTTTGATATATTCCTTTTCTTGGTCCATATCTTCTATTTTCTTAGTATGGCTTGTAATTTTTTGCTGGTGTTTAGGCATCTGGTTAGGATGTTGTTTACTCAGATGCTCAATCTTTTTCTCTTTTATAGGGATTTAGTGGCAGGAGGCTGTGAGTGACCATAGCTCTTTGATTTGTGGCTCGACCTGGATTGTCAGGATTGTCCTGCTGGTTGCTCAGAACTGGGCACTGGACCCAGTAATTGGTTGTAGAGTCGCTTCCTAGGGCCTTGGGCAAGGAGACTATAGAGGCCAGGAAAAGCCTCTCCGACTTATTTTTAATTTTCTTACGTGCACTTCCTTGGTCTGCCAGGAGATGGTGTTCTTTGGCAGCTCTCAATTCAATGCCTGATGGGAGTGTTTTTGTTGTGACACAGACCAGATCAATGTGATAGAGCTTCCTGTCTGGAGGCTAAGAGCCTTATAATTCAAACTTTCTGAGATAGTTCTCCAGTCTTCTCTGGCAGCCCCCTCCCTTTTCCCAGCTAGGAAATATTTCCACTCCCCTCTGAGTCCTCAACAATTAGTACCTGTTAGTAGAGGAGGAGATTGCGAGGTTTTTATATCTTTAGCCCCTTGCAGCCTCCAAGGCAAAAATGGCACAGCCCCACCCGGCCTGGAAGGGCTCTTTGGACATGGCAGACCAAACCTGCCAAAAGCTGAGTCAGCCCCAGGCTCTCTTTCTCCTCTCCTGTGGAGTCCTCAACAATTAGTCCAGGCTAGAAGAGAGGGAGATTGTGAGGGTCGGATTTCTCCAGTCCTTCCTAGGCTCCCAGGGAAAACCACTGTGTGGAAGGGCCCATGGGGCTCCGCAGTCCAAATTTGTGGGTCAGAACCCGAGTCAGCCTTAGGCTGTGTCCCTCTCTCTCCCCTTTCCTGGGGTGGTAGATCTCTGGAGCCCCCTTTGTCTGTAGTCGCAGGCCCAGAGGCCCGGGAATTCTAAAGAGTCTTTAGTGTGGGGAAAGGTGCTGGCAGCAGCAGCTGCTTCTGGTTCCAACTCACGGTTCTGTCGTCACGATTTCCCTCTTTTGTCCCTCTCTCCTCTGGGTGGTGTGCAGCCTTCATCTGCTGTCCTAAACCCTAGAAGATCATTTTCGGGGCTGTTTCAGCCTGTCCTCTAGCTATTTTTCTGGAGAAGAGATTCCCGTGTCTTACTAGTCCGCCGTCTTCCTGGAAGTCCCCCCCCCCTTCGTTTTTTAATCAGTGCTGCTCATTTTTCTGTCAGCCCCGTGTTTCCCCTGTTGACTGCTTTTATCCATACCCGCATTTTCTCCTCAGCCCTGCTTCCCTCTCTGTTTTTCACTTGGCCTTGTCCCCCCCAAGACCTGCTCCCCCAGTTTTTACCCAGCCTGTGTTACACCCCGCCCCTTGTTTCTTCCCCAGTCCTGCTACCCATACCCCCCATTTTTACCTGGGCTTGCCCCCCTCCACTTCTCCCCCTCCCCAGTTTTTACCTAAGTCTCCAACCCCACCCCTGGAGGGGGGTCTGCTTCTCCCCTTCCCTTATTTCCCCTTTAGCTCTGCTTCCCCCTAGTTTTTACTCAGCCGGTGTTCCCAAGCTCCCTATTTCCCCCACACCTAGTTCTCCTTCAGCCCTACTCCCCATACCCCCTCTTCTTTCCATATAAATTTGATGATTAGCTTTTTCTTTTCTGTAAAGAAGGTTGTTGGAATTTCGATTGAGATAGCATTGAATCTATAAATTGCTTTGGGTAGGATTGACATCTTAACAATATTTGTTCTTCCAATCCATGAACACGGAATACCCTTCCATTTATTTAGTTTTTAAAAAAATTTTTCTGAGCAATGCTTTGTAGTTTTCTGTGTACAAGTCCTTTACATCCTTGGTAGATTTGTTCTTGATATTTGATTCTTTTAGTTGCTGTTGTGAATGGAATTTTTTTCTTGATTTATTCTTCCGATTGTTCATTGCTTCTGTATATAAACACTACTGATTTTTGGGTGTCGATCTTGTACCCTGCCACTTTGCTGAATTCATTTATTAGACCTAGGTGCTTTGCTGTGGATTTTATAGGATTTTCTGTATATAGGATCATGTCATGTGCAAATAGGGAAAGTTTTACTTCTTCCTTTACAATTTGGATGTATTTTATTACTTATTCTTGCCTAATTGCTCTGGCAAGAACTCCTAATTGTTATTCAGTGTTGAATAACAGTGGTGACAGTGGGCATCCTTGTTTTGTTATTTTTGCCTAATTATTATTATTATTTTTTTAATTAAAAAAATTTTTTTTTTCTTAATGGCATTATTCACTATTTTTTTTAATGGCTTCTTTTTTTTTTAACATTTTAAAAGATGCTTAGATTACATAAATGTTACACAAAAATTACAGGGATTCCCATGTTCCCCACCTTCCATACCTCCCACAACCTCCCACATAAACATCTTTCATTAGTGTGGCACATCACCTGCAATGGATATACACATCCTGGGGCTTTCCCACTAAGCATGGACCATAGTTCACATTGTAGACCACACTCTCTCCCACACAGTTCTGCATGTTATATGCTGATGTAAAATGGCCTATATCTGTCGTTGTAATGTCACTCACGATAATTCCCAAGTCCGGAAAAAGCCCCTGTTTTACAACTGCTTTTCCCTCTCCCTGCCCCGAAAGTGTCTAGTGGCCACTGGCTCCACATCAATGTTGTAATTTCTTCCATTGCTTGAATCACAATATGTCTACAACAGAATACCAGTAAGTCCACTCTAGTCTATAGATTTTCCCCCAATCCTGAGGAGTCTGGGATGGTGATGTCAACTGCACCTTCAAGTGAGAGGGGTCTCATATCCCATGGATAAGATGGATAGGATTATCCTGCCTGCAGCTGCAGACTCTCTCCATTCCCTGGGATGGCCATTGTCCATCATCATCTCCCCGCCAGGTGTCTTGGGTGAGTCCATTGAGGTGTAGAGTAGGAGTTGCAGCTCCACCAAGATTCTAGGCACAACTGGCACACGGGCAGGCCAAATGCTCCAGTCTCTGGAAGTACACCTACAAACTCCAGCACCACATATAGGTTTGAATAGAAGGGACTGATAGACCATGTGCAGGGAGGACTTTTTTGAGTCCAACTCTCATTCTCAGGAGCACAGATTCCAAAGTAGAGCCCACTGATAAGGCATCAATCTCTGGAGCTATCCCACCTTATATAGGACCTGGGTATCTCCAGAGCCCTCAGGAGCCCCTCTGTTTGGGGTGTTCATATCCACTTTGGTGTTCTATGAGATTCTACTGAGGTGTGTGTAAGCGTTACCTTTGGGATGACCTCCCGAGTCTCTTTGAAGTCTCTTAGCCATATGAACTCATTTGTCTTTACCTTTTCCCCCTTTTATTCAAGGTCTTTTTCCAGTCGTATTGCCAGTTGGCACTTAGTAGTAATCCCTCATTGCCAGGGAGGCTTATCCCTGGGAGTCGTGTCCCACGCTGCCTAATTATTTTTAAGCTCTGTTGTTAAGTGTTTACACATTTACAATTTTTATGTCTTATTGGAGAATTGATCTCCTTATCGTTATGTAATGTCCTACTTTTAGAATATTGCTATCACCCCCAAAAGATCTCTTATGCCCATTTACAGTCAATCATCTCCCCACCTCCAGCCCCAGAAGCCACTAATCTTTCTCTCCCTATAGATTTTCCTTCTTTGGAATTTCATCTGGAGTCATATAATATGTAATCTTCTGCATCTGGCTTCTTTCATTTAGCATAATGTTTTTGAGGGTCATCCATGTAGAATGTATCAGTAGTTTGTTCATTTTTATTGCAGAGTAGTATTCCATTGTATGGATATACCACATTTTATTTATTTATTCACTAATTGATGAACATTTTGATTGCTTCCTTTTTTTTGGCTGTTGTGAATAATGCTGTTCTAAACATTTGCATACAAGTCTTTGTATGGGCATATGTTTTAATTTTATTTCTTATGTAGGAATGGAACTGCTGGTTCAAGTGGTAAATTTAGGTTTAACATTTTAAGGGAATAACTGCCAAACTGTTTTCCAAAGTGGCAGTACCTGCTTATATTCATACCAGCAATGGCAACTTCATTTCTTAAGGGTATTTTATTTTGGGCATAGAATTCTGAATTGCATGGTTTCTGACAAGAAATTTGATGTAATTCTTATCTTTTCTCTATCTGTAATATTTCTTTTTTCTATGGCTGCTTTCAAGATTTTCTCTTATCTTTTATTTTCAGCAGTTTGGATATGCTATGCCTAAGGATGGTTTTTTGGGGCCTATTTATCATGCTTGGAGTTCTCTGAGCTTCTTAGATCTGTGGTTTGGTGTCTAGCATTAATTTTGGGAAATTCTCATCCATTATGTCCTCAAATATTTATTCTCTCTTATTCTCTCTCCCTTCTAGGATTCCAGTTACTCTCAGTTTAGACTGTTTTATATTATCTGGGATGTTCTTTTCTGTTTTTGTGTTCTAATTTTTCTCTTTGTGTTTCAATTTGGATAATTTTTGTTGACTGGTCTTCAAGTTCACTGATTCTTTTGTTGGCTGTGTTGAGTCTAATGGTGAACCCATTGAAGGTGTTATTTATTTCTGCTACAGTGTTTTTCATTTCTAGTATTTCCATTTGGTTCTATCTTATAGTTTTCATCTCTCTGCTTCTGTTACCTGTCTGATCTTGTATGTTGCCCACCTTTTCCATAAATCTTTAATATATTAATCATAATTATTTAAAATTCCTGTCTGGATAGTTCCAATTGCTTTGTTTCTTTGGGGTGTTATTTTTCTTGCCTTTCTGTTTGTGTCAGTGTTTTATTTAAAGCCAAACATCTTGTATAGGACAGTAGAGATTGAAGTAAATGGGCACACATTTCCTTCTGCTATGTTTTTAATGCATGGTTTTTAGTTATGCTAGTTCAGAGTTGGGCTGGGTTTAAGGTGTGATGTTGCTATGTCTATCCTCAATGTACCACAGGCTTCACATTCCTGTAGTGATTCCTTATTTTTCCAGAGCAATATCTTTTTCAATACTGTGCTTTAGGTCTTCCCTTTATACTCTGTGTTTCAGATAGTCTCTTAGCATGCTCTTCTTCCTCTTCATTCTCTTTCTCAGGAGCATTCCTCTGCCACTTGTTATTTGAACTTGTTTGCTTAGTGGTATGGGGTAGTGGGAACAGGGCATTTTCTGTTATATTCTCAGTATAAGGCACGATGTCCCTGGGTCTCAATGGATATGGCCTTCCCAAGTCTTTTGCCTCTTCCCTGGGGTAATTTTGGGCCCATTGTATATTCATGCCCTTCCCCTAGGGTTGTTTATTTGTTGTTGTTCCTAATCCCTTCTCCTAGCTGCAATGAGTTTCACCAGTGCCTTAAGAGTGGCAGAGTTTTTTTTTTTTTTTTTTTTTTTTCCTTCCCGGATAGATTAAGGCATTTTATGTTCCAGAAGAGATAGAGGAAATGTGCGGGGCAGAGTTTCTTGCCCCTCCTGCATGACTAATGTTCCTCTCCCCAAAGTCTGCACCTCAATGGTTCTTTCTCAGGGCTGTTTCTGATATTTTGTACAAGATCCCTGTGGGGGATCATGTAGAAAGAGCCTGCGAGAGTGTAAACTCCCCCAATTTCTAAAGTCCCCAGGGACTTCATAATGTTTTTGCCAACCCATACTCTACTTTCACCAATTCATCAATATTTCTAGCTGAACTCTTCTTACTGGTTTTTGGCAAGCTTTCCCCAGATAAGTGAAGACTCACATCTCTTCGTTTCCTTCGGTGTCTGTGTCTCCTCAGGTTTTGGGCAAGTGTGTTGCTCTGCAACCTCAGCTCTCCTGTGTGTTTGAAAAAAAATCATGAATTTGAAGTTAGTTTGGCTCTTTTTTTTTTTTAAGGATGGGAGTTATGCTTATTCAGACTTATTGCATCCCAGAGTGGAAGTTAGCTCTTGGCCAGTGAGTTTTGAGATTTCCTGGAGCCCAGACTGCTCTAGCCCTTCAGACCCCTTGCAGTTGCTCCCACATTGGAATGTGTGGAACTCTTCCTTCTTGCAAAGATTATTTTCAAAATGTTCTGCTGTGCTTTTTAGTAATTACAAGTTGACTATTTTGAGATATTCCTCTTTTCAGGTATTTCAGCTGACCCCATTTTTTCCCTCTAAGCAGATGCTAATAGTACATTGTCTCATAGCTATTAGTGGTTTATCTCTACCTATTCATGTTTTGGCCTTCATTGGGATATCTTATCACCTAGTTTTGTTGTAGCTGTTGTTTATGAATTTTTTGTTTTGCTATTCTAGCACTCTATTTTAAATGGGTGATTCAGGGAGATTCAAAAACTATGTTGTCATTGCTTCCCCTTTCTCTTCTAAAATCTTGCCTTGGTTTTTTGAATGATAGTTTTGCTTAGGTATAAAATTTTAGTTTGACAATTATTTTCTTAGTTTTCTGGGTAATGCAGTTTCAGAATTCAGTAAGTACCTTGAAGGGAAAACTGGCAGCATATTAGTCTCAATTCTCTCCCACTTCCTTTTCACCCAAATTGTGGCTTCTCAAGTCTCTGTTTTCTCTCCTGTCCCAAAGACTTCCCAAAGCTCTGCTGCTTTCTCTCCCCTTAGTGGAAGTCCTCTCTCCAGGCTCTTTACTCGTATACCTACCCATTTGCCTCATGCCCAGAATCAGAAAACATCCTAAGGAAAATAGTAGCTGCGGAGTGTTATCTCCTCTCTCTCCTCAAGACTTATTTGCCTCCTCATTGCTCCAGTGCCTTTAAATATATGATTTAAAATTTTATCTGGTTTTCCTAGTTATTCTCAGTGGGAGTATTAGCCTGCTACAGGCTACTCCATCATATTCATAATCAGAAGTCCACTTACACACTGCCTTTTAATTATTTGCAAATTAAATCTATTTTTCATAAACTGTAGAAATTGCTGAAGAAGAGAGATGTGTTAGGAGATTCCTTTTGGAATAAACTCATTACAGCATCAAGAAAAAAGACTCTCAAAGATGGATAAATATGACAGAGACTGAGGGAGATTGTGTTACATTTTCTGATCTCTGTTTTAGGATGGAAATGACAAGGACTTGTTTTAGTTAATATCAGTTTAATTAGGTTACCAAACTAGTTTTTCATAGACACTGCAAAGATAAGCATTGGTCCTAACTTCTGAATTTTTGGGGTCTGAATGAATGAGGCACTGGTACCTTCTGGTCATTATGGAGTCCATAGTAGTGCTGCTACTCAACGTTATTTCCTCTTGATATGTTAACTTCTTCCTGGCTTTCAAGGACTCAGGCACTACCAGTAACTCACAGGAGCCAGTTCTCTCATCGGAGATAGAGAACTCCATGCCGAGGAATGTACCAGGGAAGGAGAACTCCAAGAGCAGAATTTACTCTGCTAATCATCATGTTCTCTGCCACGGTGCCACAGACACCCTTGACTGTCTGTTCCACAGCTATGCAAAAACTTTTCAAGAGAAGATTGGGTTGTGACTTCTGCAAGGTCTTCATCCTGGAGGCTCATCAGAAAGGGTAATAGGGCTGCAGAGAAACTGGAAACGGTCTTCTGTTCATGGGCCCCGTATGGCCATGAAAGGAATGTTTGGAATTTAGCTTTATTACCAGTTGCATGGCCTTGGGCCACTCACTCAACCTCTCTGTGTATAAATTTCCACCTCTGTAAAATCATTCTAACAACATTGGCTTCATAGAGCCATTATGAGGGTCAACTGGAATAAAACAGTAATAATTAATGGAGGAGAGTCATTTGTAAATTTCAAAATGCAGCATGCCTGTCAGGGGTTAGGATCCTGGAATGTTTCTGGAGTTCCAGACCTGGAAGAGGCCTAATACCTCCCTTTTTCCAATGGATGAATCATCTTTTCAGTGCCCCAGACAGGTGGCCTTTTTGCTTCTGCATGCAAATCTCTTTCAGAGATTGGGTAACTTTCCCTTTTGCTTGCCTGCTGGCCTACACCCCCAGTCCTGGGAGATCTGGAGCTTCTGAGGACCTGTGGCAGTGAAAACTACAGAAGCCCAGAGCTATGCCATGTGTTTAGTTTGCCTAGCTCTTGATCTGGGGAACTACTTGCAGCTTCCTGCTGAGGTGTCTAGTCAGCACTGAGAATGGGCTAGACCACCTACTCTATACACATGGAAATTCCTAGTGCCAGTCCATCCCTACAGGGGTTCTTTAGATCCTTGGGATGGCTCTTCCTCTGAAAGTTCAAAGTTAACCTGTGATTCTGGGTAAGAGCTGGAGGCACTTAGTGACTCAAGTGATTGTGCAACAGGATGGGGAAGAAGAAATCATTAAGAAGCAAGGTAGACTGTTTTGCATTTTCAGATTAGCTGACTAATTTATGCTAATCTTTTGTAAGCAAAATATAGTCATAGGTTCTTAAGAAGTAATTTAATCTTGTTACTTGAGATTGTACAGCGTGTGTTTACTTCATGTTATTTCTTTTCATCTGAGGTTACCAGATGATACCTTCTAAACATTAGGCCTACATGAAATTAGCATAATACCTTTGCTTTCTGCAAAGGGCCTTCAACAAAGGATCTCTAGAGGTCTTTTCTGGCTCTATGATAGGTCTTCAATCTTGGATTCCTTCCTGCAATTCTTTTAGAATGACTTGGACTCTCTTCCAGTCTACTTGGGATGGGCTTCTTGTCACTTTTCCTTTGGTCTGGGATTAGGACTCTCTGGTGACTTGTAGAACTCTTATTTACTGTTACAGTCTAGTGTTGGGATTCTCCACAGACTGCTCCTTGGAGAAGTTCCACCTCTTGGAGACAGTTGCAATAAAGGAATTCTATCAAAAAGAATTTGCTGAATTGTGATTGCAAACAAAATAGCTTTGTGGGGACAAAATGTACTCCTGACAAGGGAGCCTTATGTTTGTTTTCCAGCCTTTCCTCCCAATGCTTCACTTCTAATCTCTCTGCAGAAAGAAACATTTCAACAGAGAACCAAATGGAAATTTAGACCTATTATTTTCTGAAAGTCCTGAACTCCCATCCCTACCTCACAAGGGACTTCTCCATTCACAGAAGCCAATGCTATCCCTGAAGGCAAGTTCCTTCCCAAGGGCAATTCTGTTGGAATGTTGGCTGCACATCTTCCCAAGTATTGCAGTAACTTCGCCAAATGTAAGTTCAGTAACGTAAATGTCTTTCTGTAGCCAGTTTATGTCTGTTATTGAGTAATGTGATAATGTGTTACAATTTCCTGGTAACATTTAGAATATTTACTGTCATAAGGAGATTTTGGAGTTATGCCTAAATTGCTTTACCTGGGTTATATATAATGCCTTTATTATGCGGAAAACAAAGTGCTTTATATACAGCATGTGTTCTCATAGTATCTAGGCTAAGATGCTTGGGAGAAAGTAGGAGTATCATTAGTTCCCATTTTGTAGGAAGAAACAAAAAAGCATGGAGAGACAAATGTTTGCTAAAACAGTGATTCTTAACACCATTTTTGTGGCATTCCAGAGTGTCTCACAGGATCTCAAAATGCCTCAAAAAATTGCTCTAAATTTCTCAAAGCCAAATTCACTTTAATTGACTTTAATTTTTTTTTTAAAGGATGTAGCTTTTTGGGAGTGGGTGAGCAAGAACAAATGAAATGACCAAACTCCAAAAACGTTTGGAAAGCCGTGGACTGGTCAGTACTGTAACAAGCATTAAAATAACTCAGATCAGGCACTGAGAGGTATAAAGTCTTAAGTTACCCTCCATGGACCTGCGTTTCCAAAGGCAATGTCTTATGTGGTAGCACTTCTGAGGCTACTTGACTTCTGTTCTGGGTTCATATAGCCCTTGGGAATCATCCTAATGGCTTTTGGGGGTGACCTGATTTTTTTCATAGTTAGAGAGGAGAAAAATATATATTGAAATACTTTAACAGTGAGCGATTTGGTTTGATTGGAGCACAGGATCATGATGGGAGAATTATGTCAAATATATTTGGAAAGGTAGGTTGGAGCCACAGTTTTGAGGTCCTTGAATGCCATCTTGAGGTGTTTCAGCTTTGCTCAGTAAGAAATATGGAGTCATTGAAGGTTTTTGAGCAGGGTTTGGAGGAGAAATATGAAATGACCCAATTTAGACTCTAGGAATATTAGTATGGCTAGAATGTGTAAGTTTAGCCAAATTTGGGTGAGTAAAGACAGAGAGATCAATTGGAAACTATTGAAAGAGTCTGGATAAAAAGCATTATGGTGGTTGAACAACTTTTTAATGAGCTCTTTTATTGCACTAGAAATGTTACCTCTTGAAATCCACATGCTTTTTCTAGTTATATTGGCCAGGATCTCTCCTGGCTGAGCCAAAAAAAAAGAAAGAAAGGAAGGAGGAAAGGAAGAAAGAGAAAGAGAAAAGAGGGAGGGAGGGAGATCCTCTGCCTTGCTTTTCAGAGGTTCTTGTTTAGAATGGGCCTCTCAAGCTGCATATAGGCATGCATATAGTACTCGGTATCATCAAGTCTATGGTTCTGTAAAGGTCCAAACAGATCGAGTCTGAGGTATTTAATTCACACATGCTTTCAGACTTGTTCTGTGGGAGCTTGAGAAATAGGGGCTCATTGCATTCTGATGTTAGACAGAGGAACTAGAGGGATATGACAGCCAACATTTGGCTTATGTTTGAAGGGGAAAAGGTAAGTGCTGTGTAATTTTGACCTCAGTTTCTCTATCCCTAAAAGCTTTTTAAAGAATGCTCTACAGTGCTTTGGGACTGTATATTTGAAGAATTAAATTTTTTAATGGAAAAAATGGATTTTCCACACCTTCATCTGAACCTTTAGTTAAGGAGATCTCTCCCATTATATACTTCTTCTGAAAGACAACATCCATCATCTCCCTCTAAGTAAGAGAAATAATGCTAAAGAATGGTTGAATAATTTTAAAGTTATGGGACTACCACAGCAGTCTGTAAGCCTTATGGTGAGATGGGATATGTTCCTTAACTTTGAAAAAGAGGAAGCCTATTCTATCCTAGGTATGTTTGTATGTTGATGTCATATTGATTTTTTTGCTGCTTTGTCCTTACACAGTTACATCTGGTCCCCACTGTTCCACATATTGTGATAATTTCTATATTTTTATTTTAAAAAAATCCGTTTGAACCAGCCTTTATTTCTCCTTTGACCTGTTTTCATTACTGCCTATGCTTGCCTCCTTCCACTAGGTGGCAGTCTAACCCACGAGACTCCCTCAGCTGTGCACAGGTAAAGGCAAGTCGCCTAGTGGTGGGCTGGGTTGTACTTTGCTGAGAGGATGAAATGCTTCTTAGTTGCTGGTATCCTCTACTCCCAAGTCAGGCACCAAGATGCTGTTGCATACCTGCCTGCCTTTCAAACTCTCATAAGTATTCATTGAACACCTACTCTATGTGAGGCACTATGGTGGGAAGAGAAGCAAGATTTGAACTAAACCACAGTCTCTGCCCACCAGGAGCTCACTGTCTAGTGGCAGGGGAAGATGGCAAAAGAGCTTGAACAGAGAGAGGACGGTGGCATGGGGAGAATGTTTCTGACTGGAGGTTCTGTGTGACTGGAGGCTCTGTAGCCCTAGGGGTCCATGACCCTAATTTGGGAGGCTGCTGCTGTAGGAAAGGTGCTGTGTTCACCTCTGGAGACCAGGGGAGGAAAACACTAGCCACAAACTCTCCCTCCCACCCCAGGAACTGACTGGGCTCTCCCACAGTCTCTGAAGCAGAGTATCAAACATGCCTCACCCCCCACCCCACCCCACTGCCTCATAACCATTGAGTAGAAATCTCTATAGCTCTCTCATTTGGTTTGGATTTCTTTTTGGAAAATAAAACCCGAAAATTACATGTAAAAAAGTAACTATCACCCATGCCTCTACCAAGAATTAACTATTGTTAACATCTCAATAGATTGGTTTCCAGGTTTTTTAAAAATGTTTTTACTTTTTAAAAACTACACAGACAATATACTCATATAATGTACATTTTCTCATTTGTTTTAATCTATGTTTTTCCCTTCATACAGGACCAATTCTTGGTTTTAGTGAAATAAATGTCTTGCAGCGTAATGGCAGCAGAGAGAATTATTCTGTTATTCTATCTTTTCTCTCATCTTTGTTCCTCAAATGAAAATTTGACTTTTTTTGGAGTTTAAAAGTTCATTTTAGAAAATGTATAAAATGCAAAACAATGAAAATAAACAAATCACCTGTGCTCCTGCCGCTTGGAGATAACCATAGTTGATGCTCACTTGGCATGCTTCCATTGATTTTTTTTTTTTTGCATAGTTTTTTAAAAAATTAGGTTCATATTGTAGTTACTATTTTATAATCTGCCATTTTCACTAAATTTTGAAGGTCTTTACTCTTTGACCTCATGATTTTTTATTATCACCCAGTATTTCATGCTATAGCTATATCATACTTTATGATTCCTATTGCTAGACATTTAGTTGTTTCCTTTTTCTTTTTCTTTTTTTTTTTTTTTTTTTACCGGGAGGTCCTGGGTATTGAACCTGGGTCCCTCCATATGGGAGACGGACGCCCAACCATTTGAGCCACATCCGTCCCCCTCCTTTTTCTACTATTATAAACAATGTGTATTTTTGTGCATAAATCGTTCTGTGCGTGTCTAGTTATCAGGATACATTTCTAGAAGTGGAACTTCTGAGTTAAAGGTTATGAACATTAAATGACTCTTTTCTTTTTTCTTTAGCAAAGCAATATATGTTTATTATAGATAATTGTAGAGAACACAGGTATGCAAAATAGAACCACCCATATTCTTACCATTCAGTGATATCTACTATCAACATTTTATTATATCCACTGAGTGTTCTTTTCTGTACACAGACATAATATGTATATATACACACAGAAATTTAATGGAATTATACTCCATATACTCTTTCATAAGCTTTTTCATTTAATATATTCTGAATGTCCTTTTAAATTAATTATTATTCTACAACTCTTTCAAAGGCTGCACAGCATTCCATTGTAGGAAAGTACTATGATTTATTTGACCAATCTGCTACTTTTGGACATTTAGGCTAATTTCTGTTTTTTCCCACTGTATTCTGTGGATGTCTTTGCAAAATCCTTGATTGTTTCCTTTGTATAAATCCCTAGATGTGTAATTGTTGGTGCCTCATGTCTGCACAATTTTTAAGTTTTTTGATAGGTATGGTTAAATCGCCCTGAAACAATCCTCGTCTCAAAGGCAGGGTATGGGCATGCTATTTTTTCTGAATCCTTATCATCACTGGATATTATATTACAAAATCTTTGCCAATTTGACTGGTAAAGAATTGGTGTCTCATTTTTAAATTAAATTTAATTTTTACTAATGAGGCTAAACGTTTTTTTCTTTTCTTTTTTGCCTACTTTTTTGTTCTGGTATAAGTATTTTACTTATTTTATTATGAGATCTTTTTATAAATTTAAAATATTAATTCATTGTCTTATGCAAGTTGTCTCCTTTGAGTAATTGTTGTGATGAACTCTATGTCTAGATTTTCTACTATTAAATTGCATTCCTGGAATACACCCACCTTGTTTATGGTATAGTATTCTTTTTGTCTTGCTGGATTTGATTTGCTGGCATTGTATTTAGAATTTTTCCATCTATATTCATAAGTGACATTGGTCTTCACTTTTCTTTCTGTATATGTGTATGAGTGTGTTCACCAGGTTTCATGGTCAAGATAACTTTAGTTTTATAAAATGAAAGGGGATGATTTCCTTTTTTTCTTCTGAACTGGGAATCACTTTTAGAGCATGGAAATGAGCTGTTCCTTGTGAATTAGAAGGAATTTGCTCATAAAACTGGGCACTGTAACAATTGTTGGAGGAAATGTTTTTTAACAACCTATTTTCCCATGTATTCTACTTTTTGTGAATCCATTTTGCTAATTTACTGAGAAAATTGTCAATTTTACTGAGATTTTCCAATTCATTAGCATTTTAACAGCTTTGTAGAGGTATAATTCATATACTATACAATTCACTCTTTTTACGTATGCAATTCAATGGTTTTTAGCTTATTCACAGAGTTGTGCAACCATCACCACAATCACCACAATCAGTTTTAGAACATTTTTATCACCCCAAAGGAAACCCCATGCTCACTAGCAGTCACTCACCATTTTCCCCTGATTCCCCCAACCCTAGACAACTATAATCTACTTTCTGTCTCTATAGATTTGTCTATTCTGGACCGTTCATATGAGTTGAATCATACAATATGTGGTGATTTTAATATCCTAGGCTCCTCAAGCAAATACCTTGAAATGGGTTGGCTTAAACAATGGGGGTTTATTAACTTATGGTTTTGAGGGTAAAAGAAAGTCCAAATCAAGGCATCATCAAGGTGCTGCTTTCTGCCCCAAGACTGTGGCTTTCTGGGACTGGCTGCTGGAGATTCTTGGTCCTTGGCTCCCCTGTCACATGGCAATGGATATGGCGGCCTTTCCTGGCCTCTCCATTCTCTTCCTGGTTATGTTGAATTTCAACTTCTTGCTTTCTGTGGTTTTCTCTCTCTGTCTGAATTTTACTCCATTTACAAAGGACTCCAGTAGTAGGATTAAGACTCATCCTGATTGAGGTGGGACATACCCTTTTAACTGAAGAAATATTGTCTTAACTTACAGTGGGTTCACAGGAATGGAATAGATTTAAGAACATATTTTTCTGGGGTACATACAGCTTCACATTACCAAAGTGGTCTTTTGTGATTGGCTTCTTTCACTTATCATAATGTTTTCAAGGTGCAACCATGTTGTAGCATGTATCAGTACTTCATTCCTGTTTATGGCTGAATAATATTCCATTGTATGGATATACCACATTTTGTTTATTCATTCATCATTTAGCTTGAACATTTGGGTTGCTTCCACCTTTTGGCTATTTTGAATAATGCTGCTATAGACATTCATGTACAAGTTTTTGTGTGAACATAGGTTTTCATTTCTCTTGGGTATACCTAGGACTGGAAAGACTGGGTCATATGGTAACTCTGTGCTTAACTTTGAGGAATTTGCTGTGTTTTCCAAAGTGGCTGTACCATTTTACATTCCCACCAGAATTGTATGAGGGCTCTAATTTTTCCATATCTTTACCAACACTTGTTATTTTCTGTTTTCTTTCTTTTTTTTTTTTTTTTAGTAATAGTCATCCCAGTGGGTGTGAGATGGTATCTCATTGTTTTTTGGTTTGCATTTCCCTTTGACTTATTACATTGAGCATATTCTCATGTGTGCCTTAGCCATTTGTATGTCATCACTTTTGATATTCTCTTCCATGGGAATTTTATGGATTCCACTAATACCTTTATGCAGATGATTTCCAAATATTTATGTCCACCCCTGACCTTTCTTTTGATATTGTCTCAGATTCTCATCTGCTTACTAAACCTTAATGCCCCAATTGCATTTCAGAATCTGTATAGCTCAATCAAAACTCATCAACTTTATTCCTAAGCTATTCTTCCTCTTGGGTTCTCTATTTCTGTTAATTATACAGTTCTTCTTCTAACCACGCAGGCTTTCAGCGTGGCATCATCTCTGGATGTAAGAGAGATGGGATAGGGAAGAGTTGATTCATTGCCAAGTTCTGTGTTACATTCATAATACTGTGCATCTGTTTTCTCTTTACTCTCTTTTATCTGTTATTCTTTCCTCTCTCTTTGATCTCTGTCTTCTTTTGAATTTCTTGATCATTTACTCCCCTGCTTCTCTTATCTCTGATCATTTTATCCCAGTTTAGTTTCACCTGCCCCTGAAAATATTGTTATATTCTTCCTTGGCCATCGTTTTGCCCCCCCCCTTTGTTGAGGATTCTAGGAACAATGAACTATGTCCAGCTCTGGACTTTTCTGTGCTTTTTACATAACTCTTTTGTTTAAATGTCTGTCTTCCATACTAGGCTGTGAGCTCTCCAAGGATAGGCTTTTTTTTAGCTATATAGTAGATGCCCAGTAAATATTTACTGAATGAATGATTCAGATGTCCCATGGGCTGAATTGTTATCCCTCAAGCCTAACTGTGTGGCATTAGTGTGAACTAACATGATTACTGCAGAGTGAGCTTTTGGGGCCTTCATGGGCATTAGTGTCACACAGGTTTCATCTTTTGTATTTTCTCTCATAACCAAAGAGCTCCAAACCTTAAGATTTCTTGTGGGTAAGTATGATCATCTAGCTGGAATGCAGAGGAGGTGATTGATAAGAACTTGCTTGAGTGTGGGTGTGTACCTTCTGGGGTTCTGTATGTAAAGGAAGTGCTTCCATTCCCTCCTTGCCTGGTTTTGGTATAACTTCTCATAGCTCCTAAGCTCTAGGAGTCACTTCTAGATGGATGAGGAATCAGATTCCTTTGGGGAGATAGGCATGATGTCATATGATGTCATTGCTGGATACCTTCAGAGCTTGGAGTTCTGAGAAGCAATTTGTGGACTGGGACTTCCCCTAAGAGAAGCAACAACTCCATGGGAGAGATTGAGAGTTTAGAACAGGCCCAAGGACCTTTAGTCTAAGGACTTCGGGGAGCTTTATGGGCCCCTCTGGGCCTGCAGGATACAAGCTCTCAGAGACAGCAGTGTGTAGTTTGGTAGAGAATAGCCGAGAGCTACTCCAGGCTCAAGTTCTCTAGGGTCTGTAAACCAATTCGATTTCCCTATGCTCTGTGAGACTGACCTTTAAGACTGCTGCTCCTGGGAACGACCTCCCCAGGTAACTCTCAGGGAACCCAGTACTCAACTGAGTAGACAGGCTTTAGGAAGACCTGGATGAGTCTCAGGAAGTCAGCCTGTTGAGCCTGGTTCAGTCTGGTGCATCTGGTTCCATGCTCACCCATCACCATGGAAACCTGAGCAGAGGGTAGGCAGAACTCAGTGAGAAGTGTTGGGGCTCAGTGACTTTTCCTCAATGGTACTCAGTCGTGAAGCCTGTATGCTTGAGAGGTTAATGCTGTCCCTGTTGGAGTCGGAGTGAGTTCCTCACTGTGTTATGCTTTCCCAGAGAGCTCTTCTAATCTCGGTTAGGCCTGTGCAATTCCCTTTGTGCTAAGTGGCTTTCTTGCCCTAATACCTTGGTGAGCCGAATGGAGACTAAAGCATAGTAGGCATTCATCGTATGGAATGAAATTGTTATTTCTGGTTCAGAGAGACGAAGCAAAAGCCAAAATTGTAGGAGTATCTTTCTGATAACTGTGTAACAGTTTACAAAATAGTCTCACATATATTAATTGATTCATTCAGTCTTCACAGAATCCAGTGCCTGGCACTTAGTAGACACTCACCTGTTTTCTGTGTGAATGAACATGGGGATTTATTATGCCTATTTTACAGATGTGGGAACTGAAGCCCAAAAGGTGTACTGACTTGCCTAAAATCCAAACCTACAGTTAGTCAGTGGAGACACTAGACTTGAAATCAGGCTCAGTTCAGGTCAATTTTTACTGAGCACCTATTATGTGACAGACACTTAACCAATGATGAATAAACATATACCTTGGTCTCAAGGACCTTATAGGCTTGTCAGGGCATTAGACACATAAGCAAATGATTTTAACACAAAGTGCTAAGTGCTACGATAGAGACCTCCTTGCAATGCTATGGGGGCACCTAATCCAGTCTGATGAGGTCAGAAAAGGCTTCATGAAGAAGTGACACCTCAGTTGAGTTTTGAAGGCTCAGTAGAGGTTGGACAAAGGTAGCAAGAACATTCTAGGCTGAGAGGCCATCCTTAGTATGGGCACAGAGGTATGAGCCAACTCTCTAGGACTGCTAGAATGTTGATTGGCAAGAGGGATGTGGTGGGAATGATGACTGGAGAGATAGGCAGGAATCAGATAACTGAGGATGTAAACTTTTCCTTGAACACCATTAGCTCTCAAACATGGCTGAATCATTCAAATCACTGGGGGACTTTAAAAAAATACAGATGTCTAAGCCACATACCCAGTGATTTTCTTGATCATCTGGGTTTGAGAATCACTTCTGGAGGCAACAGGAAGCCATTGGAAGATTGGGTAGCAGAGGAGGGACATATATTGCCATATTGGATCACTCTGGTGACCATCCACATGAAGGAGGGTGGATTTTAGGGGGGTGTGACTGGAGGCAGAGACACCATTTAGGAGGCTGTTGAATTCACGTAGATGAGATATCATGGTAGACTGAATAAGGTGGTAGTAGCAGTGGGGATGGAGAGGAAGAGTCAGATAACAAGAGAGTTCCAATTAGTGGAATCATTATGTTGTGGGGTAGGTGGGAGGGGGACATGGTTGCCTCTGTAGAGGGTGATATTTCTGACTAAGATCAGGAATGGAGGGTGGAGAGAGAATGGGGGACAATTGATAAATTCATCTTGGAAGCTGCAGAATTTGAGGTACTGTGGGACACCCAGATAGAGGTAGCTTTTTCGCTGGGTCCCTCTGCATGTTTTTTTTTTTTTTTTTTTAACTCCCATAAGTAGCAGATATCTCTCAGGGAGAGTAGGCAGAGAATAGACCTTCAATTATTCTACCCATTCCTGCTTTTAAGGGCTGTCCTGGGAAAGCAGGAGCAGCCTTTTTTTTTTTTTTAATGTGTGAGAGGCAAGGTGGGGTGGTGAAAATGGCATAAAAGGCAGATTTAGAGAACCTGGGTGTAAGCCCTGCCTCTGCCACTTCACCATTCTGCAATCCTCAGCAGTCACTGATCCTCTCTCAGCCTCAAGGTCTTCACCCATAAAACAGGGATAGTAATAATATCCGCTTCACAGGGTTATTGAGAAGGTCCAATGTATGTGAAAAGTGCCATGTTAAGACCCATAAAAACATTAGGGCCTTTCCCCCCGTAGAAACTTGGACCAATATGTAGGAAATACAAGGAGGCAGATTTTGGCCCAGTGTTAGGAAAAAGTGTCTAATGCTTCCAGCTGTTGGCTGATGGGAAGAGTTTTGGGAGATGGGAGTCTCTGAGGCTCTGGAGGGCCATAAACAGAAGCTGGATTGCTGAGCTCCTGCTGAGGGTTTTGTTGCCTGAGGTGGGGGTTGGCCAGGACAGCTTCTGAGCTCCCTTTCATGACTCATCACATATGACTTACTAGGTCACTTCTTTACCCTTTCCCTGAAAGTTTTTATACTCATTAGAATTTTTAAAGTTGTAAAAGCAGTACAAGTCCAGGATTGTTTGTTTGCCTTTAACATCTTTTAAATAAAACCTTGGACATTTTCGTTACTAAGTGGAGTCTTGGTTTATATACCCCTAATGACTGGGCAAACTGCTTCAGGGTCTTACTGCATTGGGCATTTATAGACATTTTCTAAATGATGTTTAATTAGGATTCGGTGGATGCTGAAAGATAGGCAGTCTGTAGTACAGTTAGGCTCCTCTAACACAGACGGATGGGGGAGCTAGGCATTCTGATGTTGTGGCAATTATGAATTATAGACTACTTTAAAATGATCAATTTTTAAAATTAGTTTTCAAGCATAAATGATAGTATAAACAGCTAAGAAAATATTGCCAAGTAGAGGTCTTGATTGGGTATGCTCTAATAAGTAGGTAAAGATCATTTGCAATAAGCACAGAAGTTACTTATATGCAAATGAATGTTGTCAGAGAGCTTGTTAACAGTTTGTTTTCTGAACTGGGTTAAACATCCCCCAAGAGCACATTTTTATAATGTTAATTTACACAGAAACCCATTGTTGCTGTTTTGTTTGTTTGCTTTTTTTGTTTTTTATTTGTTTTGTTTTTTGGTTCCCTCTACAATTGTTCTCAAGCACATGACCTTCACTCTAAACAGACTACCTTGCTTCCATTTTATTGAGAAAATTTAAGCCATTAAGCAGAAGTTACTTTAGATTCCTCTCCACCTAAAAATGTTGTTGCTGTTTTGAATAAATAGAGGAAAAGTAAAAGATGCCATCCCATGATTGGATTATCACAAATTTAGGAATGGTCTGAATTGAATTATATTTTTTCTGTATTTGTTATTGCCTGTCATTGGTGTAACACATATTTGCTAAATGAGGCCTAATTTTCTTGCTAACTTTCTCTACTCAGAGATTATTTTTCTAAATGAAAAACTCTCCACCCATGCTGCTTTATGAGGAATTACCTTTATGATAGTTGAGGTGTCGTCCTGGCTCTAAAAAAAATCACTAAAACAATTGCCCTAAATGATAATAATGTCATACCTGGCTGGAGAGCAGTTTTTTTTTTTTTTTTTTTTTAACTTTATTTTGTACATTTAATAATTGAAAATATAAACAATTAAAAACTAAAAAGTAAACATAGATGAATAAATATATTCATTTCTCAATTAAATGTAATGAATACATATAAAATTTTTTTTGAATCAAATAATATGTTACATAATATATTTGGTTCATAGTAACACATTCATACAGTATTTGTCCTTTTGTGTTTGGCTTGCTTCACTCAACATAATGTCCTCCAGGTTCATCCATGTTGCCATATGCTTTATGACTCAATTTCTTCTTACAGCTGCATAATATTCCATCGTGTGAATAGACCACAGTTTGTTTATCCATTCATCAGTTGATGGACACCTGGGTTGTTTCCAACTTTTGGCAATGGTGAATAATGTTGCTATGAACATCGGTGTGCAATGTCTGTTCGTGTCACTGCTCTCAGTTCTTCTGGGTATATACCCAGTAGTGGTATTGCTGGGTCACATGGCAAGTCTATATTCAACTTCTTCAGGAACTGCCAAACAGTCCTCCATAGTGGTTGTACCATTCTGCATTCCCACCAACAGTGAAGAAGTGTTCCTATTTTGGAGAGCAAAGTTTTAAGCAAATATTCTGGCTAAGAAAAAGTTATTATAAACCATATAGAGGTAAAAAACTTTGAAAAGCAAAGACTTTAAGAAAATGCACTCAATCCTAATTATGGGTATCCTAATGCATTCAACCCATATTCCCTAATTATGGGTAGAAATTAATTTCATTTTTTCCTGATGATTCAATGGCCCTCTAGGATCTTTGCAAACCCTGGCATCAGTTTTTTTTTTTTTTTTAGTTTTTTTTTTTTTAAACAATATATTACACAATATATTTGGTTTGAAATACAAATGGCAAAAAAAAAAAAAAAACAACACAGGAAGAAATGCTCAACATCACTCATGATTAAGGAAATGCAAATCAAAACTACAATGAGATATCATTTCACACCTATCAGAATGGCCACTATTAAAAAGACAGAGAACTACAAGTGTTGGAGAGGATGTGGAGAGATAGGAACACTTCTTCACTGTTGGTGGGAATGCAGGATGGTGCAACCACTATGGAGGACTGTTTGGCAGTTCCTGAAGAAGTTGAATATAGACTTGCCATGTGACCCTGGCATCAGTTTTTGATTATCCTTTTTCATGATACTGCAGCTGTGCCAAGGGCTGGTTGATAGAACCTTCTAGTTGATATTTTGAAAAAGTGAAAGTGCTTAATTACTCTTGCCTTTTCCTCCCTCCTCATCTTTTTCCATAGGAACTGATAGCCTGAGAGGGGGGGGGCTATGGAGGCCTGTCCTTCAAATCTTGGGATGAAGGGGCAGGGTAGGGCAGCAGTAGGGGGTGGAAGATACAAGGACAGGGAATACATAGGGAAGGAGAAAGAGAATCTGTGGACAAGCCATAGGGGTCAGCTAAGGAAGGTGACAGGTAGAGTTAGCAGGAACAGACACAAGGAACAATGGGACAGACAAATCCTACTTGGACCATGGTAACCCACCTCTTTTGTGGCTCCCTGGGGTCTCTCTTAATGCAGCAAGTTGTCAGGTTTTGGTCTGACCACAGAGGGGAGCTGAGAAGCTCAATAACCAGGCTGTTTTGTAGAGGCTTGGAGTTTTTCTTCACTTACAATCCCATAGATCTGTCCTCAGATCTGCATACATTACTTCATATAACTCACTGCAGACTTCTTCTATCAGCCCAACTTTAGGGGGCGTCGTAGTGTGCTGGAAAGAGCCCTTCCTGAGGGCAAAAGCTTTGCTGCCACTAATTGGCCGTGGACCCTTAGGCAGGTCACTTAATCTTTCAGGGCCTCAGTTTCCCCATAAGTATAATGAGGATCAAGATGGTAAATGTGTATAGTCCATGCATTGGTTGGAAGTTCTAAAGGGTAGAAAAGGATTGGATTCTGTGACCTTTAGCATTTGACTTGACATGAGGAAAACAAATACACCCTAGGCATTGCGCTGAGCTGCACATATGGTAAACCTGAAAGTCCAAATCAAACTATAGTCAAGTCCTTTTCCTGGTTTGTTTGTCAGAGCCAGAGGTGTTAAAGATAGTCTGTGTTCTGTTGGGCTTTTTCGCATTTGTGGAAAAGGCACAAAGCAAACTGAATGGGGTTGAACATTTGTGCTGCCTGGCCTCTGCAGATGCAATTGCTTACATACCGGTCCTAAACTAGAGGTCCACTGTGTTCCCGAGACTCTGATGGGGCTGATAGCCCCATAGTGACGCACACACCACCAGCAAGCTGGAGACCTTTAGTCCTTTGCCAGAATCTCGAACATAGCTCATTGGCTGGGGGATGCAGTAAGATTAAGTGCCCCTTCTGAACACTCGACCCTGTCAGTTCTGGCCAGCGTGCGGCAAAAGACATAAGGCTGCCAGAGGACTTGAATATGTTAATTTAAAAATAGCCCTGAATTATTAAAAAATAGCCTTAATTATAGTTTACCACAGGTAGGCCACACATTGCTGAATTGCTTTGCAAATGAAGGAATAAGTAAATTGTGAACAAGTACTGGTGGGTTCTTCATTTGCATGCTGTTCTACACCCAAATTGTAATACTGCAGTGCCACAATTCTCAGCTAAATTGCTGGCACAACAAATTAACAACATTTGTTAATTTCCCTTTCAAATTGCACTACAAACAAGAGTATTTCTGTCTCTTGGCTTTTTGACATAGCAGCTTCATCTTAAAACCAGAAAGACTTTAATATAATTAAATCTCTGTCTATAACAAATAACGCTTTTTTCATTTTCCTTACCCTGCCAGCTAAGATTTATACATTAATTATTCAACTGATGCATCTTAAACATGCTAGTTAAAATACACACTGTTGGCCAAGAATTGTCAACCCCCAGCACACTTTTGTTTGCCCTCAAGGAATAAATACTTAGAACTGTAAATGGGTAAATTGAATCTTTCCATGTGGAGAGGTCAACAAAACTCATGGTGAACATACAAAGGATATGGGACTAATTATTACTGAGATTTAGGTAAATGATTTCTTAGGCATTTTAGCTATCATGCTGTGAAATAATTGTAAGCCCACCAGGAAGGAATTGCAAAACACATCCTACTTATCCTTTCTCCAATGGCTATATAGAATTTTTTTTTTTTTTCTGTCCTACAGTTTATGCCAACTCTCTGTTTAATCACTGAAAGGAATGTTTTCAATGTTGCTGCCTCAATAACAGTGTTTGACTAGAACCCTCCAGAATGGTGGTTTTGCCCAGAGTATGGCTTCAACATGCTGGTGTGATTTAAAATGATCAGAGTTATCAGTAATGGAATGCAGAGCTTTGTAGCAATTTTATTCTAAGTTTTAAGTTAATATTATATTTGACTAATGTAACCATCTGTATTCCAGCTCCATCAGTGACAACATAAAATTGTTAAACACCATTTCATAGGCATAAAGTGCTTTGGCTTTGGTATAATTTTATGATCATGCCTTATTGTACTACTTGATTACTATAGTTTAAATATCAGTAATGGCAGCAATAACTATTCTAGGCATTCCACAGAAACCATGGTAGTGAGTGTCCCACTTCATGACCAACTTCTTCCTGCCTCTAGGTCTTTGCAGATTCTATTCCCTTGTCCAGGAATGCCCTTCAAATCTTGGTTTAAAGGCTTTTTTTCAGACAAATCTCATTTCTTCCTTGCTGTATTCATGATCACTGTATCCATTTTTTTTTCCTTCATAACATTTATCACAATTTAAAGTTATACCTGTATACCAGTATTTTTTTTCTTGTTAATTCCCCTCCACTAAACTTAAGCAGGGACCTTGTCTATTTTATTCACCCATGGATCCCCTTGCTTAGTAAAGTCAATTGGCACTCTAAAGACTTTAATGAATAAACGAAGCAATGTGGTGGAATTACAAGGAGGGACAGGCCCTTATATGCTGAGGTCTTCCAAATTAATCTTGTGATGGCATTGGACCCTGCCTAGGCCTTTTGAGATTTATAGCAGTATAGTCAAATGCTTGCTGGACTTTTCCGCCTGATGACCCACAGGCATTTCACAGTCAACATTCAAATCTACAGTTTACCATCATGCCTCTCAAATCTCTTTCTCCTCCTCAGAGTCATAGTTTGGCTAATGGTGCACTTTTAGTTGTCTTAGGCTGATCAAGCAAATACCATGCAGTGGGTCAGCTTAAACATTGGGAATTTATGTGCTCACAGTTTTAAGGCCAATTATGTCCAAATTATGGTGTCATCAAGGCAGTGCTTTCTACCTGAAGACTGGTGTTCTGGGGCTGGCTGCCAGAGATCTTTGGCTCCTCTGTCACATGGCAAGGCACATGGTGTCCTCTCCTGGCCTCTCCCTTCTCTTGTGGACTTCTTACTTTTTGTGGCTTTCTTTCTGTATCTGTGTGAATTTCATTCTTCTTATGAAGGACTCCAGTAATAGGACTAAGAACCATCCTGATTGTGGTGGGCCACACCTTAACTGAAGTAACCTCATAAAAAAGTCCTACTTACAATGGGCTCACACCCACAGGAATGGATTAAGTTTAAGAACATGTTCTACTGGGTACATACAGCTTCAAACCACCGCAGGCATTGTTGTGCCACACCTTCACCCAAGTAAGACTGTTGACATTTGTCCTCCCCTCCTCCTCCTCCTCCACTCCAACACCCAGTCTTGTCAGTGTGTCCTCCTGAGTGTCTCTTGGATCTGCCCTCTCCTTTCTACCTCTGTTGACATGGCTTTGGTTAAGGTCCTCCTCATCTCTTACCTAGACTACTGCAGTTGCTTCCTGATAGTCTCCCTGCCTCTCAGGTCTTATTCCCTAGAGGCCACCTCTCTTGCCCCAAAAGGCAAATACTGTTCTCTTTTCCTGTATCCCCAAGTCAGTGCAGAAATAGCTGGAACCCTACTCAGTAAGATATGTTCAAAGATTTTAGACATGATTTCTTCAAGATTAATTTCCTTTTTGTTTTTCTGCTACAGATCCAATGGAATAAGCTATTAAGATGCTTTGAGCTTCTGAATGAAATCACAAAACTATGCCAGCAGGAACAACATAAGGGTTTCCTTTCTTTTTTTCCTGTAGCATCTATCTGTGATAAATGATTTGACCAACTATGAATCTTCACTTAAATATGAAATCCTGAAATATAAACTCCCAGACCGTCAGAGTTGGAAAAAGGCTGTCTGGATCCTATGTCTGAGACCCAGAGAAGGGAAGGGCATCATTTAAGGCCACAGAGTGAGGACTCAGACCTAGGTCTCTGTACTCCTCAAGTGCTCACGAGGCTTCATTCGAATGCATTCTTAAAACATTTGGTAGTTCTCTGACGTGCTCCTCAGACCATTGTGGCACGGTTTCCTTCCTTCATCTGACCATTTTTTCCTTCTCTTGGACCTGAATGCTAATCAGTGAGATTAGGAAGAAAGTCTGATCTTAATAAATTGACATACTCCAGTGGTGATTTTTCAAATTGGGCACTTCAGAGTACCAGGGATTTCTCGGAGCTCTTTTAGGTGTCTCTGTATGTAGTGATCACCAGGCTACCAAGTAAGCAGGACCCTGGGCTTCCAACCCCCATTTTGAATGCTACTGTGCCTTAGGAATGCATTTGGTAGTTTGCTCCTGAACTTGAATATTCCAATTAAATAATATTCCTGAGGTTTTTGTGCTTATTTTTATTTGTACCCTTCTCTTTGCAATAATAAAAAGATAGGAAAAATCTAGGCTTCCGCATGTGGGCTTAGCTATTTGAATATAGATGGTCTGGACCTAGTTAGTGGACCAATGCCTGAGGCTGGGGTTTATGTTCTTGGTTATGTGTTAGTATGGGTAGGTCATGTCCACCTAACAGGTCCTGCCCTCCCTCAGGCCAAGAAGAAAAGGGGATTACTTGGTAGAAGGTGCATTGTCATTAGGAATCTGGTATCTCCTCTCTAGCTTACTTGAGTTCCCTATTTTTGGTCTTTGGTGCTGACCATTGGTGAACAAGGTGGCATATATGACTTCTGAGGGCCAGATATTGATTTGGAGCTAAAGACTAGTGTATATGTCCATGGAAGGGGGCTGACGTTGATAGGCCATGAAATTGATGATGTGATTTGGAAGGTTCCTCTCTCTGGCATGGAAGGTGGGGATGGGAGGGATGTAGGGGCTTAGTCAAGTGGGAGATACCATTTGTCCCTCATTTAGTTTTCCTTTGGTGCCCAGAGATGGTTGACATACTCTTGATACTTCTCCTTGACACGATAAAAGACAAGGCCACCCCTAATTTTGGTGAGTCTGGGGCAGCAGCACAAGTGGAGGTGCACTGCCAAATTCCCCTTTTCTCCAACCTCATGGCACTGTCCTTTATCCTAAAGGGCTTTCCACACATGTCTGTAGACACCATCCTTGTTCCTCAAAGTGTGGACCCCAGTCCAGAGTATCAGTATTACCTTGGAGCTGGTTAGAACTGCAGACTCTCAGGCTCCACTTGAGGCTACTGAATCAGGAGCTGGTGGTTGCTAAGATCCCCAGGTGATTCATATGAGGATTGCATAGGTTCTGGAAGCATGTTTGGGACTTATGGGCAGGGAATTTTAAGGTCCTGGGTATTCTGAGAGTAGTCTAGAAGAGGGAGCTATGGGCTATGGGCAGGCAAATCCCATTGGACCCATAGACTCCTTGCTCGATGGGGAGGAGTGTGACTGGATGAGGGACAGAACAGTGCCCTCTAGAGTGTGGGACCTAGGGCAGGGACCTGGTTGCCCGAGTTTAAGGGTAATATTGTTGAAAGGTGTCCTAAATGTCCGTGGGAATGGGGGTGGGGCAGGTGTTGTTCATACCTCCTTGAGGTACTGGATGTTTGTCAGCACCTTGGTGCTTCCATGGGATTTGGGGAAGTAATGGTGGTGGGGCCATTACTGCTTTAAGAGGGAATCAAAGTGAACTGTTTGAAGCAAACTCTTCAATAGCTAGGGACACACGTTTGTTGACTTACCTGTAAACAGTCTACAACGAAGGTACCTCCTCTAGTGCCTGATGACAACTCAGTTAGGTTAATTGTCAGCCCCCAGCAGGAGACAGGTGGATGCTGGTGTGGCGGGCTTCCAATAGCTTCCTCCAAATCTAGAATGCAGGTACTTTTCCTCGGTGAATTAAGAGCAGTGGTTGATGTGGTTGGGATGGGGTGGCCAGTAGAGGGGTGAAGTCTGTCATTTTGTGTTTACTGCCACCTGGATGATACCATGATTGGGGGAAAGAAGTGGTCTGTCCCAGCAATCACACCTCAGTTTTCTCTCTGTAAAATGGATCGGACAGTCCTTGTCTGCCTACCTTGCAGAGATGTTGAGATAATGGGCACAAGAATGCTTTGTAAACTGTCAAGTGGGGTACGCTTAAAGAAATTACCATCATTCACCATTTGCTGTCTTTCCTTTGTGAGTGTACTTTCAGCTGCACATGAGATTTAGGTTTATGTTGTCCTCTCCTTAGCCTTGAAGCTTTCAGATTGTGACTATGCACCAGGCTCTGTCTGTGCAGAAACATCTCTGACCCTGTCTGGCACCCTCCAGTCCCTTCCTTGCAGAGGCACTGCTGTGATTCTCCGTTCTGAGTTCTGTGGGTGGGAGAGGGGGATTTTACATTGGCAAAAAATTCCAAAGACACAAATAGTTGCCTCTGGAAAGAGAATTCTTTTCTCTTCCCAAAATTCATATTTGCTGCTTTAAATTGATGTGACTTTATTTTTGGCTAGCACTCTGCAGTATTCCACCAAGCGGTAATTATTCCTTTGGTGTTGGAGGAGTTTGCTGTGAGATGGGAACTAAATCTAAGAGAGTGAATCCATCTGGTACATATGTTGACGCTCTCTCTGAGGCCGCTGACACTAAAATGTTCATTTAGATTTTTATCTACTGGTACCATTTAGATAGTGATATAACATGAGCCAGTGCCCTGGGTCACTAAACCAAAGGTTGAATTCCATTTTCCTACATGGCACTAGATGCCCTGCAGAGTGGATTGATGATCTTGGTGGAACACGATGATAAGATGGACTCCACATGCCAGACCTGTCACCTGGTTGTCAGACCCTGACTCTCCCAGCCCCGATCTGGGGTAGTCACTAAAGGCCAGCAGCCAGAAGACTCAGTGCCTTCCAGTACTGGAAGAGTCAAGAACTAAGCTTAGCAGGATAGTAGAAGTCTGGCCTGCACCATAGGTGATCTCTAGAACTAGCGCAATGTCTCTAGCATTAAGTGCCAGAAGGAAAAGCCCCTGGGGCCCATAAAGGCTCACCAATCTGCAGTCTTCCTCCTTATGGTGTAGATGAAGCCAGGATGATTGGGCTTCTGGTTTGTGCTCCAGGACCCTATGGAGGGCTATTCTGTTTGTTTGGGTTCTGACATCCATTCTAGAATTTGCTAGACCTTTCGCTCTGGTGGTGGGCTCTATCTCTCTACCTAGTAGCCAGCTAGGGTCCAATTTAAATAAAACCTTGTGAAAACACGGTGCTGCCACCTGCCTAATGATTCATATTGCCACTGTTGCTGGGTCTTTCTTACCCAGATTGCCACCTGAAATAGTGAGCTTGCATTTGCCATGTATTTTTGATTATTGTAACTTGGACTGCAAGTCTGCCCCCTTGGGAACAACTCTATAGTCTGCCAGGTCCCAACTCTGCTTGGTCTGTGCTCATTCTCCTTTTCTTGCTCTCCTGGCATTGAAGTCTTGGGAGTCTCCCTCTATAAAGGTTTGGCTGTGAAATATGGGAAACATATTTATTCCATAGTCCAGTTGCACATTGAAGTGAAACTGTGGGCATTTCACAATTCATTCATGGTTGAACTCACTCACAGTTCCTGCCTCCCCTTTCCAGGAAGCATTAACCAAAGAAGTCACAAGGGGATTTGCCAGCCTCCTATGAAATAAAATACTGTGTGATACCAAACAACTAACTTCAGATTTATTAGCCAAATCTGGCAGCTCTAACTTTTTGACAATTTTCTTTTTCCTTGGTAGTTCACAGTGAAATAGACTCTCCAGGGTGAATTGTCATTGGAAGGAATTTGGAGCTGTCGTATGTCATTGGTACACTGCTGAGAAGAAGCCAATAAAAGGATTACCACCATTTTCCCTGAAAGCTGTTAAGGAAGGTTATTGATTATCTTCCAAATACCTTCCACCCCCGTCTCAGGATATTGTGATAATTAAAGAGGCACTGTCAACATATCTTTTTAAAAATGGTTTTCTCCTTATTGTATTCTTAAAATTCACCGTGCCCATGTTCCTCTTTGGAGTCCAAATGTGATATTTCTTTATTTACTCATAGAATTTGTCCTGCCCTTCTGGCAAATGGACTTGAATTGCTGCTGCTTCTGTCATCTTGAAGTTAGGTTTATTTCAAGGTCTTTGGGAAGGCCAGACAAATCCAATTACGCAAATCATTGTCACCTATAGTCAACCTGCTGTCCCTCCCTCCCACACCTCCCACTTACTTCCATATAGGATTGGGGGTGGATTTTTCTTTCAGAACTCCAAGCTTTTAGGGAAAGGTGGTGCCTAAGGTATGTGTCAGCAGACTTTTTGGTGATATCTAAAGTAGAGTGGCATTTGATCTATGCAATAACCTGCTCTCCATCATATGAGTTGTATATTATCCACGGCTTATCTAATTTAAAAATTCTTAACATCTGTTGTGCTTAAGCTTAAACTTGAACAAATTAGTAGGGGAGAAATGTAGCATTTCTGCCCTGTGGGTGTAGTAAATGTTGACCCTTGGTCTTTTTTAGTTGACTCCTGGGCCATCGTTTGGTGGAGCTTCTCCCCTTCGGTGTTAAGAGGAAAGAGTATGTTTTGTTTCCTCATATTCTGCAGTTGTTTCAACACAAGCTTCACAGACCCATTAATTAAGGACAATTGGCTGTGCTCTCCTGCCACATTTCTCAGTGCCCAGGTGAGAAACAGAAGCTTATCCAGAGCAGAGCCATTTGCTCCAGACCCAGAATACATGGGGGCCCCAGAACCGTACATTGCACCTTTGTTTTGGAGTTGGAAGACTTCCATGAGCTCCTCAAATGTTCTGGCCACACTGAAGTAGTTTTTTTTTTTTACATTTAAAAAAACTTTATTTTTAAAGAAGCTTTAGATTACATAAATGATACATCGAAAATATAGGAGATTCCCACATACCCCACCCCTTCCTCCTCCCACACTTTCCCTGATCAACAACGTCTTTCATTAGTGTGGTACATTTGTTACAATTGATGAACTCATATTGAAGCATTGCTACTAACCTTGGACTATAGTTTACACTATAGTTTACACTTTGCACCGCACATTTTTATAGGTTTTGACAAAATGTATAATGGCCTGTCTCCATCATTGCAATGTCATTCAGGGCAATTCCATTATCCCAAAAATGCCCCATGTTACACCTACTCTTCCCTCTCCCTCCCCTCAGAACCTCTGGTGGCCACTGCCTTTATATCATTGTTACAAGTTCTTCCATTGCTAGAAGAATAATGTCTACTTTAGTCCATAGTTGCATTCCCCTATTATGTTTGTTGATTCCTCGATCTTGAGGATTTTGGGATGGTGATGCCCACTCTGCTTCTGATTGAGAGGAGGCTTAGATCCCGTGGGGCAGATGGAGGGAACTGTCTTGCTTGCACTTATAGATACTCTGTTTTTTTTGGATTGGCATTGTCCATCATCATCCTTTTGTTAGTTGTCCTGGGCAAATACAATGAACTGGAGAATAGGTGTTGCAACTCTACTGAGATTCAGGGCTCAACCAGCATATGAACAGATCGAAGATTTAAGTCTCTGGTACATATATTTAATGAATATAGTGGTTTTTGAGAGGCAGGTTTTCCCTTTTTTAAAAGCTGGAATCTGAGATCATCTCTGTTGAGTTTTTGTGTTTGTTTCTTTCTTTGTTTTTTGGCTTTTTGGGCTTTTTTGGCTCTTTAGCTTATATACAAGGTATGTAAACCTTGACTTTGGCTATTTGAGGCAGCATGTTGAGAAGTATGCTTCAGTTGGTATATTTGTTACTTTAAGAAACCCACAAATGGTTTGTGGTGCCTTTTAAGATTTATTTAAGAAATATTTATTGAGTATCTTTTATGAACTAGGTGCTGTGCTGGATGCTGAGGATGCACATTTGCAAGAGCAACCAAAGGTCAAGCCATTTTTGATCGCCCTGGGCAGTACCCAGGAGCTCTTGGTCCCAGTGCATCCAGATCCAGGCATACTTAGTATTACCCTGTGGTCCATAGCCACAAACTCTATCCTTATGCTGTGGTTATATCATGGTTATAACAAGGAATGTGGTTGGGTTGATGTGGCCATACACATGGAAACACAGCTTTCACTAGAGGTTCTCCCTTCTGGTTGATGAAGTGGGCTTTACCAAGGATTCATGTTTCTACATGTGTATGTTACTTTGCTGTGTTCCTAAGGTCTTCTCCATTTATTATTGGGGTGGATGAGGTATTGCTCCTGTAAAGAAGTACAGAACAAATTCCTCAAAAAGCAAAAAAACAAAACAACAACAACAACAGCAAAACAACAACAGAGAAGCTCTCTAAGGAGGCAAAGATCTCTGGATCTCTGAGTGTCAAAGTCCACTTGCAGGTGTCCTATTGTGACAGAACTGCTCCTGAGGAGACCTTTTCTGCTCAGCACTTGGAGAAACATGTATTTTCTTAAATTTTTAAAAGGATGGCTTGTTTTATACAATCTCCAAGTCCTTCTGACAGGCTAGTTCTAAGTACACCTAATTACTTAGTATATAAACTCTCTTCATTCATCTGTTTCTACTGCCTTTATCATTTTTGCTTTTGTGATTATGATCCTGGAGGTAAAAGTCCTACAAAATTCCTAGAGTTAGTGTTTAATCTGGAGGAACCTGCTTTCAAGGTCAGGTGGTAATGGAGTTCCTCTATGAAAAACAATGAAGGCTAGATGCTGTTTTCTCCGTTAGCAATCCTGAGCATTGGAGAAGAAATTCATACAACTCTTCTGCTACCAGTATCTCTTTCCTTATACTGGATCCTGCTAGAATATGAATATATAAAAGAGTAAGATTATTTTTATTAATGTAATAATTTTAAAATCAAGCTTATAACAACAAAAAATCAGGCCAGCACTGCTCCCTCCCAAGCCTGTTCCTTTAGAAAAGCCACTTTTTAACTCTTTTAGCTTTTGCTTTTGGTATTTGCCTTCATATTTCATATAATATGCTTATACTGCTCTTACTTGATTCATCATTTTAGATGTTGTTTGTTGACTTCTTGTGATGGTAGATGAGGATCTTTCTCATAGCCTATATCAGTCAGGCTTTGTTGGTTTATGCTGTATATAAGCTACTCTTGAATTTGACTGTACTTGCATTTAGAGCCCTTTCACACTCTCTGTTCATGCTTTTCATTTTGCAGACGAGCAAACTTGAGCCCAGAGTGGGACAGGGGCTGGTTTGGGGGAGGAACCAGAGGAATCCAGGTGAGCATTATAAGGTAGAAAAAAAGCCAGGTTTGGTCTTTTAACATTCGTACCATTTTGAAACTTAACACTGAGCAACTGAAGCCCTGGACTTGATGAGAAAATTAAAGTAAGTGTGCTTTCTGCTCTGTCCTTCCCACAGCTCATTGTGTTGGTGCTGGTTAGTTCTGGTCTTTGGATATATATCAGAAGTGGATTGATTTTCTCTTTCCTTTGCTGTCTGTTCACTGGTTGCAAGAGTGTCCTGTCTTTTCTGCATTTTGGATGAGCTACCCAGAATCAACATGGACTTTACTTCCTAGCTATCTAGAGGAAGGCCGAAATGGCCTGTCAATATGTTTCCTTTGTGTGAGTTTCCTTGGACACAAACACAGGAGAGGAGTTTCTGATCTCCCCATTTTGGATTTTGCTGAGGCAGGTAGTTGAACTTTTTAAGGAAGTCTGGGTTTTCTCTGTCTTGGGAAATCACTGGTAACATCTGAGCCAGAAGGAGGTGAATAAAATGGAAAAGAAAATTCTTAGGAGTCATGCCAAGATTCAGATTTCCAACCCCACCCAATTCTTCTTCCAGCTCTCCCTTCAGCAGATACTTGCTTCCCAGGAAGCAGAGAACAATAGGCTAATGATTGAATTTCGTTCTGAACTTCAGGCAGTTAAAGGTGAAGGAAGTAAAAGCTAGTTACATTTAGAATCAAAGTCTATATACTGTATCTCCATGAGAGGGCATAGTCTGTGTGTGTGCTTTGCAAGGTGGGTCTGGTTCTGAAGCCAAACTAGGAAGCCCATGCATTTGGGTAATTATTCTTTTACTCAAAGTTTTTAGCTGGCTTTTTTTTTTTTTTTTAAGTTAATCACTTCCAGGAAAGTACAAAGGTCTTACAGTGAAGAGAAGGAAAAGTGTATCTGGGGGCAGGGGGAAGGAAAGACAGGTGTAATGCGGGGGCTTTTTGGGGACTTGGGAATCATCCTGAATGGCATTGCAATGACAGATATAAGCCATTATATATCTTTCCATAGCCTACAGAACTGTGTGGGAGAGAGTGTAGACTACAATGTGAACTATGGTCCATGCTCAGTGGCAAAGCCCCAGGATGTGTTTATCAATTGCAATGAATGTGACACACTAATGAAGGATGTTGTTTATGTGGAAGAGTGTGGGAGGTGTGGGGAGCGGGGCATATGGGAATCCCTATATTTTTTGTGTAACATTTGTGCAACCTAAGTATCTTTAAAAAAAAAAAAAAAAATATATATATATATATATATATATATTTTAAATATTGCAGCTGGACTGAGTCCATATCTTGAGCACCAGAAAAAAAAAAAAAGAGATCTTGGGGAAAAGGGACAGCTATTGGACAGCTGGGCTTTGTGGTAGGGAACATGGGCTAAAGACTAAGTTGTTCCCTCCTGATTCCCCAGGAGAACTTAAGTGTCTATTCAGCTTATCTTCCCAGAGTGGATACCTTATATTTGAAAAGTCCACTCATTTATCTGAAGTTCTCTCTTAACATATAACTCCTGCCACTTGCAACTCAGCTTTATCTTTCTCTGATAGCCCCTTCTCCTGTCCTCTCCAGAACCCATTCCTTCTGGCAACAGGTATGTACTGGTAGCTCAACTATGTGCCAGACATGGTGCCAACACTGTGAATATCATGGTAAAGTGTTCTCCCTATTTATTGCTGTGCAATAAACCACCCTCCAAATATCTAGTGTCTCAATGCAACAGCCATTTTACTACATCCCACAATTCCATGGGCTAGAATTCAGGCAGGGCTCCACTGGGTGATTCTTGTGCCCATACGACCTCGACAGAGATTGCTGGGCATTCCGCTGGTGGGTGGGCTGGACCAAAAGTCCCACCATAGCTCACTCACATGTCTGGTGCATTAGCAGGAATGGCTAGAAGGCCAGACTCGGCTGAGGCTGTCCACCAGAGTTCCTGCCTTGTGGCCTCATCAGCATGGCAGTCTCAGCGTAGTCGAATTTCTCACATGGCAGCTCCCAGATCCCAGAAAGGGTGTTTCAAGAGGCCCTGGTAGAAGCTACAAGGATTTTTATGACCTAGCTTCAGAAGTCCCAGAATATCACTTCTACTACATTCTCTTGGTCAAGCAAGACACTAATGACCAGCCTAGATTCAAGGGAAAGGCAATTAGTTTCCACCTTTCAATGAAAGGAGTAGGAATGACTTGGCAGACATCTCTAATATATCAAGTACAGAGTGAGTCCCTGTCCTGGAAACCTTCTTGACTATACCTGTCCCAATTGGATTAAGATGCCTTTCTCTGGACTCTCTTAGCCAACCCCTACATATCTTCATCATTACTACACTTATTATATTTTAATATTTGTTTGTAATTCTTGATTTACTTGGACTTTCCAGCTGCCTTCCCCCATAGATGGATTGTTAATGTACCAGACAGGTATGGAATGTGAATGTCAGCTATATTCCAGGTCCTGCCTGAGAGAGTTTCAGATTCTGGGTGATTCAGACCAACATACAGTAGCTCCCTATACTCATGGGTCTCCTTGTCTGGTGGAGAAGGCAGATATTGAAAGAACCAGGAAAGAAGATTAGAAATACACTCATTTCTGGGGGCTGCAAGGTGCTGCCTCTTACATCAGGGTGTGATCTTCTCCCCTGCTAACTTTTGACTTTAGCTATCATGAACTGTTGATGGATAAACCTCAGTTTCCTGCTCTTAATGACCTGTGTTTTGGAATAATTTGTGGCAGGCCCTGATTGGAGCCCTTGTGGGCTAGACCTGTACTGGGCAAATAAGCCTTGCCCTCTACCACCTTCTGGAGGACCTAGCTGGCAGCTTCACTTGTCCTTCTGGGTAGGCTCTTCTTCCTTGTACAGAATGTGATTTCTAGATCCAGGTTCTTAGAGCAAAAAGGGCATAGGCTTTGGAATCAGACACAATTGGTTTTGAAGTGGGTCTTCTACTTGGGCCCTAATTCTCACTTCTGTAATATGGATATAAGAATCACAAACTTGTAGCATTGTTCTAAGTGCAGTGCTTGCCGTGTAATTGCTGAGAAAATGGTACTTTCCTTCATGTTCCATCACAGTGTATTGTTATTTTTTATTCAAAGGAGACATTATTGATGCCTTTGCCTACAGTATGTTATTTACTTTAGGTTGTTTTCCTAGATGGGTATGGTGCTTGCTTCCAATGCTGGCTTTGGCCACACAGTTACCAGACCTTCTGGATTCTGGTTACGTGGCTGGATGGCTCATTTACTGGAGAATCCAGGCCCAATGACCTCCAGCACAATTACTCCACTTTAGTTGCAATTCTGCCTTCTTCTTTAGACCCTGGCTTAGTGCTAGGATGGGAGGAAATTGCAAGGGAGCAAGGTAGTATTTCAGAAGGGAAGCTTTTAGCAGAACCATAGCTTCACTGTCCTGAGCAGTGTATAAGGGTACTTTTCCATAAGCATCTCAAGACTCTATCTCCATCTGCCACCCTCACTTCTGGCTCCTTGAATTAAGAGATTAGAGCAACATATTTGGATATCATATAGATATGGCAATATCTCTTTTTTTAACCTCCTACAGCATTTAATCATTGATTGTCTGTTTTTGCTTTATTTTGTAGTATTACGTTATTCTGTATGTGCATTTCATGTATGATTCAAGTATGCTAGTCATGAACCACTTGAAGTAAGACTAATCTTGATGACAGGGGCTATATCTAGCCAAGTGCCTAGCACATAGCCCAAGAATCGCTGACTTAGGGAGTAGGATGAAAAGAGAAGTCAATGAAGAAACCTCAGAAGTGATGAGGTAGGAGAAAAAGCAGCAAAATGGAGTTTCAGAGAAGAGTTCAGGAGGGGTGGACAGCAGCATGTAGGCTGCAGGGTAGTTTGGAGGACTTTTGGAGATGTTCTGTGCACAGGGTCAGAAGAGTAGTGAGGTTGAAACCCAGCTGTGTTCTCATCTGTAAGGAAGCAGGACCACTCTCCCTTGATCGATACCCTCAAACTGTCATTGACATTAGAATCCAGAGTCCTGGACTCCCCCATGGAGAGTATGTTTCAATAGCTGGGACCTGGAACTCTATAGTTTAACAAGCATAAGAAGTGAGTGTGATTCCGGTGTTCCCAAGAGAAACACTGTGGACTCCTGCCCCTAGAAGTTTGGCAGCCCAATCACACTCTCATGGTCAATTAAAGTCCCCAAGTCACAAAGCTCAGAGAGCTGTAGGGGCCCTCAGAGAGATCTACTGGTGCCACTCACTATTAGCATTTTGAGTGGGACCATTTTTCATTGTAAGGGACTGATTATCCTGTTCAATACAAGATTTGTAGCATCCTGGGTTCCCGCCAACTAAATTCCAGTAGGTTGCCTCAGTTCTAATGACAGGCAAAACCCCAACCCCATATATTTCCTCATGCCCTCTAAGGGTGCATTACCCTCCCCGTTGAAGGCCACTGCCAGTATAACCCCTTCATTTTATGGTGGAGGGAAATGGGTCCCAGAGTAGGGAAGGGAGTTCTCCAAAGTCTTGCAAAGACCTTTTTTTTTTTTTTGACGTAGTATGCTATTAAGTCACATCCCCTCCATCCTATATTCCTGTATCTGAGTGTGGAAACCTAAATGCAGGGTTGCTTCCTTGATTGAATGGTTAGCTTTATTAGAAAGGATAAAAACTGTCTTACTAGCTCCCTCGTGTCTTACACAGCATCAGATACGGTGGCTGGGTACACAACAGGCACTTCCCAGATACATATTGGACTGAATTGAAACTCTCTCTCTGTGGGGCTCCTTGAAGATGAATGGGATTCAGAACACCTAAGGAGTAGGAAGATAGTAAACCGCCTTTGTAAACCAATTTTATTGTGTTAAGATATATATCACATAAAATTTGTCATTTTAACCATAGTGTGCAATTCAGTGGTATTAATACAGTTACAATGTTGTGCTACCATCACCACCATCCATTACTAAAACTTTTTCATCAGTCCAAACAGAAACTCTGTACCTCTTGAGCAATAACTTCCCACTTCTGCCTCCTCCCTGTCCCCGGTAACCTCTAATTTACTTTCTGTCTCTATAAGTTTACTAATTCTAGACATGTCATTTAAATGGAATCATAAAATATGTGGTCTTTTGTACATATTGCCAAATGTGAAAGACTGGCTTCTTTCACTTAGCATAATGATTTCAAGGATCATCCAATGTTGTAGCATGTACCAGCACTTCATTTCTTTTTATGTTTGAGTAATATCCCATTGAATGTATATGCCACATTTTCGTAATCCATTCATCTGTTGATGGACACTTGGGTTGCTCCCACCTTTTGGCAATTGTGAATAATGCCACTATGAACATTGGTGGGCAAATATCTGTCTGAGCCCCTGTTTTCAATTCTTTCAGGTATATATACCTAGAAGTGGGATTACCAGGTCATATGGTAATTCTGTTTAACTTTTCGAGAACCACCAAACTCTTTTCCACAGCCACACACCATTTTACACTTCTATCAGCAATGCACATGGATTGCATCCTCCCTAACACTTGTTATTTTTCATTATTTTTAACTTTTTGTTTTGGAATATTTTCAAACTTTCAGGACAGTTACGAAAATAATACAAACCCCATACAGAGCACTCCAACATATCCCTACCCCCAAGAAACCCAGATCTACCAATTTTAGCATTTTGCCACATTTGCCTGCCCACCCGTCCACCCACCCTCCATCCCTCCCTTCCTCCCTTTCCTTCCTCCTTCCCTCCCTCCTTTCCCCACTTTTCATCCTCCCTTCCTTCCTTCCTCCATCCATTTATCTACTCATCGGTACATTTTCTGAACACTTGAGTATAGATTGTAAACATCATGCTCCCTGAACAATTAATACCACCATGTAAATTTCCTAAGAACAAAGACATTCATTTATGTAACCACCTTAAGTGAAGTGATCAAGTTCAAGGAATTTAACATTGATATGAACCTTGCACTCTATATTCCAATTTTTTCATATGTCCTACTAATGTCCCTTTGAGCCTTTTCTCCTCCTCTGCTAGATCCCATCCAATTATGTATTGCATTTCATTGTCATTGTCTCTTTGGTTGTTTGTGTGTTCTTTCTCTCTCTCTCTCTCTCTCTCTCTCTCCACCCCTCCCCCATCCATGTCCCTCTTTTTTCATATATACAGCATAAACTTTCCCATCTCAACCACTCCCAAGCATACCATTCAATGGCATTAACCACATTCACAATATTGCAGTGCCCTCATCACCTTCCACTACTAAAACTTTCCCATCTCCCCAAACTGAAACCCTATACCCATTATGCATTAACTTCCTATTCTCTTTGTCCCATGCTCCTGGCAACCTGTACTCGACTTTCTGTCTCTGTGAGCTTGCATATTCTCTGTTATTTATTTTGTAGTTAGCATGGGGTTTAAATTTAACAACTTGACTTCAGGAATATACACACACTATGTTCCTAAACACCTCTGTCCCCCTACCTTTCTCACTAATTATGTGTTATGCATTATGAGTTCAAAACCACTGATTTTTCATTATATTTTATGCATTTGCTTTTAGATCCTGTAGGAAGTAAAAAGTGGAGTTATAAACCAAAAATACAATAGTACTGGCATTTATATTTACCCATGCTGTTACCCTCACCAGAGATCTTTATTCTTTATACAGCTTCCATCTATTATCTATTGTCCTTTCCTTTCAACCTGCAGAACTCTGAATCTTCAGTATCTCTTGAAGGGCCGGTCTAGTGGTAACAAACTCCCTTAGCTTTTGTTTATCTGGGAATGCCTTCATCTCTCCCTTATTTTTGAAAGACAGTCTTGCCAGATACAAAATTATTATTTGGTTAGCAGTTTTTGCTTTCAACACTTTAAATATGTCATCCCACTGCCTTCTTGCCTCTATGGTTTCCGATGAGAAAGCAGCACTTAATCTTATTGAGGCTCCCTTGTATGTGATATGTTGCTTCTCTTTTGTAGCTTTCAGAATTCTGTCTCTTTGGCATTCAGTGGTTTGATTCAAATATGCTGCAGCATGGGTTTATTTGGGTTTATCCTATTTGGAGTTTGTTGAGCATCCTGGATGTGTATATTCATGGCTTTGGTTAAATTTGGTTTTCAGCCATTATTTCTTTCTGTCTTTCTTTTCCTTCTGGGACTCCCACAATGCATATATTGGTATACTTGATGGTGTCCCACAGGTTCCTCAGGCTCTGTTTGCTTTTCTTCATTCTTTCCTCTTTCTGCTTCTCAGGCTGAATGATACCAATTGTCTTATTTTCAAGTTCTTTGGTTCTTTCTTCTGCCAGCTCCAATTTGCTGTTGAACTCTTCTAAGGCATTTTTAATTTCTGTTGCTGTGGTCTTCAGCTCTGTTGGTTCCTTTTCATGATTGCCATTTCTCTCTATATTGATATTATGTTTGTGTTCATCAGTCATTTACCTGATTTCCTTTAGTTCTTTGTCTATGTTTTCCTTTAGCTCTTTGAGCATATTTAGGATGATTTTTAAAAACTGTTTGTCTGTTATGTCTCAGTTTGGGTCCTCCGCATTGATGGTTTCTAATGTTTTAATTTTCTCCTTTGCCTGGGCCATCACTTCCTGTTTCTTTGTATGTTTTGTAATCTTTTATTGAAATGTGGACATTTTTAATATTTTAATGTGTTGTCACTAGAATTTAGACTCTGCGGTATCTGTTTCTTAAGCTTGTATCCAATAGTGTTATGACAGAGCTTTCCTTGAATGCCAGGACCTAACAAGTAAAAGAAGGAAAACAAGAAAACACCTTTCCCAGATTTTGCAGATTGACCTATGCCAGTGTTTTACTTCAGAGCTTATCTATACAATTAGTTTAGAGAATAGCTCCAGGCCAAAGCAGAGGGGCCTCCCTGATGCTTTCTGCACATTTGTCTTTTCTCGGGCATGCATGTGTGGCTCTAGGAATCCCCCCATTTATACAGATACAAATAGCCCCTTTCCTTAGGAAACAGTTTCCTCATAGTACCAGGCACTTCACTGAATGTCCTGTAGTGAACAATCCCTTGCCCCAGGCAGCCGTGACTTAACTGCTCCCCTATACTGTTTGTAGCAGAATTCTGTGAGCTGTCTTTTACAAACAGGGCAAGTTCTGTGTTGCCAAACTTGAGATGAGTATCCTCATTCAGTCCCTCAGGCCACCACCAGTGAGATTGGGCCAGACCTATATACTCCTAATATGTATATGGGGGCTATTTTGCTTTCCCCTAGAACTTGGAACAGGATCTGCACTAGCTGAGCAGATGAGGGATGGGGGCCAGCCAGGGCAGTATGAGATCCTATTGCTTTCAAGCTTATTTGTTGATTTCCTATCACCTTTTCTTGATTTGGCAGTCACCCTGTTACTAGAGTCCTTTGTTTTCTGGAGCTCTGAGAAAGATGTTTCCGCCGGTTATTGCGGTTGTTCAAAGCTTCTATGGGGAGACAGAACCTTGAAGTGTCTCTTGGTGCCATCTTGATTGGGGCAGGGCCTATTTTCCATTAAAAAAAAAAAAATAGCCATCCTAGTGCATGTGAAGTGTTATTTTGTGGTTTTGATTTGCATTTCCCTAATGGTTAACGATGTTGAGCATCTTTTTGTTTGTTTATTGGCCATTTGTATATCTTCTTTGGAGAAATGACTTTTCAAGCCCTTTGCTCATTTTTAAATTGGTTTTTCATCCTTTTCGGTTGAGTTGTAGGAGTTCTTTATATATTCTGGATGTTAAACCCTTATCAGTTACATGATTTACAGATATTTTCTGCCATTCTGTAGGTTGTCTTTTTACTTTCTTGAAGATGTCTTTTGATGCACAAATGTTTTTTTATGTTTGATGAAGTTCAGTTTATCTGTTTTTTTTTTTTCTTTTATTGCTTGTGCTTTTGATGTCATACCTAGGAACACATTGCCAAAGAGAGTGTCATGAAGATTTACCCCTATGTTTTCTTCTCAGAGTTTTATGGTTTTAGGTCTTATATTTAGGTCATTAATCCATTTTGAGTTGTTTTGTATATGGTATGAGGTAAGGATTCAACTTCATTCTTTTGATTGTGGAGATCCAGTTGTCCTAGCACCATTTCTTAAAAAGGCTATTTTTTTCTTCACTGAATGGATTTCACACACACCCTTGTCAAAATCAATTTGCCATAGATGTATGATTTTATTTCTGGACTCTCAATTCTATTCCATTGGTCTATATATCTATCCTTATGCCAATAGCTTTGTAGTAAGTTTTGAAGTTGAGAAGTATGAGTCCTCCAACTTTGTTCTTCCTTTTCAAGATTGTTTTGACTATTCAGGGCCCCTTGAAATTCCATGTGAATTTGAGGATAGGCTTTTCCATTTCTACAAAAAAAAAAAAAAGTCTGTTGAAATTTTGATAGGGATTGTGTTGAGTCTGTAGATTGCTTTGTATTGACATCTTAACAGTATTAACTCTTCCAAACCATGAATACAGAATGCCTCTCCATTTATTTAGGTCTCCTTTAATTTATTTCAACAACACCTTGTAATTTTCCTTGTACAAAGTTTTCCTCTCCTTGGTTAATTTTATTTTTAAATATTTTTATTCTTTTAGATGCAATTTTAAATGGAATTGTTTTCTTAATTTTCTTTTCAGATTGTTCATTGCTGGTGTGTAGGAAAACAACTGATTTTGTAAGTTGGTCTTTGCATTAGTCAGCCAAAGGGGTGCTAATGTGAAATACCAAAAATGGGTTGGTCTCTATAAAAGGTGTTTATTTGGGGTAGAAGTCCACAGTTACAAGGCCAGAAAGTGTAAGTTTCTTCTCTCACCAAAGTCCATTGCCACGTGTTGGAGCAAGACAGCTGCCGATGTTTGCCAGGGTTCAGGCTTCTTGGGTTCCTCTCTTCCTGGGGCTGCATTTCTCTCAGGGCTTAGCGCCTGTTTCCTCTACAAGGTCAGCTGTAGACAATCAGGTGAACAGCTTGCTTCTCTCCTCCTGGGGCCTTCTCTCCAACATCACAACTGCTTCTCAACTGCCTACTCTGTCCTTTGCCTTGCCTTTTATATTTGATTCCCCTACCAATGAAGAGGTGGGGCTCAATGCCCTACTGAAATGGCCCAGTCAATACCCTAATCATAACTTAATCATGCCCAGGTTAACAGATCAGTTTACAAGCATGATCCAATTATATTTTTGGAATTCATAATTACAATAAATTGGGCAACGGCTACAGTCTTGTACCCCACAACTTCACTGAATTCTTTTTTTTTTTTTTTTAATAGCTCTAGTATACTGCTTTCTTGTGGATTTTGGTTTGGATTTTCTATATGGAGGATAATGTCACCTGTGAATATAGATAGTTTTAGTTTTTCCTTTCCAATTTGTTTCTTTTTTTTTTTTTTTTTTTTCTGCGGGGGAAGAAAAAGAAAAGAGAGAGAAAGACTTCCTTTCCAATTTGGATGCCATTTATTTCTTTTTCTTGCTTAGTTGCTCTGGCTAGAACTTCCAATACAGTGTTGAATAGCAGTGTTGGAAGCAGGCATCCTTGTCTTGTTCCTGACATTAGAAAGATTTCAGTCTTTTACCATTGACTATGATATTATCTGTGGGTCTTTCATAAATGCCCTTTATCATGTTGAAGAATTTCCCTACTAGTCCTAGATTTTATCATGAAGGGGTGTTGGATTTTTTTGTTTTTTCATGTTGTGGCAGTTTGGTATTGTTTATGGATTCCCAAAAATAGATATTGGATTGTGTTTGTAAACTGGTCTGTTCCTCTGGGTGTATTAGGTTGTGTTAGATTCAGAGGTTTCACTTTCACTTTATTAAATTAAGATTTGGGCTTTTATTTGACGATGTCATTAGGGTGACTCAGTTTGGGTCCCCACCTACAGCTAGCCTGTGGGCTAGATAAACGGATGCTCAATCAAAGAGAGGGAAGTAAACATACAGAGAAAGAGAACACAGAAGCTGATACACAGGGAGAGGAAGAGGGAATGCTCCATAGACAGGAACCTGGGAAGAGAGATGAGCCTGATAGTCTACAGCTGACCTTGTGTAGAGGACAGAGCAGTTGAGCCCAGGAAGAAATGAGCAATGAAGAGAGTGATGAACCTTATGCCAGCCTACAGCTAAGAATGGAAGAAGCTGGGACCATGGAGCATTAAGAGGAAGGAGGAAGGCTGAGTCCTTGCAGACATTGCCTGCCATCTTGCATCAACATGTGGCAACAGACTTTGGGTACCTCTTTTGGTACCTTGAGTTGGACTCTTTAGGGCCTGGTAACTGTAAGCTTCTACTCCAAATAAATACCCTTTATAAAAGCCAACGAAGTTCTGGTACTTTACTTCAGCACCCCTTTGGCTAATACACATGTGTTATTTTTTCCTTTTTTCTATTAATGTGGTATATTACAGTGATTGATTTTCATATGTTGAAACACCTTTGTATTCTTGGGATAAATCCCACTTGGTCGTGGTGTATAATAATTTTGATATGCTGCTGGATTCCATGTGCTAGTATTTTGTTGAGGATTTTTGCATCTATAGACATAAGGGATATTGTCCTGTAATTTTCTTTTCATGTGATGTTTTTGTCTGTTTTTTTGTATTAGAGTAATGCTGGCCTCATATAATGAGTTAGGAAGTGTTCCCTTCTCTTTAGTTTTTTGGAAGACTTTGAGCAGGATTGCTGTTAATTCTTGGAATGTTTGGTAGAATTCACCAGTGAAGCCATCTGGTCCTGGACTTTCTTTTTTTGCAGGTTTTTTAAAATTATTAATTAGTTTTTTTTTTTTAAAAGATACCTAGATTACATAAATGTTACACAAAAAATATAGGGATTTCCATATGCCCCACTCCCCACACCTCCCACACTCTCCCACATAAACAACATCCTTCATTAGTGTGGCATATTCATTGCAATTGATAAACGCTTCCTGGGGCTTTGCCATTGAGCATGGACCATAGTTCACATTGTAGTTTACACTCTCTCCACACAGTTCTGCAGGCTATGGCAAGATATATAATGGTTTATATCTGTCATTGCAGTGTCATTCAGGACAATTCTCAAGTCCCGAAAAAGCCCCCGTATTACACCTCTTTTTCCCTTTCCCTGCCCCCAGAGCCTCCAGTGGCCACTGGCTCCACCTCAATGCTGTAATTTCTTCCATTGCTAGAATCACAATAAGTCTGTAGTAGAATACCAGTAAGTCCACTCTACTCCATAGTTCATTCCCAGTCCTGAGGATTCTGGGATGGTGATGTCCACTCCACCTCTAATTGAGAGAGGGTTTTGATCCCATACAGTTTGGCAGGTCTTGATTACTGATTCAATCTCTGTAGGTCTGTTGAGATTTTTTTCTCTCAAATCGGGTTAGGTATTTTTTTGTTTCTAAGAATTTGTCCATTTCATCTAGATTATCTAATTTTCTGGCATACACTTGTTCATAGTATTCTCGTATAATCATTTTTATTTCTGTAAGGTTGAGAGTAAAGTCTGAGGAAGCCTTCTTCTGGGAAGAATTGGATTGATTGTTTAGACATCACCTTGAGGAGTTATGTCAAAAAACATTCTTCTGGTCTCTGAGTCCCATTAGAGTGTACATACCACGAGGACAGGGAATTTTGTCATTGTTCATTGCTTATCCTCAGTTTCTTAGAACAGTACCTGGTACATAGGTAGACACTACTTAAATATTTATGGATGAAGGAAAGACTCCATCTTAAAAAAAAAAAAAAAAGGTTGTTTACTTTCTTCAGACAACTATAAAAGAACCAAATGTTTGCAAAGATGTTATCTTCTTTGAGAAAAGTAACAAGTATATATGAATTAACAGGTTATGAATACTTGTATTTACAGAGAAGGTTTCTTTCCAAAACTCAAAAGGAAAAATGTCCCCTTTTTGAACATACTGTTACAGACGCTGATGGCTACACTAATGTCCTCAGAGAGAGGCTGATGTTGCTTAGTGCACTGTCCCTTCCTCTGTCCTGTACAGCCCTGTCATGTGTGCCATGGTGAGACAACTGAAGGCCTGTGAGGAGATTCACAGATGGTATGGAGCTGGGCAGCCAAGTGAAAATATTGGCTCAGAAAGTCATTGGCTCTCAGAGAGTAATGGTAGACCAATCCCAAGAGGATGAAATGTAACAGGAAAAGCACTATGGGTTCCCTGCACCAATGAACTATACAGGGGTGATCGATCTACTTTAATAGCAGCAGTTGGGAAAAAGCCTTCAGGATTTCAGGTGGTGGCAAGTTCAGAATTATTGGACAGGCTGACATTGCTGCACCAAAGACTGATGTGACCTCAGACCACATTAATGAAGTCTAGTGCTTAGAGTACTGGAGGCCATAGTCCATATCTGCATACACTGGTTGTATTCACTGGTCAGAGCACCTTACTAGGAACCTAGACAAACCAGAGCCCATTCAGAAAATGACCAGGGCATTTGTACTAGTCAGCCAAAGGGGTGCTAATGCAAAATACCAGAAATCTGTTGGCTTTTATAAAAGATATTTATTTGAGGTAGAAGCTTACAGTTACCAGGCCATAAAGCGTAAGTTACTTCCCTCACCAAAGTCTATTGCCACGTGTTGGAGCAAGATGGCTGTTGACGTCTGCAAGGTTCAGACTTCCTCTTCCTCTTCCGGCTCCGTGGTCCCAGCTTCTTCCAGTATCAGCTGTAGGCTGAGCTAACTCTTGTCTCTCTCCTGGGGCTCTTTCCTCCCTGGGCTCAGCTGCTCTGCTCTCTCCACAAGGTCAGCTGTAGACTATCAGGCTTTCTTGCTTCCCGGGGCCTTTGCCGTGTCTATGGAGCCGCCTCTATTCCTCTGTGCTCTTCTCCTGTGTGTTTACTTCCTGGAGTTCCAGCATCCAAAACTCTGCTCTCTGCTCTGCTGTGTGGTATTCCTACTGATGTGGCCCAATCAAAGCCTTAATCATAATTTAATCATGTAAAAGTGAAACCTCTGAACCCAATACAATCTAATATGTCCAGAGGAACAGACCAATTTACAAACATAATCCAATATCTATTTTTGGGATTCATAAACAATACCAAACTGCTACAGCATGGAAGGAATTTATAACCCCTTTGTATAGGGGATAGTGGAAAGAGGTGGTAAGAGAAGAGTCTGGGGAATATCATAGCAACTTGCAAAGATTTGAAGGGTTGACATTTGGGCAAAGCATGGTATGGTTATATATATCCACAAAGAAAAGAATCAGGGTCAATGGATTGAAATGCAAGTCAAATTATTGGCTTAATACAAGGGAAAACTTTCTAATGACTTGATGTTATTCAGCACTGGGATGGGCTGTCATTTGAAGTGTTCAAGCAGTGGCTGATTGACCATTTGGCAGGGAAGCCATAGAGGGGAGTCAGACATCTGATGGGATTGAAGTTGATGACTTTTAAGGTCCCACTCAATCTTGTACACAAGTCTGTGCTTTGTGGATTTAAAGTGGTAAGTGAACCAGATTCAGTATGTATTGTATCTGATGATGCTACGTCATCATTTAGGACGGAAGTGGGTATTGCTATTTATATGCCCATTGTATAGAAATTTAGAAAATTTTATCAGACTTCTTGTAAGAACATGTGCTTAATGTGCACTAAGGAATCCAATTATCAAAACAGTTCCTCTGCCAAAAAATCCTGTCTGTTCCCTGTCTCACCCTCTGCCCAGTCAGGGATTTTCAGTTAGCACCTATAGGTACCCAGGTCAGGCTTGCTCAGAAATCATTACCAGCAAGGTGGGAAGGGAACAAATACATGTACCGGAGATTAGGGCAGCACTATCCTCTGGTCAGTGGACTTGCATTCTTCTCTGGCCCGCCATATTTACTTAGATCAGGGCAGCCTTGCTGATTTTCTGGCCCTTTTAGTATATCGTGCTGTTCTTTCAACATTTTTTCTATTCACAGTTGGTGCCTTTTCTTTTTTTTTTTATTATGGGTAAAAATCAAAATTCTCACAATACATACAAACATTTGCAAAATGATATATAAATATATATGCATATATGTGTATTTGCTTACAAAAATGTTATTTGTATATATATATACATATATTTTAAGAGGTGCTTAGATTACCCAAAATATTACACGGAACCCACTGGGATTCCCATGTTGCCCACCTCCCACCACATCCCACACAAACATCTCCCACAAGTGTGGCCCACCACCCTCAATGAACTTACACATCCTGGAGCCTTGCCACCAACCTTTTCTTTTTATATCCTTTTTTTGTACCGTAAAACTCACATGATAAAAATGCAAGTGAAAAAAAAAAAAGGGTGTTCAATGAAATGTAAGCCCCTCCTGGCTCCTAGCTGATCTTCAGTGATCTAGTTCCCATCTTGAGTGGTAACTGTTGTGGTCACCTTGTTGTAAATATTTGCATGCTCTTGGGGCTTCCCAGTTGGCTCTACTTTGTATGTCTTTTGCTTTCTGGTCATTTCTCTGGAACCAGCCCCCTCTGTTACCCTATCCTGGTGTCACCATTCTTTACTTCTCACCTGCTCTCAACTTGCCACCCTGACCTGGGATAGACCCTAAATGGGGACAGGAAGAAGTGGAATATATCATTTAGAAAGAGGCAAACCATTTCCAGTTTCTATTTCCATTCTAAATTTTTCTAACCCTACAAAATTAAATTTTGCCTGTTCATGTGCTACTGACTCACTGTATTCCATGAGCAAGCCATTTACATTTTTCTTAACAATGTCTTTCTTCTTAGGATGCTGTGGCAACTAATGTTTTAAGATTCACAGAAAAAGTCATAATAATAAAGCCATTCCATTCTAAGCATCTAAAAATTGAATTGAGACCAAAACATAGGGGAGGTATTATTAAAGAAACTAAATGGTTTACAAACTTGGCAGTGCCATATTGAAGATTAAACCCTGAAGACCAGGGATTCATTTAGGGCACCTTTGCAGTCTCTGTTTCCCGACATGACCACATACCCAATTCACTTAATGCAGTACCACAGAATAAAGGATATTGAGGTATGTGGAAAATGGTGGCCCCACACAGATAAGGGAACAATTAACTCTTATATATAGGAAGGTGAGGAAAAGCTACAGAACATTGGAGCTATACTTTGAAGGCTGAACGGGAGTTTTTGGGTGAACAAGAATGGGATGGGCATTCCAAGGAGAGGGAAAAATATGAGAAGAGCACATAATTGTGAAAAGGCCTGGGGTATTCTGACAATGGTGAGCAGCCAAGTTTGACTATAGCATAGGGTATGTGGCTAGAAGGACAGGCTAAAGTTAGGCTTTGAAAGGCTAACATGCTATACTAAGAAATTTGTTTTTTTTCCCCTGTACAGTAATGGCAGTGGGGCACTGAGTATTTTTAATTATGGAAATGATGTGGCAAAATTTTTATTTTAGATTACTCTGGCAGCAATGTGGACATTGGATTGAGGAAGAGAGACTAGAAACTGTTGCATTAGTCTCAAGAGAGAAAGGATGAGGCTTTGAACTAGGGCAGGGATAGTGGAGACAGAGAGGAGGGGTACATTTAGATGAACTGTCTAGCTTGGTGATATATGGGATAGGTAGAGAGGGCATGTGGAGGGAAAGAGAGAGAGAGGAGCAGGAGGAGTGAGGTTGAGGGAGGAAATGAATCCATAAAATTTCAGAGCTGGAAGGGATCTCAAAGATCAGCCAACCCAGGCTAAGTACCTATGGCTGTATCTCTACCAAATGGTTGTCTAGACTCTGCTTTGTATACCTCCAGTGACAAGGTACTCAGTATATCTCAAGGCAGTTTACTCCATATTTGGGTTGCTCTATTAGAAAGTTATTCCTTATACTGAACCAAAATCTGTCAGCTAGATCCATCAATCTTCAACTATTTGGATGTAGGTTAAACTCCTTGTAGGAGTTTACACAGGTCAAGTCAAATCCTTTGCCAGTGTGAAAGCTTCACATGCTTAAAAGAAGTTCTTGGGGAGCGGATGTGCCTCAAATGGTTGGGCGTCTGTCTCCCATACGAAGGGACCTCAGTTTGATCCCCGGGATCTCCCAGTAAAAATAAAAAGAAAAATATAGAAGGCGCACAAGCCGCTAGGCCCCGTCAGCAGGTGCGCTGCAAGGCCCCATAAGCAGGTGAGCCCCCCAGGCCCCACGAGCAGGTGTGCTGCCAGGCCCCGTGCACCGCTAGGCCCTGCGAGCAGGTGAGCCCCCAGGCCCCATGTGCGAGTGTGCTGTCAGGCCCCACGAGCCATGCAGCAAGATGATGAGGTAACAGGAGAGTGACACAAGGGAGAGCCAAGACAAGACGCACCGAAAAACCAGGAACTAAGGTGGCATAGGCGGTAGGACGCCTCTCTCCCACATTGGAGGCTCCGAGGATCAAATCCCAGTGAAGACAGGAGGAGAAGGATGAGAAGAGAGAGCAGGAAACAGACACAGAGAGTTGCCCAGTGAATGCACACAGAAACAGCGAAAATGGGGGTGGGGGTGTGTGTAAAAGTGGATAAAAGTAAATAAATAATTTTTTTTTTTTTAAAAAAGAAGTTCTCATGCACTGTTTTGTCTTCTCTAGTCTAGAGTAAACATTTAAAGTTCCTTCAGCTGGTCATCAAATGATGTTTCCTACCTACCCATCATCATCTGTGAGGGCATAAAAGGTTTCCAGTGGAGGGAAATATTTCTTCTCTGGTGCATTTTTTTGGTCCAGATAAGCCCAATTAGGTATATGAAAGGAACCTCAAATTAAAAGCAACTTGGAAAGGAATTAAATATATAAGATTTTGAGAATGAAACAGCTTAGGAATAAGAAGCTTAAGCCTCAAATCCCTTAGGACTGATAGTGATAACGTTAGCATGGTCATCAGAAAACTGGGGATGACCATATGATGTGCAGGATGAGAATGTGCACATATTAGTAAACCCCAGCTTCTGGGTAGAAGAGGCCTTTAGAGATCACCTGGTCCAAGTCCATCACTTTACAGATAGGGTTTGGAGAGGCAAGGGACATGCCCAGTGTCCCATACTTAGTAAGTGGCAGAGCTAAGACTAATCCAGATCTTTTGACTCCCAATTCAGTGTTTTTCTCCTATACTACGTGTTTCCTTAACTTCATCTAGTAGCTGTCAACAATGCAGATTTCACTTTGAAATATCTTTCAAATGGTATTGAGTTAGGAATGAGATGGTTCTTGAGGCTCTTGAAGTAATTGCTTTCCATAGCATGCCTTTTACATTCATCAAAGGCTTAGCAATTCACATCATTTTGAGTTTTGAGTTCATGTTAACATCAGTGAGGGAAAAGTCCCTATTATTGCAAGGAATTCTTACTCTGAGGGTTTTAATAACATGGATACAACATGGGAATGTTGATAAGACATTTAGAAATAGAAATGGAAATATTGGTCAATACAGCATATTATTGTACCATAAAACATCGATGTCATGTGATCATATCACTGCAACATCAGTATAAATAGAAATTAAAAGTGGCAGAATTTCTGCTGACCAAGTGAGCAATGTACAGGGGATTTCAAGTGTTGGGAACAGAGAATGGTTGCTAAGATTCCGTGATCTTGGAGACATGGAGGGCACTCTGCAGCACTCAATGGATATTTGTTTATTTGAAAAACAAATAAAGACAGTGCCAGTTTTATAGATTTCACATTTGTGTAGTCCCCCACAAAGGTCATAGTAGCTAGCCTCCTGTAAGTCGAGGTCCCTGCGAAGATGAGGACTTGCAGGTAGAAACTACTCTGAGATGAGCCACTGACCTAGTGTGAAGATGACCCAACCCTGATTCTGCCTCTGTGATGGACTTCCAGAACCATGTGAGGTCCTAGCAGTGGGACCAGATGAAAGTCTTCAAGTTTAAAGACAAAGGCACTTCCAGCCTAGACTAAGTGAATGTAGTACAGTACATAAGCTGTACAGCCATTTTACCAGCAACCAGTACATGCTGGTCAGTCAGGGTGCATCACATATTCTGGAACAGTTAGAGAAACTGAGGACCATTTTGAGAATTTGCTTTTGTCAGCAGTGTGCTATAGCCTGCTGCCAGAACTTCTCCACAAGGAATTATCCATTACCAATTTGTGTATACATGAATGGAACAGCCTCAATAGGTGTGTATGAGTGATTTTTTGAAAAAGCCCATTTAAACTCAGGGGTCTTATTTTTCAGAAAACGTGTACCTATGAAACATAGCAGATTTGAAGAGAAAAATTAACATTTGAGAGAGGATTATAGAAAACCCACTAAATGCCTCTTAAAAAATGTGCCTATCTCTATTTTCCAGTCCTGTAACATAGCACGCCATTATGAATCCATGTCATAATTTATATGATCCTTGGAAAGTATTGATTGTATTGTCACAACTTTGGAAATACTATGTCATGTATATTTATCATGGCCCATAAATGTTCAGAATAACTCTGTGCTCTCATTTAGAGAGGTTAAAGTTCATTAATGGGCCCAGTGTGTAGACCTGAGAAATCTGCCTAAGACAGCTTCTTTTGAAAAGCAAAAAAAAGAAGCCCTCAAAATTTCAAAAATGGAAAGCCCTGTAGCCCAAAGTGATGACTCCATTTAAAGCCTTCATTTTGTCCTGTCCAGGGATCCTCAGATGGTATGCTTGTGAAAGGAATTGACACACCAGCAGCTGCAGAATTCTGCAGTTGAGCAGATGACAGCTTGGCATATTAGCAAGTCCTGAGCACATGACTCCCAGTCACGGAACTGGAGCTGCTTGCATGATTAAGCCAATATCTTGGGACTCACCGCTCCAGTTGTTTTGGTGCCAGTTGGGGAGCCAATATGTGGTCTAACCTAGACTAGTTAAGGGGCTTTGTTCCCATTTTCCTCATCCTGCCTTTGAAACAAAGTGCAAAGTTGGCTGGGATCAGTGTTAGTACTGCCCACAGCTGCTAAACTCCGATTTAACCAGATGCCATAACTATAGCAATGGGGAAATATTGCAATTTTGAGATTAATATGCGACTGAAATTTACTAAACATAGCACTCTTTGTGATGGGGTACATATTTTGCAGGTATTTCCTTTATTTTCCAAGTTACAAAATCAGGCTTTGGAAGGAAAGTTAATTTATTATATATGGTGGCTAGGATTACTGAGTGGCTGCTAAAGTCTCCCCGCCTCTCAACCTTAATCTTTATTTATAAATGAGTGTTTTGAAACAAAATGAGATAAATCAGCTTGATTGTCCAAAGAATGAATGGAAATTGGGCTATCATAAAGCCATCTTCAGATTTGTGTGGGTGTTGGAATATTCATCATTGGGGTTTAATGGAAATAACTCTGGCTGGGACTCAGGAAACCTAAGCCCCAGACTCTATTATTAAATCATTTTGCAATCTTGAGCAAGTCTCTAAAGGGACTTTGGACCTCAGATTCACCTTTTTTTTTTTTAGTGTTGGGAGTTGAACTGTCCCATTGTAGGATTCTGTAATATTTAGAGTGATGTTTCTCCCTGCTGTGGCTTCAAAATGCACTTACTGGCATTACTTGTGGAATGAGAAAGGGAGAACTGCATCCCAGGACATCTAGATCAGAGTGGTAGATGATGTATAGAACTAGGGTTTCCTTACAGACTTTCCTTTGGTAAGGGAAGTGTTCTTTCTACTTTACAGTCCTGTAATGGGCCTATTGGCTTCTTGCTTTTTCAGCCCTCCTTTCCCCATAGCTGGACCTATGTGGTCTCCAGATGTAGGCTTAGCAACCCACTCCACCCACCCACCGGGTCTCTAAGTTTCATCCTGAATGTGGTCAAGGGAGATTTAGAGTCCAGGGTCACTGAGGCAGTGTGGCTGCAGGTATTTCCATGTCTAGGTTTCCTTACTGGGGCCCAGTCCTGTGCATCCATCCCTCAGAATGGAAGCTACTGAGTCTAGAGTCTTACCCACTCTGTACCAATTTACAAACAACCTTGCAAAACTTTGGAATCAGTGACTATGTAGGCTAAATTCAAGTTAAGATTCTGAGATGGAGGATGAGGGAGAATTTTTGTATCTCTTCAACCTAAAGCAGGGAGAGGGATGCTGTTGGGAATATTTGAGCCAGTAAGAGATAAGTAGATGAAAGAGGTGAGAAATGCCTTTGTGATCTTTTTGGAAGCAAAGTTGTATGTGAATCCAAGGTGGCATTGCTATTAGTTTTCAGCCCAGTAGCATTCAACTCCCTGCAAAGGTGCTGTGGCTTGATGAAATAACCCAGGGTCCCAGCCCCAAAGTAGGGCCATGCATACCAGCTAGCTGTGTGCCCTTGTGCTGAAGTTTTACTCTTTCTGACCTCAATTTCCTCATCTGTCAAATGAGCCTTTCTGGAGGTAATATATTTGCTCATCTGTAAGCTCTCAGGATGGTGTCAGAGATACCAGTTAGTGAATAGTGAATGTGAAAGTGTTCTGAGAAGTGTAACATGTGCATGTGATACAGGTTGTCCAGTCTTCCCTCCCAAATGAATGGGGACCATGGACATAGCGCATGTTTTATTCAATCTTGGTGGACAGCAGAGATTGGCATCTGTGTCTTGAATTAAGGCAAACGGCCTGACATGGAGCTAGATGAGGCTAGGGAGACAGTACACAAAACCAAGAGCATTGGGGAGTCAGCAGAGTGAATGTATGAGGAAGTTGGGAGGAGAGGAATTTTCTGAGCTCTAGTACACGGGCTTTTTATTTGGTGCCTGCTGTTGCTGGTCTAGCAGCTTAGACTCAAGCTGTTCTGGAAGCATTTAATAGGGTAGAATAACAGATCAAATGTGACAGACTATTATTATAAGATCTGGTAAGATTTAGGTACCAGGCAAGGGGAACAAGGTCAGTATCAGCTAGTCCCTGGGAAAAGGAAGGCTGTATTTGGACATCATTATGATGGCAATGTAGCTTTGAGCAGAGACAATGTTAGGATCAGGGAGAGCCTTCAGTGAGCGGTTGTTATGATGAGTTCTTCTACCAAGCCTGTCAGTCAACCACAAGGTATTGATTGTCTACTTTGTCTATTGAGTGTCTATTGTGTCAGACACATTGGTTGGCACAACCTTTACTGACTCAGATCCTTGAGTTGTCCATTCAGAGCTTGCGTGGAAGCTCTGGCCTTCATGTCAGAGAAGTTTACTCCCCTGAGGAGAGTAAAGCCTCTAGCAGGAGGTGGGTATCCAGCTAGAAAGGATCTCTATCTCTGAGGGGTTGATAATGTAGTCAAGGAGGATTTCTGAGGGTCTCCTTACTCAGACTTAATGGAATCAATGGCAGAGAATGTTAGTGCTCATTTGATCCAGCTCCTCATACAAATGGGAAAGTGAAACTAAGAAAGGAGGCGGCATATCCCCAGGCCAAAATGCAAGTTGGTGGTGCAGCCAGGCCTGGCACTCAGATCTCCTGACAATAACAAAGGAAGAGAAGACAAGAGAGGGAAAAGGGTAAACGTTGTTTGATAAAATGAAGTCTGGATTTCTGGTACACTTTTCCTATGTTTCCATGGGCCTTTGGTAAGTAAATGACCCAAAATAGGAAGCATCTTAATTTTCACAGCTGGATATAAAAGAGGGAAAATAAAATAGTCTTGAAAATAAAATAGAAAATTTGTTGATAAGAGTCCCTCACCAATAAACCCCAAAATTGAAAATGATCAGTACCCATGGATTTCATTGGAGGTTAAATTAGCTCTCCTCTGGACTTCTCTAGTGGCAAGAAAGCCACTGCATGCAGTCTGACCACTTTGACTAAAGAGTGTTTGTTTGCTCTTGTTAAAATAAAGGTACATTTTGCTTACTGCAGGACCACATTTCCATATTTATCCCCCATATTTGCATATGTGTTCATCTGTTTTAACTTGACTCTGACAGCTTCGTCCATTAAACTTTTGAAAAAATTGTAATTATTTAAAAAAATATAAAAAAAAATATATGCTGGAAATTCATAATAAAATTGGTTTGCATCAAGATGAACTGATAAAGATGACCCCCTTTGCATTCAGTATTGCTGCTTTTGCCTGTGGTTTTCATGTTGAATTTAGTAGTGTCAATCCTCTTATATATCATGGAAAATGTTAAGATTTATATGAGAGGACTAGAGTCTGCATTGGGCCCTCTAGGAGAGAGTAGATAACCTAGTAGGTGTTTGCCTTTCGTTTCTAGTGCTCTTTATGGGAAAGCATTCCATAATAAACTGTCATATTTAGAAAACCAGTGTTTTGGAAATGGCATGTGTTATTTGCAATATAGGATATTTTACACGTGGAGTCCCTGGGCTCCTCACTGAGATGCATCCTCGTGGCCAGTAGGAGAAAGTTTAAACTCTGCACCACATCCTTCCCTGTTTGGAGCACAGGGCACCTTTTATTGGCTTGTTAAAGAGCCTTCTCTTTACACCCTCTCATAGATCTGCAGACAGTACTCCTTGATAACAGATGCCACTGGAATGGGGAAAGTACTCGTCAGTATTTCTTCTCTTTGGGTAGGGAAAACTGCTGCAGTTTGCTTCTGTGACATTTCTGTTTTCCCCTTTTATTTCTTTTCTTTTTGTTTACTTTTTCGCTCTTCCTATATACCAACTAATAGAGCAATTGAATGATTTTCATTCAATCAAGCATTTACTGAGTCCTAGTTTGTGCAAAGCACAGTGTTATATACTGGGTTTTTGGAGGTTGTTTTTGGTGATGTTGTTTCTTTTTAAATTATAAGAGTAATACATATTCATGGTAAAAATGCAAACAATACAAAAGGATGCAAAATGAAAAGAAGAACCCCTCCCACCCTAACTCTCCAGTCTAACTCCTTATGCATGTAACTAACAGTGACAATTACTTGTGTATCCTTCTAGGACTTTTCTATGCATAAATAAGTGTATGTTTATATATGTGTGCATATTCATCTGTACATATACACACATGCATGTAGACTTATATTTGCTTTTTTAGGAAACAGATTAGAGCATGCAAAAAACAATCTTGTATACCCACTTCCATGTATATCTTGGCATGTTTTCCATGTCAGCACATACAGTCCTACTTATTCCTTTTAAGACTGCATGATTGAAACATACCTTTAGGAAAGCCCTGAGGTTTTGAGGACTTTTCCATAGGGGGCACTAAAGATGGCTGATTTTGAATGTGTAAACTCAGATTTCATTCACTGTCCTCAGATTTCTTTTACTTTTTCTCTTTGTTGGGGACATTTCCCAGTTATGCATTCTGCCATTTGAAGGATTTCAGTGGCTTGCAAATGCCCCAGAGAGATCACAAATAGCTTGATAGGTTTCCCTCCCTAAATACCAAGTATCCACTCTAGCTTTGGACAGCTCCCAAACCAGTCTTCAGATCTTGTCCCACTGCTTGATGGCAGTTTCTTTCTTCCTTTTTATAAGAGTTTTCTCCTACAGCTTCAGCCTCTATTTTCCAGCCTGGCTTCATTCCTATAAGTTCTTGCTTATTTGTACTTGTTGTGTTGTCACAGATTTGGTTTTGACTGTGTACAATGGGATTCCTCCGTCAAAGAACTGTGAATTACTTATTGAGCATTTAGTGTACATCTGACTCACTCATGCATCATTTCCTTTAATCCTCAGAAAAATCCTGTGAGGGAGGTGCAATTATTATCCTCAAGTTATAAATGAGGCACAGAGTGGTTAAGGACATTGTCCAGGGTCATTCAGCTAATAAGTGGAAAAGCTGGAATTTGAACCCAGGTTTATCTGCTCCTAGAAAACCATGCCTTTTTTTTTTTTTTTTAAAAAAAAAACCATTTCGTGTACTGCTTCCCCTAAGTCAGCGAGTGTTTCTCAGCTAGCCAATCACGTGGAGAAGCTCTAACCTTCCATGAGCCTGTAATTCTCTGAGAATGGGTTCAAATTCCAGCTCTATGCTGGAGGATGAGGCTGAGTTCTTGCAAGCTCGAATAGTGTTTTCTTACAAGTGAAGCCATAGGAGGGATCTTGGATGGGAAGAAGCACTTACTGCTTATAATTCAAACTGAAAAAGGATGTCTACATTATGAAGCCCCCAATTTCTTCCCGTATAATGCCATTATTAAAGACCACACCTAGAATCAGCAGCCATTGGGCATTTTTGTTTAACCCCTTCACACTCCACATAAGTTAGAGTATACAGACTTGTGAACACACCTTTGATTCAAAACACCAATATACTAGAGGGGAAAGGGTCTTTTATTTTACTTTTCTCATCAGACTTCTCCAATTTCTCAATCAATGCTGCCTGCCCTGGGAGTTGCCTCTTTGAATTCAGTTTTATCTGAATGGGGAATCCAAGAGATGGTACATATAATTAGGAGACAAATTCTATTCCAGTCTCCTTCTTCTGGTAGTCTCCAATCCTGATTCTCCAACTGCTTTGCCTTCATACTTTGAGGATTCTGAATCTAGATGTGGTCATGGTCCAGTCACTGGGTTATGCATTTCTAAGTCCCATTGTGTCCAAAAGAAAAGTCATTCCAGATGTCAGGCAAAGGCCTTTTATTTCATCACTGTCTGGTAGAAATGGAACAGTTGGAAAATTGATATATTGTTATTTATTCATTAAGTTTTATTTTGCTTAATTTTATTCCCAGCACTGGGAAATAAACCTGAAAATCTGGAGAGAAAAGCCAAACCAATAGCTATTGCTCTGGAATTGTGAGCCAATCCCAATAATAAATGTTTAGATGGCGTGTGTATTCTGGTTCCAGTCCAACTTTATTCAACAAATATTTGTTAAATGCTTGCTGTTAAAAAGATAAAGATGTGGCTCTCACTCTCCAGGAGTTCACAGTCTAATCTGGGTAAGCAGACATTAACACAGTTGACTTTTGTATAAGGAATACAATGATAAAAGTCTATATAGAAATTTAAACAAGATGCTATGGAAGTATTGGGGGAGCAAAAAATTAATTTTGATTAGGGAATCTGGAAAGATTATGTGAAAGAAGGAGCATTTGAGCTTGGTTTTAAAGGATTGATGAGACTGTTACAGGGAGACCTTGGGGTGAAAGGTAGTTTAAGCTGAGGCAGTTTCACTCTACAGGTGTGAAAGCCCAGGGAATAGAAATTAGTCTGATAAGGGAGAGAGAAGTATGAAATACAGTTGGAAAGGTGGGTCGGACCCAGCTAATGAAGAACCTTGAATGCTAGGCTAAGGGTTTGAACTTGCTATGTAGACTGAACGGAGTCATGGATAAGCCCCCCCCCCCCCCCAAATCACAGACGAGTCTCTTTCCTATCACCATAGCCCCTGGTTCTTCTCAATGGTCCTTTTGTCCAGACAGTGTCATTCCAATTATACTCATGTTCATCTGATGAAAATTCCCAATGTGAGAAATACTTGACTTGAAAAAACATGCCACATTATGTTGATTTAAACATCTCCAATATATCCATAATGTATTTAATTTATCCCTCTCCTCAATAGTGTGTGTAACTACCTGTACTTTATATAATCATTGACTAATATTAGTTCATGTTGATGTTACCCAAGAGTGTTTATCCACGGTCAGGGTGGTACTGCATCTGGAACTTACCCTACTCTGTCGTCTCTCCCACTCAGCTCTTACACAAAACCAGTTCTAGCTGTTCCATCAGGTTTCTCTTTTACTAGCCCTATTTTTTTGTCTTTCTCTGGTATTCCTCTTTGAATGTCACACTAAATTATATCAGATTCTCCTCTCTAAGATATGTTAACTTTGCTTCTTTCTCACCACTCAGCCTGTCATCGTATCATGAACAGGAATTAGCTTCTTTTGGCATGACTTGTGTTTGAAGAATCTGTATTGATGACTGTTTAACACTCGGGTTTCCCCTAGGTACTCATAAATGACTGCCTTAATAATTGTCCTTACAGCTTACTAGATATTGAAATTAAATTTATGAGTTTAATTCCCTCAGTTCCCTGGGGAACTTTTAAAAAGAAAAATGGAACAAGGCATTTTCATGACTAACAGAAATTTTACCATAATAAAAAGTGTGATAAAGAAAAACATTTCTGCAGGTGTCAAAAGAAACTGAGTCACCAATAATAATCAATAATCAACACAATGGGTTTATTGAAGGAGAAACTGCTTGAGCAGAGAGATCTCAAACTGAAGAAAGTGTCTCAAGTGGTTAGTAAGTTATATTGGCTTTTAAAGGCAATTAGAGGACTTCCAAAGAGGGAGTTACAATAACTGGCTCACATTTAAGTTCCTCATTAAAAGGAGGGTCTTACAAATTGAGGAATGATCATAGATTGGTTATTATAGCATACTCATCTATTTCTGATAGGATATGTCTCCTGGACCAAAACCAGCTTATTTCTAATTATTACTTAAACAGCAACTTTTGCAGGGTATCCTGTTTTGTTTTTTTCTTTTTCTTTTGGAAAGCGTGCACTTTAATTTTTCACTCTTTAGAAAGTCTCTGTCACTTCTCAGGAAAGGATGTTGTTCTTGGCAACGCCAATGTAGGCATTCAATTTATTTTACTTAATGGAGGGAAACTATTTCAGTTTTAGCCTTCCATACAATTATTATAAAAATTAACAGATAACAAAGTTATTTTTGAAATACTAAAAGACATCCTGTGCCCTTTAAAACTATTAATTTATTGCACTTACACATATTTTTAAGTGCCATAACAGATGCCTAGAAAATGTTAATCCACTAGTTTATCATCCTTATTTTGTGCTGGCAACTGGAAAGTTAGTCCTTTTATGTTCAAATTGTTGCACTGTTGAAAAATAACCCAATAATGGCACTTTTTAAAGGTTATTTCGTTAAGTGTTGTTGGTCAGACATATGCTAAAGTACTTTTGCAGGTTGCTGAGGCAACCTGTCTGCCACAATCATGGTTAGCTATTTACAATTTACTGATAAAGCACTCACCTGAGATCCCAGGCTTGCCCTCACTGAAGGCAGTGCAGGTGCACTATAGGTAGACTGTAGGTAGACCATAGGTACCTCTAAATCCTTGCAAATGACTGGCAGGAGAATATGAACATTTGATAGCAAACATAGGATTCTTTGAACAATAATGTCAAGAGCTTTTGGTGGGATTTAGATTTCTGTAGTTAACTAAGCAAGACTCTGCCTGTTACTGAAGATAGGAATTTGTGGAAAAATCAGCTTTCCATCAGTTGTGGTAGATAAATAATTGATTTTCCTCTGACTAAAGCAGTTTGGATCCAGTGAGAAACATGCTGATGCTACAGTCCCTTTCCTTCATGTTTCATTGGAATATGGTAAAACATCTTTTCCTTTCTGTGCTGATGCAAGCATATTTGTCCAGAGGCAAATGCTGCTTAAGAGCACTTTTGTTATATGACAATTTTCAATAGGTATGGCAAATATTCTGAAAGCTGTATCATGGAACCTTTGGTTTTGGTACATGTCATAATGATAATAAATAGATTTTTGACCTGTTAGTGTGGATGGTTTTTATGTCAAAGACTGCCATCCAGGACCATGCAGCAACTGAGCAATGTGAAATTATCCTGCTATGCAATCCCAGTCTGAGAGAAGATATTTAGGATGAGAGAACATGTAATAGTTACCTACCAACTTGACAGGAATGTATTCCAAATCTGCCCTGCCATGGCCTCACTCCTTGCCAGTGTGCTCCTGTAAGGGTAAGCTCGTGGTTAGCTCCTTGGAACTTGCTAGTGGGAGGAAAGCCTTGGAATTCAGAGGAAAGTATCTGGATGGCATTTTAAGAAGACATTCCATTTCAGTAGAGGAGAAAAGTCTGTATCTAAGCCTGTGACTCTGTCTTTTCCCTGGATGAGCACATGACTGTCTTTCTCTCTCACACACATTTTTCTGATATATATTCTGCAAATCAGTTGCATGAGACCTTGCCACTCTCCTGAATAAGCTTCTGGGCATTACCTGCATGTGGAGTTCCTGTGGAGGGAAGGCAGTAATCTCCACTAAGATGGACCGGAGCTTCTGTGGATAAAGGGTAAATGCAGCAGGGTGTGTGTGGTGTAAGATTTAATGTCTCTACCAGTAATTTTTTTGGAGGAGGGGATCTGGCATTTAATCAAATCCAGAGTAATTATGTAAATTTAATCACCTTGCAACATGCTAGTAATTTCCTTTTCATTTGACAGTGGTTAGGTAGAGTCCAGAGAAAGAGCACTGCTGATTGAAGGCATACTAAGTAAAATATACTGTGGAAATAAGATAAAACCTTTATTCTTATTATTGATTGTCATCCTTGTATGGGTACAGGCAACTAACAAAGGAGTTTTAGAATACAGTGTGCCTGTTTAAGGTTTTCCATCTTTCTTAAAGCCCCCAATGACTTGCAAATAGCCTTTTCTGAATGGACTATGTTAAAATCTATTCCTGTCAAATGGAAACCTTTTACACTGAGTGATATGTGGTTCAAACTGTCCCTAACACAGAGGGCTTTGCACTTGTGTTACCCATTTCGACTTGGCTTCCAGTCACTAGAATGCTGTCTGGTGTTGGATTATTTATGCTACTTAAAGATGCTACTTTAAGATGCTACTTAAAATCTAAGACAGTATTTCCTTTTCTCAACACCAGATTTGATAGGTGTTTAAAAGGTACATTGGGATTAATGATCCTGGATAGATAAATGTCACTATTCATGTTATGAGGCTAAGGAAGAAAAAACCTGGTCAAATTGGATTTCCCTACAGGCACATTGTGATTGGCACTGATGATTATGTCTTAATCAGTGGAAGTAATAATGCTAAATACCTTATCTTTGATTTAAAGAGTGAAATTAGAAAGGAGACATTCAAGGGGGAAGACATGATAATGTATGTGTTGAACTGACCTTTCTAAGGTGGATGAAATGGCATTTTTAAAATTTTTTAACTTTATTTTGTACATTTAATAATTGAAAATATAAATAATAATTTAAAAATAAAAAGAAAATATAGTTGAATAAAATATACATTTCTCAATTAAATGTACTAGATACATATAAATTTTTTTTGAATTATACAATATGTTACACAATATATTTGGTTCATAGTAACTCATTCATACAGTATTTGTCCTTTTGAATCTGGCTTGCTTTGCTCAACATAATGTCCTCCAGGTTCATCCATGTTGCCATATACTTTATGACTTCATTTCTTCTTACAGCTGCATAGTATTCCATTGTGTGAATAGACCACAGTTTGTTTATCCATTCATCGGTTGATGGACACCTGGGTTGTTTCCAACTTTTGGCAATGGTGAATAATGTGGCTATGAACATCAGTGTGCAGATGTCTGTTCGTGTCACTGCTCTCAGTTCTTCTGGGTATATACCCAGTAGTGGTATTGCAGGGTCACATGGCAAGTCTATATTCAACTTCTTTAGGAACTGCCAAACAGTCCTCCACAGTGGCTGTACCATCCTGCATTCCCACCAACAGTGAAGAAGTGTTCCTATCTCTCCACATCCTCTCCAACACTTGTAGTTCTCTGTCTTTTTAACAGTGGCCATTCTGATAGGTGTGAAATGATATCTCATTGTAGTTTTGATTTGCATTTCCCTAATCATGAGTGATGTTGAGCATTTCTTCATGTGTTTTTTTGCCATTTGTATTTCTTCTTTGGACAAATGTCTATTCAAGCCTTTTGCCCATTTTTAAATTGGGTCATTGGTCTTTTTTATTGTTGAGTTGTAACATCTCTTTATATATTGTGGACATTAAACCCTTATCAGACATGTAATTTTCAATTATTTTCTCCCATTGAGTCGGCTGCCTTTTTACCCTTCTGACAAAGTCCTGTGAGGTGCAAAAGTGTTTAATTTTGAGGAGATCCCATTTATCTATTTTTTCTTTTGTTGCACGTGCTTTGGGTATAAGGTTCAAGGAACCACCACTTACTACAAGAACTTGAAGATGTTTCCCTACATTTTCTTCTTTTTTTTGTGTGGTCCTGGCTTTTATGTTTAGGTCTTTCATCCATTTGTAGTTGATTCTTGTATAGGGAGTAAGATAGGGGTCCTCTTTCATTCTTTTGATGATAGATATCCACTTCTCCCAGCACCATTTGTTGAAGAGGCTGTTTTGTCCTATTAACACAGACTTGGTAGGTTTGTAAAAAACCAGTTGAGTGTGTAGGTAAGGGTTTACTTCTGGATTCTCAATTCTATTCCACTGATAGTTGTGTTTGTCTCTTTGCCAGTACCATGCTGTTTTGACCTCTGTAGCTTTGTGATATGTTTCAAAGTCAGGCAATGAAATTCCTCCCATGTCGCTCTTCTTTTTTAGAATGCTTTTGGATATTTGGGTACACTTTCCCTTCCGAATGAATTTGGTAATTGCCTTTTCTAATTTTGTAAAGTAGGCTGTTGGAATTTTGATTGGTATTGCATTGAATCTATAAATCAGTTTGGGTAGGATTGACATCTCCACGATATTTGGTCTTCCAATCCGCAGACACGGAATGTCTTTCCATTTGTTTAGGTCTTCATTGAATTATTTTAGCATTGTTCTGTAGTTTTCTGCATATAGGTCCTGTACTTCTTTGGTTAAATTAATTTCTAGGTATTTGCGTCTTTTTGTTGCTATTGTAAATAGAATTTCCCCACTGATTTCCTCCTCAGATTTTTTGATATCTCTTCTTTCCTCCACTTTTCTGTGTGACTTCCCCTACTTTTTCTTATCTTTTAATTTGAGAAACTCTTAAGAATATCTCATATTCCACAGGCAGAGACTCCATGAGCTCTCCCATCTGTACTTTGGAACATGGAGGCCCTTGATCAGCCAGAAAGTTTTTCCTATAATCAGCTGATGTCTCTCCTGTATTTTGCAGGCATGGAAGCCAATGACTCAGGCAAGTGCCACTAATTTGGACTCAACTCAGATGACCAGGTTTCCCCTACCTTGAATGTTCCTTATTCTAGTGAAAAGTTTTCTTCTTTCTAGAAACTCTTGCTAACCTCTGGCTCATAACATGGAAAATCATATGGAAAATCAAAATGATATAAGCCACTGTTTTCTGTTTACCAATGATGCCTCAATTTTCTCATCCTAAATTGCAGGTAATAATCACCCCCTACCTCTAAGGGTTGTTATAAGTATTCAGTGAGATGTTGGATGTGAAAGTATCCAGCAGTGAGTCTGACCCAGAGCATTTGCTCAGTGAGTGCAGGTTGAATGTGAATGATCTTGCAGTTTGGGGGCTAAAGGGTTATAATCTTGGGTTATATATCAACAGGGCCACCATGCACAATCCCAGTGAGGGTCTGAATCAAATGAAGATAATAGGACTTTGGCTTAGGTATCTCTTATTGTGGTCTAAAGCTGGTAAAATAATTCCTCCTTTGTCATAGAATTGGACTGAAGCAGCAACCCTCATATGGGGTGGGGTTAAGGGGTTTATGGGAATCACGACAGTGGAAAAACAATTAGATTGCTGTTAGGGATTGTCCTAATTTAGAATACAAACATGGGTGACTGTATGAAAAGGAATGCCCTCACTGGATCTCAGTTTCTCCGTTCATTTATCTATTCATCCATTCATCCATCCATAAGTACTTATGAAATATACCTTCACCTTGCCAATACTGGTGATTTATAGATGAATATGATACTCTTCCTCTTTTTAAGGAGCTTACAGTCTAGTTGGGCAGATGGACAAGCAAACAGGCAATTATAAAATACTATTGTAAAAACAAACAGTGGTAAGAGTATGCAGAGAGTGTTATGGGAACAAGGACAAGGTTAATTTCTTTTTTCTTTATTTTTAAAGACGTTTTAGATTACATAAATGTTACATTGACAATATAGAGGATTCCCATATACCCCACCTCCTCCCCCTCTCACACTTTCCCCCATTAATAACATCTTTCATTAGTATGGTATATTTGCTACAATTGATGAACAAATATTGAAGCATTGCTACTAACCATGGTCTATAGTTTACATTACAGTTTACACTTTGCACCTTACAATTTTATAGGTTTTGACAAACTCTGTAATGGCCTGTATCCATCATTGCAGTGTCATGCAGGACAATTCCAGTGTCCTCAAATGCCCCATGTTACACATATTCTTCCCTTTCTCTCTCTTCAGAACCTCTGGTGGCCCCTGTCTTTATATAAGTGTTACAAGGTCTTCCATTACTAGAATAATAATAAGACTACTTTGATCCATAATTGCATTCCCCCTTTTATGTGTTCATTCCTCAATCTTGAGGGTTTGGGGATGGTGATGCCCACTCTGTTTCAGATTGAGAGGAGGGTTAGAGCCCATGGGGCAGATGGATGGAACTGTCTTGCTTGCATTTGTAGATACACTCTCTTTTTTGGGATGCACATTATCCATCCTCAACCTTTTGTTAATTGTCCTAGGTGGTCTGATGAACTAGAGGGTAGGTGTTGGCCGAGATTCAGGGCTCAACTGGCATATGAACAGACCAAAGATTTAAGTCTCTGGTACATATATTTAATGGGTATAGTTCTAATTATAGGTTCAAATAAAAGGGGCAGAAGAACCATGTGTAGGAAAATTATAAATGAGTCTAACTCTGATACATTGGTGAGATAGGTTCATATATTCCAAGGTAAGGCCCACCAATGGGGTGCTAATTTCCTGGGGTTGTCTGCCCTGCCTATAGTGCCCAGATGTCTCTAGAGCCCTCAAGAGCTCCCTTCCATGAGGCATTATTTACCATGTCAGTCAGTTAGATCCTCCTGAGACGTGCTTAAGCGTAACCTCTGGAATGACCTCCCAACTCACTTTGAAATCTCTTAACCATAAAAATTCATTTGTATTTAATATTTCCCTCTTTTGGTCAAGGTCTTTTTCCAATGCATCACTAGTTGGTGCTTGGTAATAATCCCTCGGTGCCAGGGAGGCCCATCCTCGGGAGTCATGTCCCATGCCCAGGGGAAGGTAGTGAGTTTATATGCTGAGTTAGCGAGAGGCCACATTTGAGCAACAAGGAGGCTTTCAGGAGGTAACTCTGAAATATATATATTACTAGGCTAAGATTCAATTCTGTGTTGGATATGAGTGGGGTCAACAGTAGGTTTTTAAATCCCAGAGTTATTTTATATTTTTGTGTCTCCTATCTTCCTTGAGTTACACAAAGATTGTTCTTTTCTCCTCAATAATGGAACCATAGTTAAGTCATACTTGAAGGAGTTAGAAAACTTCATAAACGGTTTTAGTAGTTCTTAGTATAATATTTATTTTGAGCAGAGTAATAGTAAGGAACATTTTTTTTTCACATTTTTCTCTTTTCCCATAATTAGTAAAGCAAGATGGAATGTCAAATTTTAATGTCAAATATTTCATGGATTGGTGTTCCTATAATACTTGAAAATCTTTAAGGAATAGATAAAGCTTTGCATTGATTTTTTTTCCACTTGAGATGGTTGCTTTTACTAGGAGGATTAAATTCTGATGTAGTGTCTCAAGTAGTTAAAGAAGAATACATGCATTGGTTAACACATTGGAATTTGAATTAAAACATTATTTCAATAACCTATGTGTAGCAGTTTGGCAGTTTGATATAGTTATGAATTCCAAAATAGATATTGGATTATGCTTGTAAACTGGTCTGTTCATCTGGGCATGATTAAGTCATGACTAGGGCTTTAATTGGGCCACATCAGTAGGGCGATGAGCTCCACCCTTTGGTGGTTGGAGAATCAAAGATAAGAGACATGGCAGTGGACAGAGTTGGAGTTTTTTGAGTTGGAGTTCTGATGTTGGAGTTTTAAGCTGGAGTCTTGGGAACACACAGGAGAAGAACACAGAGGAATAGAGACAGCTCTTAGACACGGCAGAACCCCCAGGGAGACAGAGCCATTTGCCTGATAGTCTACAGCTGGCCTTGTGGAGAGAGGCAAAGCCTAGAGAGCCTCATAGTCTACAGCTGACCTTGTGGAGATAGCAGAGGAGCTGAGCACAGAGACAAGCAAACCCCAGGAAGAGAGGAACCCAGGAAGCCTGAACCCTCGCAGATGTTGGCAGTCATCTTGCTCCAACATGTGGCCATAGACTTTGGTGAAGGAAGTAACTTACATTTTATGGCCTGGTAACTGTAAGCTTCTACCCCAAATAAATGCCCTTTATAAAAGCCAACCGATTTCTGGTATTTTGCATCAGCACCCCTTTTGGCTGACTAATACACTATGTTACTTGCCAAGTAGCATGATGTAATTGTATAGGAGGCATTAAAAATAAGACTATAGAGATGTCAATTTGGTTAAAATTCACCATTTTATAAGACTAAGCAATAGTGTTGTGACTAAGTTTTATCTGATTTACATCCTATACTCTCTTCAACCCTTTAATTAGTTACATATGAAAAATTACATGACCTCACTGATGGAAAACTATAAAATTGTAGACATTTAAAGGCTTGTGAAAATATATTAGGATATACAAAAACATAAATGGTTTGCTTTATGACAACTATCTCTTACATGTTAAAAATTAAATAGCTTAGGGAAGCGCTGTGGCTCAATCAGTAGGGCTCCCGTTTACCATATGGGAGGCCCCGGGTTCGGTTCCCGGGGCCTCCTGGTGAAGGCAGGCCCGCCCGCATGGCGTGGTTAGCTGACCCAGTGAGCACAAGCAGCAAGGGGGGGATAAATGAATAAATAAATAAAATCTTAAAAAAAAAAAAAATTAAATAGCTTAAATCTTTTTAGTCATTTTTTTTAGACTTTCATGAAGAGCTTCAAAATTCTGGGTGATACAATGTTGGTTATATTTTGTACTTTATTTGTATTAAATCTAGATATCACCAAATTAGATTGTTTATGCTCATTGGTCCCTTTAAAGAATAGGTTAATTTTTGAGGGCTTGCAGAGCTCAAGAAAATTAAAAATAATATGAAGGAAAAATCTCTGGCAAAACTTAATAAATTTGGATATGAATTAAGCTTATATAGATTAAAATGATTATCCCCCCCCAAAATAAAAAAAGAATACCAAACACAAAAGGAAGTGAGTCACTGTGAATTGTGAGATGGTAGGACACACATGGTGGGAATAGCATACTTATGGTGGGCAGCATGAGCAAGCATATTCTGCACCAGGCCGTAGAGGATGTGTGATGATGTTGTACTACAAAGGAGGGATGGGAGTCGACTGAACATATAAGAACGATATGAGGATTAAGATCCTGGAATATTGTGGCACCTAATGCAATGCTGGAATGTCCTCACATTCAAAGAACAGGAGAGCAATAGAGGGACACTGAGGAAACCACCACTTGAAGGTAAAGGCACAGTGACATCAGGTGAGACCATGTACAGACCAAGGCAGAGACTGGAGTTGTGTGCTCACAAGCCAAAGAATGCCATGGAACTCCTGGGAACAACCAGAAGTTTAGAGAGGGGCATGGAACGGATTCTTCCTTAGAAAGAACACACCATGTAGAACCTTGATTTTGAACTTCTGGCACCAGAAATATGAGAAAATCCATTTCTGGTGTTTTAATGCACCAAGTTTGTGGTCATTTGGGGATTAATTCCAGATTTTCGTAAAGTGAAGTGGGGTGGCAGTAAAGTCAATACTTAAAAATGTGCAGGTGACTTTCGTTTTTTTTTTTTTTTTGACCTTTTTTTTTTTTTTTATTATGGGTAAAAATCAAAATTCTCACAATACATACAAACATTTGCATAATGATATATAAATATATGTGCATATATGTGTATTTGCTTACAAAAATGTTATTTATATATATATATATACATATATTTTAAGAGGTGCTTAGATTACCTAAAATATTACACGGAACCCACTGGGATTCCCATGTTGCCCACCTCCCACACCTCCCACCACATCCCACACAAACATCTCCCACAGTGTGGCCCACCAACCTCAATGAACCCACACATCCTGGAGCCTTGCCACCAACCACAGACCACAGTTCACACTGTAGACCACACTCTCTCCCACTCAGTTCTGAGTGGTGTGTGCTGATTTAAAATAGCCTACATCCATTGCCACAACAGTACTCAGGACAACCTCCAACTCCCAAAGAAGCCCCTGTATTTCAACTGCTCATCCCCTCCCTACCCAAAAACTGTCAAGTGGCCACTGGCTCCACCTCATTGTTATAATTTCTTGCATTGCAAGAATCACCATATGTGAGCAAGAGAATACCATCAAGTCCACTCTAGTCCATAGTTCTTCCCCCAATCCAGAGGCGACTGGGATGGTGATGTCCACTCCAACTCCAAGTGAGAGAGGGCTTATATCCCATGGATATGGTGGGTGGGATGATCCTGCCTGCAGATGCAGGCCCTCTCCATTCCCTGGGATGGCCATTTCCCATCGTTGTCTCCTCACCAGGTGACTTGGATGAGTCCATTGAGCTGTAGGGTGGGAGTTGCAGTTCCACCTAGATTTCCTGCACACCTGGCATATAGGTAGATGGGAGGCTCCAGTCTCTGGAAGTATACCTAAGAAACTCCAGCATCACATGTAGGTTTGAATAGAAGGGACTGGTGAACCATGTGCAGGGAGGACTTATTTGAGTCTAATTCTGTCACTCTCAGGAGCACAGATTCCAAAATAGAACCCACTGATAAGGCATCAGTCTCTGGGGCTATCCCCCCTTATATAGGACCAGGGTGTCTCCGGAGCTCTCAGGAACCCCACTGAGTGGGGTGATAGGCACTTAGATGTTCTATGAGCTCCTACTGAGGTGTGCGTAAGAGTTACCTCTGGGATGACCTCCCGACTCTCTTTGAAGTCTCTTAGCCACTTGAACTCATTTGTCTTTACCATTTCCCCCTTTTATTCAAGGTCTTTTTCCAGTTGTGTTGCCAGTTGGCACTTGGGAAAAGTTTTCAATTAGCAATAATCGTGCCTCGGATAAACCTCATTGGCTACGATACTGCCACTGCACAAAGCTGCCAGTTGGCACTTGGTATTAATCCCTCGTTGCCAGGGAGGCTCATCCCCGGGAGTCATGTCCCACGTTGGGGGGAAGGTAATGCAATCATATGCTGAGTTTGGCTTAGAGAGAGGCCACATTTGAGCAACAAGGAGGTTCTCAGGTGGCAACCCTTAGGCACCCCACAACTGCAGGCTAAGTCTCATTTACAAGAGCAAAGACTCACAAGGGTAGTAATCAATAAAAAAAAAAAAAAAAAAATCAGTGGGTCATCCTATTTTGACAGGCACTGTCCCTACACTCAGAGGACTATTGCTGCTCCCTTGGAGATTGTGGCAGAGCTCTCCAGGCTAGGAATTCAGATTCCCTCATTTATTGTGTGATTATCCACCCATCGTGACCATGCCCCATCCCCCGATCCTTTTAATGATTTTGTATATCTTTCATGTATATTCGGTTGAACCAATCCCCA
>JAKSZT010031534.1:320536-347864 GCA_026826555.1 Tolypeutes matacus | reverse complement strand
AGCCTCAAAACTCACGAATCTCCACCGTTCGGTCCACGCCGCCGATCCGCGCAGATAGATGTCCCAAGCTTCTCACTCCACGCGTGCACAGCACAGACCCCCGGGCAGGACCCCGTCCCCAATCCGCCTTGCTCTGGGAGCTTGCAGTGTGCGCCCTCCTACACTACCGCCATCTTGCCTCAGCTCCTCTTCTGCAGGTGACTTTCAAATTGGGTAATGGGTAGAAGCTGGAAAAATTTTGAGATGTATGAGATAAAAAACCTAGATTGCTTTTAAGAGACCATTGTGGGTGTTATAGACATCAAAGGTGCTTCTGGCAAGGTCTCAGAAGGAAATGAGGAACCTTTTGATTTGCTTGGAACTGTAGTGAAGGTGATCCTTGTCATAAAGTGGCAGAGAGCAAGTACAGAAAACAGAAAGAACAAGCAATGTACTTGGATATTTAACTGAGGAGATTTCCAGGGATACTGTTAAAGATGATGCGTGATTCTTCTTAGTGCTATGTTAGCATGTAGGAGCAAGATACAAACTGAGGGTGGAAACGTGAAATGAAAGCAACCAACACTCGATGATTTTGGAGGTCCCCAGCCTATCCTGACTGCAAAAAGTGGTAACATTAGGAAATGTACATGTGTGCTGGTAATAGAGGATCTAGGACATGGCAGGACAACATTCTCCCTGTGACTCATGCATTCAATTACCCATCTCAGCAGAAGACAGGATGAAGTGGGGTTAGGCAGGAGAGACCTATGGAAGATCCTCCTGTCTAAAGTGTGAACCCCCGTCACATTCACAGGAGGGCAACCATGTTTTTGAGAATATTTATGGAACACAAACACTGCCAGTTTGAACTGAAAGAGACAGGCAGAGACTGGAAAAGGTGAAAGAAGATTGTTAGACTCCCCAAATTCTGTAAGCAGGAGTGGGTTGGTGGAGGTATTCCATTGCAGACATGTTTTACCCTTTTATCAGCAGGTCCAGGACCTGTTGGATGGGGAAACTCTGTAGGTGCCCAGGAAGATGATGATATAGGACAAGTTGCTGTCCTGGAAGGCAGGCTTTGGTGCTCCCCCAGCATCTCTAGCCTGTCTGCCTTGACAGGCTCTGTAGTACAGATCTCAGCCTTGCTCAACACCAACTCATATTCACACTGGCAATCTACTATCTCTTCAACCAGGGTCACTCCTCACCAGTCCTAGTGTGGGGCACAGGGCTCTCAGCAGCTGTCTGCCATGGCCATGTGCAGCACAAGTTGGTGACCCACTGCTGGGCTCTAGGCCTGGCCTCTGTCCCTGGCAGGCCTGGAGCACATTGCCCTCGTTGCCTTCTCCCACCAGCAGTGCTGCTCCCAGAGTCTGTGGTGCACCAGGCCCCAAGGTTACTTTTTAAGCAAAGAGTAAATTAAGAGGAAAATCAGAAAATACTTTGAGTTAAATGAAAATGAAGACAGAAAATACCAAACTTATGAGATACAGGTAAAACATTGCTTAGAGGGAAATTTATAGTTGTGAATGCTATATTAAAAGAAGAAAGATCTCAGATCAATAATTTGTCTTCCACTTTAAGACAATGGAAAAAGGAAAGCAGGCAGAAGGGAGGAAATAATAAAGATTAGAGCATAAAGTAATGATATAGAGAACAGAAAAACAATAGAGAAAATCAATGAAACCAAAGGCGGGTTCTTTGAAAAGAACAATATTGATAAACCTTTGGCTAGATTAAGCAAGAAAAAAAGGAGAGAAGACTCAAACTATTAGAATCATAAGTGACAGGGGGGACATTACTACTGACCTCACAGAAATAAAAAGGATCATAAAGGAATACTACAAACAACTGTAACAACAACAAATTAGATAACATAGAAGAAATGGAAAAATTCTTACAAAAATACAAATGATTAAAACTGATTCAAGAATAGAAAATCTGAATAGATCTATAGCAATTGAAAAAAATTGAAAAAACAATTTAAAAAACTACCACAAAGAGAAGCCCAGATGGTTTCACTGCTGAATTCAGCCAAACATTTTTTTTTTAAAAAATGAATACAATTCTTCACAAGCTCTTCCAAAAAAGCTGAAGGGGAGAGAGAACTTCATACTCATTTTATGAGGCCAATATTACTCTGATACCAAGACCAAAGACATCACAAGAAAACTACAGATGAATATCTCTTATGAATTTGAATGCAAAAATTCTCAACAAAATACTAGCAAACCAAATCCAGCAACATATAAAAAGAATTATACATCATGATCCAGTGGGATTTATCCCAGAAATGCAAGGTTGGCTTAATATCTGAAAATCAATTAATGTAATAAATAATATAATAGCATAAAAACAAAAATTACATGATCATCTCAATAGTAATATTTGATATTGTTTGCCAAAATCCAGTACCCTTTAATAATAAAGAATAATGAAGTAACTAGGAATAGAAGAGAATTCCCTCAACCTCATAAAGGATATCTAGAGAAAAAACTACAGCTAACATCTTACCTTACTTAATGGTAAAGACTAATGCTTTCCTCCTAATATCAGGAAAAACATCGTACTGAAAGTTCTACCTAGGGCAATTAGTCAAAAAAAAAAAAAAAAAAAAAAAAAAAGAAAAAGAAAAAAGAAAAGGCATCCAGATTGGCAATGAAGATGTATAACTATCTCTATTCATGGATAACATGATATCATATTTAGAAAATCCTAAGGAATTCACTAAAAAATTATTAGAACTGATTAATGAGATTAGTAAGGTTTCAGGATATAAGATTAATATACAAAAATGAATTGTATTTCTATACACTTGCAAGGAAAATCTAAAATGAAATTAAGAAAAACAATTCCATTTACAGTAGCTTCAAAAAGAATAAAATTTTTAGGAATAAATTTAACAAATAAAGTACAAAACTTATATTCTGAAAACTACAGAAGAGTTTTGAAAGAAATTAAAGAACTAAATAAGTGGAAAATCATGCCATGTTCATGAATCAGGAGACTTAACATTGTTAAGATGGCAGTACTCCCCAAATTGATCTACAGCTTTGAGATAATCTCTAAAAAACCCAGCTGATTTTTTTGTAGGTATACAACAAGCTTATTCTAAAATTGATATGGATTTGTCAGACTATCTGAAACAATCTTGAAAAAGAACAAAGTTGGAGGACCCACACTTCCTGGTTTCAAAATATATTACAAAGCAACTGTAATCAAGGTAATATGGAACTAGCACAAGGATAGACATATAGATCAATGAAATAAAATTGAGAGTCCAGAAATAAACTTAGTACATCTATGGTCAACTGATTTATATATATATATTTTATTAGATGAGTTGTGAACTTACAAAACAATTATGCATAATGTGCAGAATTCCCATACAACACCCCTCCACCAACACTTTACATTGTTGTGGAACATTTGTTACAGATTATGAGAGAACATCATCAAACTATTACTACTATGAAAATATTCTCGCTGTCCTGATTTTGTGATAATCAGGGTAGGCCTAAACATTCGCTATATTAGAAACCATGCATGTGTCCCCAGACCTAGTTTTTCTCCCTAGGTCTGGTTTTTGGAATGCTGATGATAAATTAAGCCTGATTTATTATATGACCATCCTGTATGGGAAAAGAGACCGTAACTTTGGGTATCTTTGGTCAACCTTAAGAGATATAGCAGGGGGATAGATGTGGCTCGGGTGGTTGGGCATCTGTCTCCCATGTGGAGGGACCTGGGTTTGATCCCTGGGACCTCCTGGTAAAAATTTTAAAAAAGGAAAATATAGAAGGTGCGTGGGCCACCAGGCCCCATGCGCAGGTGAGCTGCTAGGCCCCGCAAGCCATGCAGCAAGATGATGACGTAACAGGAGAGTGACACAAGGGAGAGGCAAGATGAGATGCACCAAAAAACCAGGAACTAAGGTAGCACAAGCGATAGTACGCCTCTCTCCCACATTGGAGGTTCCGAAGATCAAATCCCAGTGAAGTCCGGAGAAGGATGAGAAGAGAGGGCAGGAAACGGACACAGAGTTGCCCAGCGAATGGACACAGAAACAGCAAAAACGGGGGAGGGGGGAGGTAAGAATGGATAAAAGTAAATAAATAAATCCTTAAAAAATGTATAGGGAAGAAGATAGAGACTATAGTTGGTAGTAATACTTTGATGATGCTCTTTCAGGATTTGTTAACAAATGTTTCACCACAATGCAAGGTGTTTGTGGGGGTGTGATGTATGGGAGCCCTGTATGATGTTATGCATGTTTTGTAAGTTCACGATGTTTACTGAACACTTATAGTTTATATATGTCCATGTATGAATAATATACTTCAATAAATTGTTTAAAAAAAAAAACTATTACTACCAACTATGGTCTATAGTGTATATTTGGTATGTTTTTCCATATCCCTTCTATTATTAACACAGTACCTTCTTCGACATGGATGCAAGAATATTACATTATTGCTGTTAACTGTACTCATAAATTATATTAATTGTATTTTCCCATGAGTCTTCATATTTTTACCACCTTGTAATAGTGATATATATTTGTTCTAGTTCATATAAGAACATTCTTGTATTTGCACTGTTAACCACAATTCTCATCCACCTCTGGTTTCACTTTGTTATTCATTCCCTAGATTATTATCTCACTTTCTTTCAGTTGACATTTAAATCCCTAGATGTAATGCTGCCCAGCTTGGTCAAGCAAGCACTTAGCTAATTGTAATACAAAGGCACTTCATGGACTTTAATCATCAGTGAGTTGATTGCATAGATGACTGACTACATCTGAAATCAACTGAGGAGATTGCCATCAGCAAAGAGTGATATATCATCCAATTAGCTGAAGGCCTTAAAAGAAGTGATTTCAGCATTCAGAGAGAATTCCCATCTCTACTTCAGATAGCCAGTATCTCCTGGGGAATTCAGTGAGGATCTTCATCTGAGTCTCTGGCTTGCAGCCTGCCCTATGGAATTTGGACTTGTGCATCCCCACTGTTGCATAAGACAATTTTATAATATCTCATACTATTTACAAATATCTCCTGTCAGTTCTGTTTCCCTAATACACTAGACTACCCCTTTCATCCACCAATCCCATTTATAAATATGGTCAACTGATTTTTGACAAGGGTGCCAAGACCATTAATGGGAGAAAGAATAGTCTTTTCAACAAATAGTGCTGAGACAACTGGATATCCGTATGCACAAGAATGAAGTTGGACCCTTACCTAACACTATATGCAAAAAGAAACTCAAAATGGATCAAATACCTAAATGTAAGACCTAAAGCTATGAAACTCTTAGAAGGAAAAATAGGAGTAAATCTCCATCTCTTTGGATTTGGCAAAGGATTTTTATATATGACAAAAGCACAAGCAATTAAATAAAAAATAGATAAATCGGACTTCATCAAAATTTAAAATTTTTGTGCATCAAAGGATATTATCAAGGAAGTGAAAGGGCAACCCACAGAGAGGGAGAAAGTATTTGCAAATCATAAATCTGATAAGGGACTTCTATCTAGAATACATAAAGAACACTTAAAACTCAGTAATTAAAAGACAAATAAACCAATTTAAAAATGGACAAAGGACTTGTATAGACATTTCTCCAAGAAAAAGATACAAATAGCTAATAAGTACATGAGAAGATAGTAGATATCATTAGTCATCAGGAAAATGCAAATCAAAACCATGTTGTGGTACCACTTCACACTTGCTAGGATGGCTAGAATAAAAGAGTCAGTTAATTTAAAACGTTGACAAGAATGTGGAGAAATTAGAACCCTGGTGCCTTGCTGGTGGGAATATGAAATGGTGAAGCCACTGTGGAAAACAGTTTAATGGTTCCTCAAAAAGTTAAATGTAGAATTATCCTGTGATCCAGGAATTCCACTCCTGGGTATATACCTCAGAGAATTGAAAACAGGTTATTTAGCAGTGTGTTGTTTCCACATATTTGTGAGTTACCTGTTTTTCCCTACTATTGATTTCTTTCTTTTTTTTTTTTTTTTTTTTTAAAGATTTTATTTATTTATTCATTTATCCCCCCCTTGCTGCCTGTGCTCGCCGGGTCAGCCAACCACGCCGCACGGGCGGGCTCTGCCTTCACCAGGAGGCCCCGGGAACCGAACCTGGGGCCTCCCACATGGCAAACGGGAGCCCCACTGATCGAGCCACAGCCGCCTCCCGCTACTATTGATTTCTAATTTCACTCCCTTGTGTTCAGAGAACATACTTTGTATTATTTCTATCCTTTGAAATTTATTGAAGTTTATTGTACGGCCTAGCATATGGTCTACTCTGGAAAATGTACCATGTGCACTTGAGAAGAATGTATATTCTTTCGTTGTTCAGTGTAGTGTTCTATAGATGTCTGTTAGGTCTAGTTGGTTTATGGTGTTTTTCAAGTCTTTTATTTCCTTGTTGATATTCTAATTTTTCTATCCATTATAGAAAGTGGGATATTGAAGTTTCCAGATATTACTGTTGAATTGTTTATTTATCCCTTCATTTCTGTCAATTTTTGCTTCATGTATTTTGGTGCTCTGTTATTAGGTGCATATATGTTTATAGTTGTTATATATTCCTGATACATCAAGCTTTTTATCATTATAAAACGTTCTTCTTTATCTCTTGTAAATTTTTTTTTGTTTTAAAGTCTGTTTTGCCTTATATTAGTATAATTACTATAGCTTTCTGGTGGTATATGAAATATCTTTTTTTATCCTTTTACTTTCAATCTATTTTTATCTTTAAATCAATCTAACATGTATCTCCTGTAGACAACATATAGTGGGATCATATTTTTTTATCCAGTCTGGCAATTTCTGCTGTTTCATTGTATTGTTTTATCTATTTACATTTAATGTTCTTATTGAGATAGTTGGATTTTCATCATCTACCTTTTACTTTTATTATTTTATGTTTCTTTTATTTTTTTGCTCCTCTGTTTTTCCTTTACTCATTTTTTCTCATTAAGTGAATATTTTCTAGTGTAAAATTTTTATTCCTTTAATGATTTTTTACCATATTTCTTTCAGTTATTTTCTTTGTGGTTGCTCTAGTGCAGGGGTTCTTAACCCTTGGGGATCCATGGAAAGCTTTCAGGGGGTCTGTGAGCTTGAATTGAAAAAAAACCAACTTATTATCTCTATTTTCTCTGACCTCTGATGTTGAGTGTCATAAAACTATCTGCTGCCACATTCTGAGAAGGGGTCCGTGGTTTTCACCTGGCTGGCAAAGTGGTCCATGGAACAAAAAAAGGTTAAGACCTCACCTATACGGTCAACTGGTTTTTGACAAACCTACCAAGTCCTTGTTAACGGGACAAAACAGTCTTTTCAACAGATGGTCTTGGGAGAACTGGATATCTATAACCAAAAGAATGAAAGTGGACCCCTATCTCACTCCCTATACAAAAATCAACCCAAAATGGACCACAGACCTAAATATAAAAACCAGGACCATAAAACTACTAGAAGAAAATGTAGGGAAACATCTTCAAGACCTTGTAGTAAGTGGTGGTTTCTTGGACCTTACACCCAGAGCATGTGCAACAAAAGAAAAAATAGATAAATGGGACCTCCTCAAAATTAAACACTTTTGCACCTCACAGGACTTTGTCAAAAAGGTGAAAAGGCAACCGACTCAATGGGAGAAAATATTTGGAAATCACATGTCTGATAAGGGTTAAATATCCATAATATATAAAGAGATGTTACAACTCAACAATAAAAAGACAAATGATCCAATAAAAAAATGGGCAAAGACCTGAATAGACATTTGTCCGAAGAAGAAATACAAATGGCAAAAAAATACATGAAAAAATGGCTGAACATCACTAATGATTAGGGAAATGCAAATCAAAACTACAATGAGATATCATTTCAGACCTATCAGAATGGCCACTATTAAAAAGATAGAGAACTACAAGTGTTGGAGAGGTTGTGGAAAGATAGGAACACTATTCACTCTTGGTGGAAATGCTGAATGGTACAGCCACTGTGGAGGACTGTTCAGCGGTTCCTAAAGAAGTTGACTATAGCCTTGCCACGTGACCCTGCAATACCACTACTTGGTATATACTCAGAAGAACTGAGAGCAGTGACACAAATAGGCATCTGCACACCCACCTATGTTCATAGTGGTGATATTCATGATTGCCAAAAGTTGGAAACAACCCAGGTGTCCATCAGCTGAGGAGTGGATAAACAAACTGTGGTGTATTCACATGATGGAATGTTCTGCAGCTGTAAAAGAAATGAAGTCGTAAAGCATATGACAACATGGATGAACCTGGAGGACATTATGTTGAGTGAGGCAAGCCAGATACAAAAGGATAAATACTGTATGATTGAATTACTATAAACCAAATATATTGTGTAACATATTGTATAATTCAAAAAAATTATATGTGCCTAGTACATTTGAGAAATCTGTCTTTTTATTCAACTATATTTTCTTTTTCTTTTTAATTATTGTTTATATTTTCAGTTATTAAATGTACAAAATAAAATTTTAAAAAAGGAAAAAAAAATCGTTGAGAACCCTTGCTCTAGGGCTTACCATATACATATTAACTTATTGGATTCTACTTCAGATTCATACTAACTTAATTCCAATGAGATATCGAAGTGTTACTCCTATACTCTATTCTCTTTTCTCCTTTTTTGTGGTATTATTGTTATACATGTCACATCTATTAATATTACATACCCAATAATACATTGTTATAAGTATGATTTTACCATCTATAGTCATTTCCTTAGCCCAATTCAGTTTGGCTTCTACCCATTTCCTTTGTTCTGTTTTTTTTTTGGCAAATATGCTATACATCTATTACATTTATATGTGTTATGGGCTCAACAATACATTATATGCATATTATTTTATACTGTTTAACTCAGTTAAGAGAATAATGGAGAAAATATGCATTTTTACTCTCTAATAATTACATCATTAGATTTCATGGTGCTCTTTGTTTTTTTTTATGTGTGGTTTTGAATTACCATCTGAGATTACTTGCTTTACATATGAACTTCTTTTAGTATTTCTTGTAAAGTTGGTCTGCTAGCAATAAATTCTGTTTTCTTTTTTTAGTCTGGTAAAGTCTTTGTTTCACCCTCATTTTTTGAAAGATATCTTTGATGGGTATAGGAATCTTGGTAGACAGTTTTTTTCCTTTGGGCCCTTTGATTATCCCACTACCTTCTACCCTCCATTGTTTCTGCTGAGAAGTCACCTTTTAATTTTAGTGGGGCTCTCTTATAAGTGATGAGTTGTTTCTTTCTTGCTGCTTTCAAGAGTTTATCCTTCTCGTTGACTTCCAGCATTTTTACTCTGATATGTCTTTAAAAAAAAAAAAAAAAAAAATCTCTGTGTTTATTCTACCTGGGGTTTGTTAAGATTCCTGGATGGGTAGGTTATTGTTTTTTCAATAAATTTGGCAAGTTTTCAGCCATTATTTCTTTGAATGGTTTTTCTTCTCCTTTCTCTATCGCCTCACCTTCTTGCACTTCTATTTCAATATGTTTTTGTGTTTTATGGTGTCCCACAATTTTCTGAGGTACTGTTCACTTTGTACTGTTCACTTTTCTTCATTCTTTTTTCTCTCTGTTCTTTGACTTGCATAGTCTCTGTTTGCCTTCAAGTTTGCTAATTCTTCTGCCAGTTCGAACCTGCTGAGTCCATCTAGTGAATTTTAAATTTCAGTTACTAAAATTTTATTTATTTTGTTTTTTTTTAAATTTTCTTTTAGTTACTGTAATTTTAAACCCCAAAGTTTCCATTTATTTATTTTATTTACAATTTCTGATTTCTTTATTGATGGTCTCTGTTTGATGTGGCATTGTCATCATACCTTCCTTTACTTTTTAAATTCTGTTTACCATTAGTTGTGTGAATATATCGATAATGGTTACTTTGAAGTCTTTTTCTGTTAAATGTGACATCTGGTCACTCTTGCAGGCAGTTTTTACTGTTGTCATCCCCCCACCCCCACCCCAGTGTATGGGTCATATTTTCCTGTGGTTTTTTTTTTTTTCCCTGCATGCATTGTAATTTTTTGTTGGCAACCCAACATGACATTTTAGATAATATGTTACAGTAGCTCTGGGTACTGGTGGAAACTCCCCTTCCCTGGGATTAGCAGTGGGGTGGTAAACTCACTCTCCCCAACCCATGGGGAGCAGGCCCATCCCTTCAGAGCAGTGGGGTGGTGATCTCATTCTCCACAACCACCAGGAATATGTTCCACCGTCTTTGTAGCCTGGGGCAGCCAAATTCACCCTGAACAGTGGGCTAGAATATCCACCCTCTTCAAATGCCGGCGCAAACTCATCCTCTCCATTCAAATGGGTGGGATCCCTCTCTTGAGCCAAGAAGATGTCTTAATTCCAGACCTCAGCTTCCATAGTTTTTCTCTTAAAGCTGTTTTCCCTTCCATCTCTCCCCTCCCTGTCCCTTTTAGTCCAGGCTTAGAGTGGTTTCATTCATACAGAGCTCTCAAAGAAGCTTGTTGGTTTAGCATGCAGGAAACAGGGGTCCAAGCCATCAGACAGTAAGACTTTCCACAAGTCTTTCCTGCATAGCTGCATTTTCAATCCTAACTTATAAGTTCCAAGTTTAGCTGATGCCTCAAATGAGGCACTATCATCTGGGGGCTTGATTTCCCAGAAGCTTGGAATTTCTGGAATCAGTCTCTGGTTTCTTTGTGCCCAACAATTCAGTTCTCAGCTTATCTCTTTCCTCTTGCATTTTGCTGTAAGCTGTTAGGAGAAGCCAAGCAGCATTCTCCACATTTAATTAGGAAATCTCCTTGGCTAAATGTCCAAGCTCGTCACTTTCAAGTTCTTCCTTCCATCTAACATCAGGAGTCAATCTTGCTAAGTTATCTGCAATTTTAAAACATGGAACGCCTTTTCTCCAGTTTCCAGTAATAGTTTCATCCATTTCCTTCTAAGGCCTCATCAAAAGTCTCTTTGGCGTCCATATTTCTAACAACAGTCTCTTCAAAGCAATCTAGGCCTTTTCTATCAAGCATCTCACAGTTCCTTAAAAAAAAAAATACCCTTTACCTATTTATTAAAACCATTCCAGTATTTTTGGTAGTTACAACAGACTGTACCCCACTTCTGGTACCAAGCTGTATTAGTCAGGGTTCTGAAGGGAAACATAACTGACAGGAGATATCTGTAAATAGTATGAGATTTTATAAAACTCTCACATGACCATAGGGATGAACAAGCCCAAATTCCACAGGGAAGGCTCAAACCAGGGGCTCTGATGAAGGTCCTTGATGAATTCCCAGGAGATGCTGGCTGTCTAACGTAGAGCTGGGAATTCTATCCCTGAATGCTGAAATCACTTTCCCTTTTAAGGCCTTCAACTGATTGGATGAGACATCACTCACTGCTGATGGCAATCTCCTTAGTTGATTGTAGATGTAATCAGCCATCTTTGCAATCAACTCACTGATAAATAAAGTCCATGAAATACCCTTTTATTACAATTAACCCAGTGCTTGCTTGACCAGACAACTGGGCTGCATTACCTGGCTGAGTTGACACATTAGCCTAACCATCACACTAGATTATACAGTCCCATGTTACATTTTTAGCTTTCCTTATAGTAATAAATATGTCCTTAGACTTTCCCTTTCAACCTCTGACATACCCCTATAATAGCTCTGCTAGTCAAAAACAGCATGATGTGTTCTCACCATTTCCTTTCATTTCCAATGATTTTAAAACAATCTTTTAACAAAGTCTGCACAGATTAACCATCAGCCTTCCATTCTCTACCCTCATTCCATTTTCTGGTGACCTATATTCTAATTATTAATTCCATGAGTTTACACAATATATTTAGTTCATAATAGTGCAATCATATAGTATTTGTCCTTTAGTGTCTAGCTTGCATCACTCAACATAATGTCCTCCAAGTTCATCCATGTTGTCATATGGTTCACAACTTCATTTCTTTTTACAGCTGCATAATATTTCATCATGTGTATACAACACAGTTTGTTTATCCATTCATCGGTTGATGAACACCTGGGTTGTTTCCATTTTTGGGCAATTGTGAATAATGCTGCTATGAACAGATGTCTGTTCATGACACTGCTCTCAGTTCTTCTGGGTATATACCCAGTAGTGGTATTGCTGGGTCATGGCAAGTCTATATTCAACTTCCTTAGGAACTGCCAAACAGTCCTTCACAGGGGTTGTACCATTCTATGTTCCCACCAACAGTGAATAAGAGTTCCTTTCTTTCTAAATCCTCTCAAACACTTGTAGTTTTTCGACTTTTTAATAGTGGCCATTCCAGTAGGTGTGAAATGATATCTCATTGTAGTTTGATTTGTGTTCCCCTAATCGCTAGTGATGTTAAACATTTTTTTCATGTGTTTTTTCGCCACTTGTATTTCTTCTTTGGTCAGTTGTCCTTTCAATTCTTTTTGCCATTTTTTAACTGGATAGTTTGTCTTTTTATTGTTGAATTGTAGTATCTCTTTATATATCATGAATATTAAACCCTCATATGATATGTGATTTCCAAATATTTTCTCCCATTGAGTTGGCTGCCTTTTCACCCTTTCAACAAAGTCTTTTGAGGTGCACAAGCATTTAATTTTGAAGAAATCCAATTTATCTATTTTTTATTTTGCTGCTCATGCTTTGGGTGTAAGGTTTAAGAAACTACCACCTACCACAAATCTTGAAGATGTTTTCCTACATTTTCTTCTAGGAGTTTTATGGTTGTCGCTTTTATATTTAAGTCCTTGATCCATTCTGGGTTAATTTTTGTATAAGGTGTGAGATAGGGGCCCTTTTTCTTTCTTTGGGATATGGCTATCCAGTTCTTCCAGAACCGTTTGTTGAATAGACTGTTCTGGCTCAGCTGGGAGGGCTTGACAACCTTGTCAAAAATCACTTGACTGTAGATGTGAGGGTCTATTTCTGAGTTCTCAAATGTTCAGTTTGTCAATCTGTCTGTCTTTATGCCAGTACCATGCTGTTTTGCCAACTCTAGCTAAGTAATATGCTTTAAAGTCAGGAAGTGAGAGTCTTCCAACTTCGTTCTTTTTAAAGACATTTTTTTGCTATTTGGGGCCACTTACATTTCCAAATCAATTTGATAATTGGCTTTACCATTTCTGCAAAAAAGCTTTTGGGATTTTTATTGGGATTGCATTGAATCTGTAAATCAGTTTGGATAGAATTGACATCTTAATTATATTTAGTCTTCCAGTCCATGAACACAGAATATCCTTCAATTTATTTAAGTCTTCTTCAGTATTTTAGCAATGCTTTGTAATTTTCTGAATGCATTACTTTATGTCCTTGGTTAAGTTTATTTCTAAATATTTGATTCTTTTAGTCACTATTATAAATTAATTTTTTTCTCATTTCCTCCTCAGATTGCTCATCATTAGTGTATAGAAACGCTATTGATTTTCATGTATTATTATTGTATCCTGTCACTTTGCTGAACTCGTCTATTAGTTCTAGTATTTTTGTTGTGGATTTTTCAGGATTTTCTAGCTATAGGATCATATCATCAGTGAATAGTGAAAGTTTACTTCTTCCTTTCCTATTTGGGTGCCTTTTATTTCTTTATCTAGCCTAATTACTCTAGTTAGACCTTCTAGCACAATACTGAACAACAGTGGTGACAGTGGATATCCTTGTCTTGTTCCTGAACTCAGTGGGAAAGCTTTTAGTCTTTCCCCATTGAGTACAATGCCTGCTGAAGATTTTTCATGTATGCATTTTACCATGTTGAGTAAACTTCCTTCTATTCCTATCATTTTGTGTGTTTTCATCAAGAAATGATATATTTTGTTGAATGCCTTTGCTTCACCAATCGAGAGGATCATGTGATTTTTCTTCTTCAATTTATTGATGTGGTTTATTATGCTAGTTTATTTTCTTATGTTGAACCACCCTTGCATATCTGGGATAAAACCAACTTGATTGTGGTGTATAAATCTTTTAATATGCTTTTGGATTCAGTTTGCAAGTATTTTGTTGAGGGTTTTTGCATCTATATTCATTAGAGATATTGGTCTGTAATTTTCTATTTTCATAGTATCTTTATCTGGTTTTGGTATTAAGGTGATATTGGCTTCTTAGAATGAGATTGATAGTGTTCTTTCCTGTTCAATTTTTGGAAAAGCTTGAGCAAGATTGGTATTAGGTCATCTTTGAATGATTGGTGGAATTTATCTCTGAAGCCATCTGGTCCTGGGCTCTTAATCTTTGGGAGGTTTTTGATGACTGTTTCAATCTCTTTACTTGTGATTGGTTTGTTGAGGTCTTCTATTTCTTCTAGGATCAGTGTAGGTTATTTTTGTGTTTCTAAGAATTTGTCCACCTTGTCTAAGTTGTCTAGTTAATTGGTGTACAGTTGTTCATAGTATCCTCTTATGATCTCTCTTATTTCTGCAGGTCAGTGGTAATGTCCCCCCTATTTTTTTATTTTACTTGTTTGCATCTTCTCTCTTTTTTTCTTTGTCATTCTAGCTAAGGGTTTGTTGAGTTTGTTGATCTTCTCAAAGAACCAAATTTTGCTTCTTGATTCTCTGTGTTTTTTTTTTTGTTGTTGTTGTTCTCTATTTCATTTATTTCTGCTCCGATCTTTACTATTTCTTACCTTCAGCTTGGTTTGGGATTAGTTTGCTGTTATTCTTCTTGTTCCTCCAGGTGTGCAGTTAGATCTTCAATTTTAGCTCTTTCTTCTTGTTTAATGTAAGCATTGATTGCTATAAATTTCTCTCTCAGCACTGCCTTTGCAGTATACCATAGATTTTGATATGTTGTTTTCTCATTTTCATTCATCTCAAGATATGTACTGAATTCTCTTGCAATTTCCTCTTTGACCCACTGATTTTTTTAGTGTGTTGTTTAATTTCCATATATTTATGAATTTTCCCTTTTTCCATCCATTATTGATTTCTAGCCTCATTCCATTATGATCAGAGAAAGTGTTTTGTATAATTTCAATGTTTTTAAATTTATTGAGTCCTGTCTTGTGACCCAATATATGGTCTATCCTGGAGAAGAATCCATTAGCACTTGAAAAGAATGTATATCCTGTTATTTGGGGATGTAATGCTCTATAAATATCTGTTAAGGCTAGTTAATTTATCATATTATCCAAGCTCGCTCTTTCTTTTTTTAATCCTCTGCCCAGATGTTCTATCCAATACTGAGAATGGTATATTGAAGTTTCCAACTATTGTATAGACATCTATTGCTCCCTTCAGTTTTGCCAGTGTGTGCCTAATGTATCTTGGGGCACCCAGCTTAGGTGCATAAATATTAATTATAGTTATTTCTTATTGGTTAATTGCCCCTTTTATTAATATATAATGACCTTCTTCGTCCCTTATAACAAATTTGCATTGAAAATCTATTTTGTCCAATATTAGTATCACTACTCCAGGTCTTTTTGGCTACTATTTATGTGGAATATCTTTTTCCAATCTTTCACTTTCAACCTGATTATGTCCTTACATTTGAGTTGAGTTTCTTGCAGACAGCATATAGATGGCTCATAATTTTTACCCATTCTGTCAGTCTATGTCTTTTGATTGGGGAGTTCAAGCCATTCACATTCAATGTTATTACTATAATCGTATTACTTACTTCATTCATTTTGTTCTTTGGCTTTATGTTTTCATATCTTACTATTGTCTGACATTTACCCTTTAACTTTCCCTTCCTAATAATCTTCATTTCTACACTCTTCTCCAAGTCTCTTACCCTTGTGTTTTCCTTTCAGGCTGCAGCACTCCCTTTAGTATCTCTTGTAATTCTGGTCTTTTGGTAACATACTCTCTCAGTTTTTGTTTGTCTATGAAGACTTTAACCTCATTTTTGAAGGAAAGTTTTATGACATACAGAATTCTTGACTGACAAGTTTTCTCTTTCAGTACCTTAAATACATCATACCACTTTCTTTGTGCCTCCATGGTTTTTATATGAGTGGTCGGTACTTAATGTTACTGAGGTTTCCTTGTATGTGATATTTTGCTTTTCTCTTGCTACTTTCAGAATCCTCTCTTTATCTCTGATATTTTAAAATTCTGAATAGTACTAACAATGGGGTAGTTCTATTCAGATTTTTTCTGTTTGTGGTGTGTTGTCCTTCTTGAATATTGATATTTATTTCTTTCATAAAAGTTGGGAAGTTTTTGTAATTATTTCCTCAAAAATTCATTCTGCCCTTTTTCCATTTTCTTCTACTTCTGGGATAGTGATAACATGTTTGTGTGTTTTGCATTGTCATTCAACTTCCTGAGACCCTGTTCCATTTTTTCCATTCTTTTCTTTTTTTTTTTTTTTTTTTTGAAATTTTACATATTTTAATATAGTAATAATGGATACTGATTCCTTTAAGGTATTGCCTTCTCTAGCAATTTTTTTTTTATTATGGGTAAAAATCAAAATTCTCACAATACATACAAACATTTGCAAAATGATATATAAATATATATGCATATATGTGTATTTGCTTACAAAAATGTTATATATATATATATATATATATATATATATACATATATTTTAAGAGGTGCTTAGATTACCGAAAATATTACACGGAACCCACTGGGATTCCCATGTTGCCCACCTCCCACACCTCCCACCACATCCAACACAAACATCTCCCACAGTGTGGCCCACTTTTCCATTTCAGATGTTTTATCCTCCATATCGCTAATTCTGTCTTCAAGCAATTCAAATCTGCTTTTATGTGTCTGCAATGCATTTTTATTCTCATCTATTGTGTCTTTCATTCCCATAAGCTCTGTTACTTTTCTATGTAAGCTTTCAAATTGTTCTTTATGCTCACCCAGGGTTGTCTTAATATCCTTTATCTCTTTAGTCATATTTTCCTTCAATTCCTTGAATTGATTTAGTAGATTTGTGTGGTTATCATTGTTTAATTGTCTTAAATTCTGTATCTTGTAAGGATACTTGGTTTGTTCCTTTGACTGGGCCATCACTTCCTGTTTCCTAGTATGGCTTGTAATTTTTTGCTGATGTCTAGGCATCTGAATATGTTGGTGAATTTATTCTGATGATTAATTTCTCTCTCTTGCCTAGAGTTTTTTTTTTTTTTCACAGCTCTTATTTTATTTTTGGTTCAACTTATTCTACACTTGATCTTAGCCAAAAGGCCGAGAAGTGATCAACTTATTCTATGTCTTTAAAATTTCTCAGCTTAAGTTTTAAAATTGGGCCAGTAACTCACTAATGGGGTGTGATTTTCTCCCGAGGATGGAGAAAACTGAGACCTAAAGGCAGTTTTTCTCCTTGTGATTTCCTGTCCAGCCAGCAGGTGGCACCTGTCAGTGAATCTTTCCACAGAGGTGTTTCAATCTCTGCTTTCCCATGTTTCTGTTCTGGCCAGAGCCAACATTCAAAGTGGACTCTGCTGGCTGAATTCACTGAAGAGAAGCTCCCCTCTTTCCTTGTAACAGCTGACAGGGAGGGAACATCTATTCCCCTCTCAGTCGGCTGCAGTGAATCAGGGATTTTATCTGGCTTAATGTCTTGAGGGTGGGAGATGGGAGCCTTTCCCGGCTGCTATAGGAGCTTGGTAACTGAAGTTCGTCACTTTGGCTTTTTCATCTTTCTGTCCCCCACCCTCCTGGGAGTTGTGCAGCACTGTCCTGGTCTGCTGACCCCCAAAGCAGGTCCTTCAGACAGTTTTTGGCTCTTTCTGTGTTGTTTTTGTGAGAGTCTTGCCTTGTTAGGCTACTGTGATGCCATCTTTCAGGAACTCCCCCTATTCCTTGGCTCTTTCCTGCAAAGTAACTATCCTGTAATCTACTCTATTTTCAGTAGATCCACAAATTTCTTCCAAGTTGCTTTTTACCACAGCTGCCATTGTTCTTGAGAGTACCCTTCGGCTTGAACTACTCCAAGCTCTATTGCAAATGAAACTGGTTCTTTTTTTGTTTGTTTGTTTTTAAGATTTATTTTATTTATTTATTTCTCCCTACCCCCTTGTTGTATGCACTTGTTGTGTCTGTTTGTTTTCCTTGTTTCTTTAGGAGGCACTGGGAACTGAACCCAGGACCTCTGATATGGGAGGGAGGCACCTAATTAATTGAGCCACCTCAGTTCCCTGCTTTGCTGTGTCTCTCATTGTGTTTTTCTTCTCGTGTCTCTTGTTGCGTCAGCTCATTGTGCCTGTCTGTCGCGCCAGCTCGCTGCCTTCTTTAGGAGGCACCAGGAACCAAACCAGGGACCTCCCATGTGGTAGGTGAATTTTGGGGAGAGATTAGGAGCTCTCTGTTGTTCTGGTCTACTTCTTCTTCCAGGCAAAAATCTGAGACAGGTCTCTAGAACAGGGACTGGAAACAAAAGCAGACTTTTCTGAATGACACTCCTCAGTTCAGTAGAACGCATATTAATAATTAAAATTTTTATTTTTCTTTACTTAGAAGGACATTAAGTAGCAAATAATAAACACCATGACAAGTCAAAAGAGACACCATGGAAGAAAGGAAGAAGCTTGGTATTTAAGTACCTTTAATGACATGACACTTTTTTTTACTCCTTTTTGAGCAAGGAGCCCCATATTTTCATTTTTCACTGGACTGCACAAATTATTTATCCAGTCCTGCTTAGGGGTTCATTAAAAACATAAAACATATGGATGCATCTGACTTAAATGGTACTGGAGTGCTCCAGGCATCTGTATTTTTAAAGGCACCCCAGAGAGGCTGTCAAAGAAAGAAATTATAAATAAGCGAGAAGGTAAAACAGCTGGAATAAACTCTATGGTACTGGATTAGAGTCAGAGCTATCAAGTAGAAAGATACATACACACATATAAATATATACATATATATATACACACACATATAAAGATGGATAGATTCAGCAGGTACCTTATAAGAGAATATTACCAATTCCTCTCTCACATCCCTTGTAACATTGCTGCCATTCATTTACCTTATCTATAAACTATAATCAACCAATACATTACTATTATTACTTTAAACAGTTTTCTTTAGATCAATTAAGAATGAAAGAAATAAAGTGTTTAATTCTCCTTCATTTATTCTTTCTCTGATGCTTTCCCTTTCTTTATGTAGCCATGAGTTTCTGGCATATATTGTTGTCCTTCTCTCTTCAGAACTTCTTTTAACATTTTTTGCAAGGCAAATCTACTGGTGACAATTCCCTCAATTTTTATTTGTGTGAGAAATTCTTTATTTCTTCTTCACTTTTGAAGAGTAATTTCACTGGATATAGACTTCTAGGTTGGCATTTTCTTTCTTTTAACACTTAAATTATTTCACGCCACTGTCCCTTTTTGCAGTTTCTGAAGAAAAGTTTGATGTAGTTCTTATCTTTGTTCCTCTATAGGTAAGGTATTTTTTTTCCTCTGACTTCTTTCAAGATTTTTTCTTTGTATATGATTTTCTGAAGTTTGAATATGGTATGCTTAAATATGCATTTTTTTTTGTATTTATCCCATTTGGTGTTCTCTTCTCTCAGCTTTGTGGATCTGTGGTTTGGTGCCTGTTATTAATTTTGGAAAGTTCTTGGCTATTATTACTTCAGATATTTCTTCTGTTCCACTCTCTTTTTTCTCCTTCTGTTGTTCTAATTATGTGTGTAATGTACTTTTTGAAATGGTTCCCCAGGTTTTAGAAGTTCTGATCTATATTTTCTATTCTCTTTTCTCTTTATATTTCTGTTCAGGCAGCTTTTATTGCCCTAATTTAAAGTTCACTCATTATTTCCGTAGTCATGTGGAGTTTGCTGATGAGCCTATTGAGGACATTCTTCATTTCTGTTGCAGTTTTTGATTTCTAGCATTTAATTTTGGTTCTTTCTTAGAGTTTCCATTTCTCTGGTTATATTAATCATCTGTTCTTGAATGTTGTATACTTTCTCCATTAGAGCCCTTATAATATTAATTATGGTTATTTAAAATTTTCTGTTTGGTAATTCTAACTTGTGTGTCATATCTAAGTCTGGCTCTGACGACTGCTTTGTCTTTTCAGACTGTGTTTTCTTGCTTTTTTAGCATGCCTTGTAATTTTTTGTTGAAAGCCAGATATATTGTATCAGGTAATAGGAACTAAGGTAAATAGATCTTTAGAGTGAGGATTTATGTCAATCTGGGTTGTGTTTGATGTTTTCTGTAGCTGTAGGTGCCAGAGGTATCCTATTTCTTTAGTGCCCTTGTTTTTGTCTCCCCTGTGGACTTTAGGCTTTCCTAAGTACTCCTCCTCAGAGAAAGGCTGTGTTATAGGTCTTTCAGCTATAATCCACTATTATTATACTGGCACTCTGCTGCTGTGGTGGTAAACTATGAGGCATAAGAAGCATTGGGTGGGGGTGGGCCTATGCTTGTGGTAGCCAGAAGATTCTCACTTTCACACTAGTCCACACTCAGACTCCAACTGTTGTCCAAACAACCAGGTAAGCAGATGGCAGCTATGTCTCTCTGAATATTCCCCTCTCTAGATGTCAGGGTGGTGGTTTGCCCTACTTTTTCAAGAAAAGTCATTGATTTCCAGTTTTTCCAGTTTTTTCTTGTTGTAAGGATGGGAGTGATGACTTCCAAGCTCTTATCAGAGCTGAAACCAGAAGTCTATTCTAAAACGTATATGCAAAGAATAACTAAAGCAATTTTTTAACAGAAGAATGAAGTTGGAGTTATCACTCTACCTGATATTAAGGCTATGTAGCTACATTAATTGAGACTGTGTGATATGTGGCAGAGGAATAGATACATAGAATAATGTAACATAATAGAAAACTGTGAAATAGATCAACATTAACTTTTGACAAAAGTGCAAAGGCAATTCTATAGAGGAGGGATAGCCTTTTCAACAAGTGGTGCTGGAGCAATTGGACATCAATAGGCAAAGAAATGAACATCTTCCTAAACCTCACACCTTATACAGATAATGACTCAAAATGGATCATGGACTTAATCATTAAATGTAAAACTATAACCCTTTCAAAAAAGACATAGGAGAAAATCTATGGGATTTAGGGCTAGGGAAAGATTTTTTAGATTTGATACCAAAAGCACAATTCGTTAGGGGATAAATGAAAAACTGGAACTCATTAAAGTTGAAAACTTTTGCTTTGTGAAAGATCCTATTAAAGAGGATGAAATGACAAGCTATACAGTGGGAGAAAATATTTGCAAGGACTAGTATCTAGAATATATAAAGAACTCTCAAAATTCAACAGTTAAAAAACAAAAAAACAAAAACTATCTAATTAGAAAATAATAATAATAATCCAAAAGACATGAACAGACATTTCACTGAAGAGGATATATAGATGGTAAATAAGAACATGAAAAGATGTTCAACATCACTAGCCATTAGAGAGATACAAATTAAGACCATGATGTAATATCATTATACATCCACTGAAGCAGCTAAAATAAAAATAGTGACAATAGAAAATGGTGGTAAGGATATGAAGAAATGAGATCTCTCATACATTGCTGGTGGGAAAGTAAAATGGTACAGTCATTCTTATAAAACTAAATATATACTTACCATACAACCCAGTGATTGCACCCTTGGGCATGTATGCCAGAGAAATCAAAACTTATGTCTACACAAACATCTGTAAATGAATATTTATAGCAGCATTATTTGCAATAACCCCCAAATGGAAACAACCCAAATGTCCCTCAATAAGTGAATGGTTAAACAGACTGTGATACATCCATACCATGGAATACTCAGCAATTAAAAAAGAACTGATGATATACACAACAACTTGGATAGATCTCACAGGCATTGTGTTGAGGGAAGAAAAATAATTTTAAAATGTTACAGACTATATGTTAATAATATTCTCAAAAATGACAAAATTTAAGAGTTGGAGATTGATGGCTTCCTGAGGTTAGGGATGTTGATGTGGGGTGTGACTATAAAGAGGAAGGTAGCGGGAGGGATATCTTTGAGGTGATGGAGTAGTTCTGTATCTGAATTGTGGTGGTGATTACACAAATACACACATATAATCAAATGACAGAGTACTATACACACTTGTAGTACCAATGTCAGTTTCCTGGTTTTGATATTATAGTACAGTTATGTAAACTGTAACTGTTGGGGGAAACTGGATGAAGGGTACACAGGACTTATCTGTATTATATTTGCAACTTCCTGTGAATGTATAATTATTTCAACATAAAAGTTATTTAAAAATAGTAGCCTTACAGTGGAGAAATCTGATAGAAACCTCCTTAACTAAGTGATCAAGGTTAACATCACCAGTATGTCAGATTGATATAATGAATCATCTGATACTGTGTGGTGAGAAGGACCCTCTACCTCTGTGGTATCTTTCCCCAAATTCCATAAACCCAGTCTAATCATGAGAAAATAGCACTAAAACATATCTGACTAGTAATCTTCAAAGTTATCAAGATCATGAAAAACAAGGAAACATTGAGAAATTGACAGGCTGGAGGTGGCTAAGGAGATATAACTAAATGCAACATGGTATCCTGGATTGGATCCTGGAACAGAAAAAGGATATTAGTGGAAAAACTGTTGAGGGGTAATGGATGCCCTTCAAAGTGTAGAGACCATGAAAGTCACAGAAAGACTGATTAGCTGTCACAGATTGGAAGAGACTAAAGAGATATGATGTCTAAATGCGGTGTGGGATCCTGAATTTGATCCTGAAACAGAAAATAGACATTAGTGGAAAAAACTGGTGAAATCCAAATGAGGTTTGTAGTTTAGTTAATAGTATTGTACCAAGGTTAATTTCTTATTTTGTTAACTGTACCATGGTTATGTAAGATGTTGACATGGGAAATGCTGGCTGAAGGGTGTGCAGCAGCTCTCTGTGCTGTTTTTGCAAGTTTTCTGCGTTTCTTAAATTATTTCAAAATGAAGTTTAAAAAAAAAAAGTCCCCTGGGGGATTCTAATGTATAGCCAGGGCTGAGAACCACTACCAGCTCATCCATTTAGTCCTGCCTCATGGGTTACCGCTGTGTTTTCCTACTTCATAGCCTACCCTTCCTCCATAAAAATTGCCCTGCTCTGGAAGGATTTGTTCTCAAATGGCTGCTGGCTTAAATAGAATGAGGCAAGGAAATGTTTCTACTACTATCCCAACTATCTAAAGTTACTAGCTTCTGGGCACTATCCGGGTACAGGTATACGGTGTGAATTTTCACCTCAAATATCTGTTCCTTTGCGTAAAGCATCGTTACATTACCATTTTTCAAGCTACACTTCTGGATTTTGGAACATGAATTCAATAAGAATTAGGAGTCAGGTGAATTAGCATATCAGGGCTTTTTCTGCAACTCTACAAAACACTGGATGCCTGTGGAGGAGAGAGTCACACTTGTCTAGAGTACCCACAGGACATTTTAATTCTCTTTCTAGACAGGGAAGGTCAGCCCTTGGTTGGAGGCAAGGGTCTGGTGTTGGGGGCGGTTAGAGCCAAGTGCTTCAAGATGGCGAGGAGTAAGGACAGCCTCAGAGACTGATACTCTAGTCTTAGGCACAGATAGTCCGTGTCTTGGATTGCAAACTCCCGTTGCCATGACAGTTTCCCAGGGCACACTCATCTCATCAGAGCCTGGGGCTTATTCAGTTGGCTCCACCCTCTTCCTGGAGTGCCCTGCTTATTAAAAGGACTTTGCCCTTTATTTTGCTAGGATTAGTCATTATGGGTTGGTGAACTGCCCTTTTTCCCCCTCCACTGCAGCTTTTCATCTGCACCCTGGAAGGGACGGCTGTGTCTTTGGGCCTGCTGAGAATCCTTCAAGAGAGCTGGTCTGAGAGAAAATTAAGAACAGCCGGGGGTAGACACAATGACATCATATGCCTCCAGCATAAAAGGCAGCTCAGAAACTCCTATTCATGATGGAGAGAAAAGTAATGGGAATTGGAGAAAGGGGCTGAGACTTGAGAACTATGCAAAGGCTGATTACTGGGGAAGACAAGCGAGATTAGGCTGGAGGCATTGGGGCTGGCTGAGATATTGGAACTCTTAATAAGGGTCTTTTAATATTGTATTTAGTACTTGGAGTCTATAACTTAACAACTAAGACTAAACTTGGACAAACTGGCAAAAGCTGTGAAAATGCCCTGAGGCAGCTTATATATAGTTAGGAGTAAGAGTAACAAAGCAAATGGTTAGAGAATGAGCTTTATTGAGTTATAAGTTACAAATTGGACTCTTTGCCTATAGACTTTCTTCTTTTCCTGATTGTTCTGTATGGAATTAAATGGTTTACATGTAAAACTGAAAATAATTTTTTTGTTCTAAAGAAATAGATTCCTGTACAGAAATTCTGATGCTTGTTTGGAGTGGTATATCTTTATGAAACTGAATGATTAATTTGTAGAGCTTGAAGGGATGTAAGAGATGATCTAGTTCAACTCAAATTTTACAAATGAAGAAAAATTGAGGCCTAAAGAATTAGGTGATGTATCTGTAATCACACAGCTATTATGATAGAGTTGTGGTTGGAACTTAGGCCTACCAGTTCCCAGGCAAGTGCTGTTTTCACCCTCACCTGCTTTAGTTAGTTTAGTCATGCCCAAAATAAGTTCAAACTTGTATTCCACTATTTTACCCTTAGTGACAGTCAGTAGCAATCTCAGGTGAAAATACACTACCTGGGACAAAGCAAATTGCCTCTACAGAACTTGCTTAGTATCCTTAACATATTAATCAGAAAATCATGTAACATTTGGTCATCACATGAGTTTAATTCAGTATATAGTCATTAAACACCTGCTCAGTGCAGGCCCACTGTTGAGGAGGTTCCAGTGGAGGTGTACAAATAAATTGGAAGTGCAAAGCAGAGGTAGAATATATACTGGTAAGACAGAAGGAAAGGCTCCTTGAGAAGGTGGCCTTGGGGACTGGCCTCAAACGATGGATAAAATTTCTACAGGCAGATATATTCCAGGAGGAAGGAACGGCTTGAATAAAAGTACCGTGGTGAAAATTTGTAGGATCCAGTTAGGGTGGTAATAGTCCCATGTATTGAATGATTACTCTGTGCCATGCATAGTGGTGAGTGCTTTACTTGCATTCTCTTATGTCATTGTGACAACAATCTGTGAGTTATAGGTACTATTATCCCTACTTTACAGATTAGAAGACTAAGGTTCAGAGCAATGAAGTAACTTGTCCTAGGTCACCTGCAAAGAAATGGCAGAACACGAATTCAATCCCAGGTCTGTTGGGATCCAAAGCCTAGGTTCTTAACCACTCAGTTTTATGCTCAGGAATAAACAAGTGACTGGAAAGAAAGATTAGGACCATTCTATTTAGATGCTAAATGAAGGATTCTGAACTTAATGTGGCAGATTGTGAAGGTAAAGGGAAGTGGATTTTCCTGTAACAGGAAATGAAAGATGAAGGGCTTAGCAAGTTAGAGACCAATGCACAGCTGCAAAACTTATTTTTTTCCTCACTTGTGCTCTCCCTTCCTGGGAAGGAGAATGGGTTGAGAGGAAAGAAACCTCCCTGTTATTTTTAGGACTCTTGTATAGAATCTTCACCTTTTTTGGGGGGGTTCTTTTTGACAACTGTAGCCGCTGTTATTTTTTCAATTAGTTTAGATCTTTTATGTACATTCTCCTCAGTAAAAAGAGAAAGATTATGTTTTTGAACTAATCTATTCCTGTGGGTGTGAGACTCTTTTGATTGGACTACATCAGTGAGGCATGACTCAGGTTGAGTCTCTGCCCTCTCACTGGAGCTGATGTAAACAGAGACACAGAGAAAGACAGACACATAGGAAAAGGGAGCTCTGCCATTTTTGACCCTGCTATGTGAAAGGAGGACTTGAGGATTGCTAGCAGCCAAAGCTTAAGCATGAAGCCCCTAAGAGGCTGGGCCTTTGAGCAGCTCAAGGCTGAAGAGAAGAGCCTTATACCTGATAGTTCACAGCTGAACTCAACTGGAGCAGCAAGATTGAGAGAGGAGGCCCAGAAAGAGAACAAGCCCTCTGCCTGGTTGCCTACAGCTGAGCTCCGGGGGACAGTAGCGGGGAAGGCATCCATCTTTACCATGTGGAAGGACACCAGGCTCACCAGCAGCTGCCTTTGGTGAGAAAGCATCTCTGATGGTACCTTGATTTGGGCCTTTCCTGGCCTTGGAACTGTAAGCTTTTACCCCAAATAAAATTCCCATCATAAAATCCAACCCATTATTGGTACTTTGCGTTGGCAGCCTTTGGCAAACCAAAACACTCACTAATGTCCTTTTTGTGGTCCAGGATTCAATCCAGGATCCTGCTCTAATTTGGGACAGTTCCTCAATCTTTCCTTGTCTTTTCATGATGTGAACACTTTTGAATAGTACTGATCAGTTCTTTTGTAGAATGTACTTCATTTTGGGTTTGATCTTTTCTTGTGATTACACTGAGTTTCTGATTTTCTGGCAAGAAAACCCACAGAAGTGATGTGTTCTTCTCAGTGCATCATATCAGGGGGTTCATGATGTTGATGCCTCTAATTATTGATGTTGTTAACTTTGATTATTTGGTTAAGAGGATGTCTGCCAGAATTGTCCAATATAAAGTTACTATTTTTCCTTTTGTATTTAATAAGAATCTTCTGGAGAGATACTTTGAGATGATGCAAGTATCCTGTTTATCATCATACTTTTGCTCCAATTTTAGCATCCAGTGATAATTCTTGCTTGTAAAAATTATTATCGCGGTGTTTCTATTTCTATCATTCTTTCTACATTTACTAATTGAAATTCTATTGTAAATAAGAGCTGTTGCTCCCCCCTATCTTCTTTTCTTCCCTCAATCCCTTCCTTCCTTCTGAGCAGTCTGAACTCATAGATACTTATTTTATTCTATGGATTATAACCCATGACTATCATTATTTTTTTGTTTAAATTGTTCCAGATTTAGCCATTGGGAGCTTCTTTATGTTGGCTTCTGTGTCATGTCATTTCAACATGTTCCCATCATTTATTTTTTAGTGTCTACTTACTTTCTGGCACCACAAGATGTTGTAGGCTCATCTTGAATTTTCTTTGCCCCAGCCTTGGAATCAACCACTTCATCAAGGAGCCCTGGTTACCTTATTTGAATATTGTATTAGAGATCAATTGATATCTATCTATCCATCCATCCATTCATCATCCATCCACCCATCCACCCATTCATCCATCCATCCATTCATCATCCATCCACCCATCCACCCATCCATCCACCCATCCACCCATCCACCCACCCATCCACCCATCCACCCACCCATCCACCCATCCATCCACCCATCCATCCATCCATCCATCCATCCATCCATCCATCCATCCATCCA